>JASVER010000029.1:3278404-3414193 GCA_030449065.1 Oceanodroma leucorhoa | reverse complement strand
TCTTGTTGAATCTCAACAGGTAACTGTTCTATATGTACATTTGCCTTCTATTCCAATTTTAGGAACGAAAAGGAAGATATATCAAAAATAGTTTAGAMAAAATACAAAGAAGGCCCATCTACTGAGCAGACTGACCCATAGAAAACAGTAGTTTTAACATTGTGTCTCCCAGATGGGTTTGCATGTGACTCTAGAGAAGAGGAACCAATATTCAGTACCATTTCAGGAGAGTGAGATAAAAGGTAGTCAGAAAATGGTTTTCCTCCCCATTAAAACTGTGGGAGATTTCAGAACTTTTCCCTTTTCACATCATGATAAATATTAGATACTGGGGGCTTCTACTTAAAAGCTTTTGTCTGGGTTTTAGCAYAGCATTAGCTTCATTTCTCATTGCTGAGAAACTCAATGTTACAAATGGCTGTCAGTATGTTCTGCACATGACAATTCACAGCACTGAACTAAAGGAAAAACATTGTACTGAGAGCATTTATGGGTGGAGAAATAACTCTTCCTCATTTGGGTGCAAAAATACCTCTTCCTCATTATCCATTACCTATAGTGAATCCCCAAGGAAAACCAAGGAGGAATTCGGAATKATTTGTTATGTGTCTCGTCCGTTGTTTGCTGATGTATTATCTCCAGGGCATGCATGTTTAGGGTTGACTTGTTTGATCCATTTTCTTTTTTCCAAACGAATAATGGATTCAGAAACATTTTTCAAATKTTTATAGATTTGGGGGAATTGTTTCAGTTGCCAAAAGTCCAGGCARTAGGAGGAATGCTGAGAAAGTCAAAACATCTCAATAGTTTGTTTTTGCATGTTAGTTTCTCTACCAGTTTCAAGGCTTGATTTTCCAGTAACTGAATTTCTGACTTGAAAGCACTAATAAAATATGATGAAGAAATTATTTTTTTTCTGGTTGGGAAGAAAAGGGAGAAAACACCAGGAAGTTTCACAAAATGATTTTTAAGTGGACAAGCAAAGAAACCCTTTGTTGCACAAAGCGCCATTTCTCAATTTGCCGGATGAATTAGTCATCAAGCATCCATTTAAACATGGGTTATTAGAAATTCACATATGCACGTCAATAAGCATGAAGCAAGAGAGCAGAGAAGCATGAAGGACAGRATTTAAATGAACTATATCATATCAAGGAGTCAGGCTGAGAATGGAGGTTAATTAGACTTGATTTTTCTGCTGTGCTCTCAGTGTGTGGGAAAATGAAGTGCTGCAGAGGAGCGGCAAATGGAAAGTGACTCACATTTCCTAGGCTACTATACAACCTACTGTGCCCTTCACCAGGAAGCACACACTTTTTCTATATATATATATTAAAAAAAAAAAAAAAAAAAAAACAACAAAAAACCCCTGGAGCTATTTGGAAAATATTAGAAATTGTTGACTCATTGAAACCAAAATGTGATTTGGGACTGCACACACCAATGTTGATGAATGGAACATTTCTGGTCCTGTTTAGAGAAAGAGTGAATCGGGAGCCCACCAGATCAGCCAGAAAAAAAAGTCTGAGCCATTGCAGGAGCCTGGTGACTATGGCTCTCAGCTGGCATATCAAGCCCCTGTTCTTTGCTTTCAGCTTGTCTGGGTTAGGATCTTGGTTTCTAGCTTTCTGACTCGAAAAGGTCCCAGTTTGGTCCCAATAGTGAAGAGGAATNAAAAAAAAAAAAAAAAAAAGAAAAATGAGAGTGAAAGATAAAGGAAAGGAAGAAGAAATGAAAAAAAAATATCTCCCTCCTTATCCAGCACTAAACCCACTATGCCCATTGTGAAGGGTTCTGGAAAAAGTAAGCTTCCCAGAAAGGATTTAGCAACTGAGAAGCTGTGGTTAGTTGGTTGGTTGGCTGCAGGGTGAGAGGGGCCGGACAAGACATGGGAAAAGACCAGCAACCAGAAAGGGCATTTTCCCTGGACTGTGTGTGTATCTCTCCTGTTTTACAGCACAGCCTCATTTGTGTTCTTTGTGCTCTGAACTCCTACCCCATACAGCTACCYCCTCCAAATGTCCCACCAACGCTGGTCCATGGGTTTTTGCAGGCTGATCTCTTTGCTTCCTTGTTTCTCTCTGGTTTTACATCTTTCTGTTACCTCATTGCAGCTGCAGCCCTTTGCTGTCTGTGAATTTGCTAGGATCCGAAATAGCCTTTCAAGTATAGCAGCTCCTTACAGCTTTTGCAGGAAAAAGAAGGAGGGCTCCAACAGTGTTATGCTACACAGGCCACAGAGGCGAGCGAGTCCCTGCAGCCCTGCTTCCCTGCCCATGTAGGATACTGGGGCTCTGGGAGAGCGAGACCCACACATGGGACCAGCCGTAAGCAGCAGCCCAGCCAGACGCGCCACTTCCCTTTGGTGGGCAGGGCTGCAAACATTTCCCTCTGCTGCTGCTTACAGCCAGCATGATAGGGAGCAGCTGTCATWCTTGCAAGAGAAGGCAGGCAGGAGATGTGATTTGCTTTTACAGAGCAGCAGGATGCAAGGCAAGCAGAGTCATCCTTCCAGGGTGGGAGCAGAAGCAGAAAACTGGCAGCAAAGGCTTGTGCACAAAGATAAATGTAAGGGGTTTGTGGAAGAAGCACGTAGAATGGATGTGTCCCTTCGTGGAGTTGAGGGTGACACATCATTGAGTACAGCTTGCCAGGTTCAYGTAAGGGGATCGTGTCTAGTATCGTAAGCCTCCTGGATAGCCGARCAAACTCCTGGAACTCAACAGCAGGACTTCTTCAGCAGGTTTTTTTGGGGGGGCCATGGTGGGCTAGCCTTGGTTGGCAGCCAAACTCCCACCCAGCTGCTTGCTCACTCCCCCCCTCAATGGAATGGGGGAAATGAGAAAGCTTGYGGGTGGAGATGAAGACAGGGAGATTGCTTAGCAATTAGTGTTATGGGGAAAACAGACTCCACCTGGAGAAAATTAATTTATTGCCAATTGAAATAAATATTTAATCACTGCATTGGGTAGTGGGAAACAAAAAGGCAAACATTAAAACAGCACCCTTCCTCTCCCCATTCCCATGCCCAGCTTCACTCCTTCACTGCGAACTCCTCTGCATATCCCCCAAGCAGCACAGGTGGGACAGGGGAGTATGGCAGCTACRGTCAGTAAGTACACAGCGGTTCSTCTTCTRCTCCTTCCTCCTCATGCTCCTCCTCTGCTCCGGTGTGGGCTCCTCTCCACAGGCTGCAGCTCCTTCAGGGAATGTCCRCCTGCTCTGGCACGGGGTCCTCCACAGGCTGCAGTGTGGATATCTGCTCCATCATGGGGCTYGTTCTCCTCCTCAGCTGGCCTTGGCATTCCCTCTGCTGCTTCTCACTCTTATTGTTCCCTCCTCCTCTGCCTGTGCGGTGTTTTCTGCCCTTTCTTGCACACGCTTTCCCCGAGGCGCTGCCATCTCGGCTGGGGGGCTCAGCCGTGCCCTGCGGTGGGTGCGTTGGAGCCGGCTGGAACCAGCTGCGTCCGACACGGGGCAGCTCCGGCCTCTCCTCACAGAGGCCGCCCTGCAGCCCCCCCCACTGCCGGYACCTGGGCACCTGCACCCAAAATAGGGAGGGGTGTCTCAAAAAACCCTGACACAATGTCAAATCTCTAGTTCTGCATGGTTTTCATTAATGGCAGAAGCCCACTGGAAGAGGACAAGTCTTAGCAGGAGGACACACACAGACCTAACCGCAAGCAGAAGAGC
The DNA here is from genome assembly GCA_030449065.1 of Oceanodroma leucorhoa. Classification (NCBI taxonomy): domain Eukaryota; kingdom Metazoa; phylum Chordata; class Aves; order Procellariiformes; genus Oceanodroma; species Oceanodroma leucorhoa. The sequence continues at coordinate 3,410,500 of JASVER010000029.1, read as the reverse complement.
AGAGGGAGACACAGGGTTTTCTTCCGCCACCCAAACTACCCAGAGCCTATGAAGAGGTCCCAGCACTTCTTAAACCTGCTGCTGGAGAACTGCCAGATTAGGTCTCAGCAGGTCTAACTCCTGATCTCTGGCTGAGACAGGCATGGCCATACCTTTTAGCCTCCTGCCCATCATGCATGCCTCCTGCTCACCATCCCCATCCCAGCCCCACTCCCAGTCCCTTTGTAGCCAGCTTGCAGAGGAGCACCTTGCCTGCCTCAAAACACCGGGCACACCTGAGGTCCCATTGAAATGCCCACATGCCCAGGAGACTCCTCATGCCCTGCACCACCTCCAGGGCATCAGATCTGAATGTTTAGCAGAGAACCTAGCAGGCCATTTGAAAAGTGCCACTCCAGTGCATAAGAGCCATCCCAGCCATTTGGCAGCTGAGCTGTTTGCTTTTAGCAACCCATAAGGGCATGGCAATTCACAGCCTCATGATGTCTGCCACATGCGGATGGTTAAATAAGTTAATTCTCCAGGAAATAGTTAGCTGTTATGGTGAAAACTTAGTAACAATCAGCTGCAGTTGATTTAATCCATTGCTATTGCAACACACTAATGGGCTAAAAAGATGGTTTTCATTTCTTTGTCTGTGTGTATATATATATATATTATTTTTCTCCTGGAATAAATAGTTTGTTTGGTGGGAATGGGCAGTAGTGAAAAGGGACTGAAATGGATATCTTCTGAGTGTGGTTTTTAACAACATATGAATATTCTCTTTCACCCATGCAGAGTGCTGTCCCCATGATGACAAATGCATGCCCTGTGAAACTTGCTTCAGTATAAAAGCTGTTGCTTCTGGTGGCAGGATCGCTCTTGGTCCTGCGTGTCTCTCTCTGTGCCACCTCCTTCAGGCAGTCCTGCCCCGTCACCCTGGGAATGTGCTTTGCGTAGGGAAGGTTCTGGACACAACTGGACGTGCTGGTCAAGCTGCCAGCTTAGTCCCTCCGTACACAACTTATTCCTGCTGGCAAGAAATGAGACAGCACAAATGTAATGTTTTTTTCTTCCTGTTTTAGCTGCAGGGTTTAGGAGGTGCTAGTGTAGCTCCCTGTATCCCTGCAGTACCTGATCCCACCCCCTTTATTCAGGAGCCCTGTTCAGGGAGGGCAAGTTCTTCACAGGCTGTTCCTGCCGCCCTCCCCAGCATGCCCAGGAGCAGCTCACTTGCCAGAGCAAGGCTGCACATCTCTGTGCTGAAGAGGTTTGGTGCCATGGGAGGCCTCTGCCTGTATCTCACCAGCATAGCCCATGAGCAGYCTATAATGCTATCTTTACAAGAGTGCATCAGCTTCAAATGCTGTCTTTCTCCAATGTAAAACTTTTATTTTGATTTGGTTTTATCTTACAAGCCATGACTGGAGCATGTGTTCCACTTCTGCAGCCCATGCAAAGGGGTATTTACCAGAAACCCTTAATGACATCTGTGCCTCACGACCACTCACACTTAAAGCAAAACAAAACAAGGGAAAAAAAAAAGGGGGGGGGGGGGGGGAGGGCGGGGAATGCAGCCAAGTGTGGGGGGCTGCTCCGCTCAAACAGCATATGGACACTGATTTATGAAATGCGATCCTATTCTCGGCAGTCACCAGAGGACACTGACACATGGTGGCTGATGGAGGTAAGGTAATTAGCAAAGCCTAACTGCTCCTGTTACTCCCCGGGAGCTAAACCAAGGGTTTTATTGCAAGCCCTGAATAGTCTTGATGAAGAACATATCCATGTTCAACATTGAACTGCCTGCTGGCCAAACCAGAGGCTGCGTAGGCACCCAGCCCCCATGGCCAGTTGAGAGGGCAAAGAGCCAAACCTGTCCAGGTCCCTTCTCAAGGTGGGTGCCCACCCACTCACCTGGCCCCTCGCCTTGCCCACTGCAACCTCACTTGCCACCATCCTAGCGGGAAGGGGGCAATAGTCCGGGCAGCATTGCCCCTGGGGTTAGCCCCCAGGGAGCAAGGAGTGCAGCTCCCAGTGCTTTACTGATTATCTCTGAGTTGTTTTTACACCTTCCTTAGCCTAAGYTGGTTCTCAGTAGCACAGGGGTCCTAGCCAGGAGGAACCTATTCACAGAGGGAAAAAAAACCTCACCTAATTTGAGCCCTCAAGAAGGCAAGAACCACTCAGCCCAAAGGATATCCAAGCACTTGCTGGTGTTTTTATTTTTTCACTTTACCTAAATGCTCAGAGCGAGTTTTCTTCTCTAGTTAAACTGCTGTTCCTTAAAAGCAGTTTATTTATAATGGAAAGGCTGACTCAACCTTCAGTCTAATAACCAGGAAAACACAACAGTAAAATGAAACAACAAATCATTTCTCTGACAGTAATGAGGCGCTTGCTTAGACATTTATCTGTCCTTTTACAGGGCAGTAATTTTATGGTTGAAAAGGCTTGGTTTTAAACTTCATGTCCAGGAAGAAATTGCCAAGCCCTGGCCAAAATTGCCTCGTTTAGCAGATGGTAACATTGTACATAATTAATGCATTCATTTTCATTCTTAAAACCTAGTAAATGCAGCTTATTTGAATTTCCTCYTGAAAGCTAAATTTATTGGCTACAAAACATAGAGACTGTGCCAACTGTTTCAAGGAGATTGTATTCTGTATTTCCCCCATATTCTAACTGTTTTCCACCAATATCACCTGGGTGGCTCTTCCCCTCTCTATAGGAAACTTCAGAGCGGACGACAGCTTTCTCCTGTCCCTTTTATTCCTCCATATATTTTCATGATAAAGATTTCTTTCCTTCACCTCCATTTAAAAAGCAGAAAGGCTTCCACTTGTTCGCTGAAAATGACTTTAAATTCATCAGCTCTCCCAGACCTAATAAAGTGACATGTTTACAATGTTAAAGGAAATCAGGTGTTTTAATGTTAAATGAAAAAAACATATTTATGTAGTGTTATAATAATACCGTTTGCCTGGCCTTTCTCAGCCTATTCATCACGCAGCAATCTCCCCACAAGATGCTGTGGAGTCTGCGTGCTGGAATGCCATGCAATAATAAGCCCAAATTCACCATAAATAACATATCACAGCGGCCTCCCCCCTTGCTGCTGGCAGCCGTGGCAGTGGGGCACAYGCAGGGAAAGAGTCGGCCCCCAGGCACGTGGCAGCGTGGATGGAGCAAAGGAAACCCACTGGCAGGTGGGTACYGCTGCTACAGGCCCCTTGTGCTGCTCAGGCAAATCCCATTCGTGCTACTGGTCCCACCACAGAAGTGCTGCTGGTGCCTTTTGTGCTACTGGTCCCTTTCATGCTGCTGGTCCCACTGCAAAGAGCTGGAAGCAGAAAGCCTGGACTCTTGCTGGGTTCCTGGGTCACAGCCGCTGATGCCCTCTTCATTTTGAAGGCCAGCCTCCGGTGCTGCCACTGAAGCAGGGGCAGTGCGCACCAGTGGACCGTCACATTTTTTCTGGCATTCAGCCGTGCTGTTCCCAGCTCCATGTGCACTGCTAGCCATTTTGTTACCTAAGTCTACAGTGCTAAACAGCATTACTGCCCCAAGTGAGAAGTGTCCACACTGCTTAAGATCCTTCCTTTAAGGGACAGAAACCTGTCCCATCCCGGACAGTGATGTAGGTGATGGGAACCTCCAGTTTTATGATGGTTTCTTCTTGACAAGAAGGTTTTTTAATCTCCTAATCTAGTTTGTAAATTCAGTGGTTAGGTGTGCACCTCAGAAAAATCAGGAGGATTCAGTCATTTCCATTAAAGTGGGTAACAACAGAGCCCCTTTGGCAAGTAACACTTGCCAGGCTATAATTTATATGTGGTTTCGCAAGCCAGCTCCTACCTCACTCCAGTTGGGCTGAACACATTGCACTCTGGATGTATATCTGCAAGAGAAATACCGTGTTTACCTCTTACACGTCACTTGTTCCCACACTCTGAAATACACCACCACCCATCACCATGTTCACAGAGGTCTGCTCAGAGGTGTTAATGGCATGGGTGAGTTCAGCCTTCTCCTGGCACGTTTATTTACTGCTGTGTCCCAGCATGGTTATTCTCACAAATCCCATAGAAAAGAGCAGTCAGAGTAGGCAGGTAGAATCTTAATGGTTGGTATCTAACCACCAGAATTTTTCCTTTCTTTTCTTTCCCTTTGTATTAAATTACCCTAAAAAGGAATCCTTCAGTTTCCCAACAAGCTGAAGCCCTTCATGGGACTCCCCACCAAGAGGTGTGGTGCTCTACTACTGAGCAAGCCTAGGGAAAGAGCTTTCAGGGAGAGAGGCACATCTTCTCCAGGCTGAACTGGGATTGTTTAACCTGGAGAAAAGGAGGGTAAGGGGAGACCTTATCGCTCTCTACAACTACCTGAAAGGAGGCTGTAGCGAGGCAGGTGTTGGTCTCTTCTCCCAAGTAACTAGCGACAGGACAAGAGGAAATGGCTTCAAGTTGCACCAGGGKAGGTTTAGATTGGACATTAGGAAAAAATTCTTCACCGAAAGGGTTGTCAAGCATTGGAACAGGCTGCCCAGGGAAGTGGTAGAGTCACCGKCACTGGAGGCGTTCAAAAAACGTGTGGATGTGGTACTTCAGGACATGGTTTAGTGGGCATGGTGGTGTTGGGTTGACAGTTTGACTTGATAATCTTAGAGGTCTTTTCCAACCTTAATGATTCTATGATTCTATGATCTTGCTTCTTCCCTACTGAGCTGAAAGGCTCTGTTATTTTGTTCTAACACATAAGTAACTGAGGCACTGATTTATGGTGGCACAGCATGGCAGGATATGCATCACGCGTCCCAGACTAACCTCTCTCTGCCCTCACCTGTTGCTAAATCCAATATCTGTTCTTCTCTGGCCAAGGCCCCATATGACTTCTTTCATCCTTGTTGAACTTTTATATTCTGCTCCATGTGCAAAGATTGGCATAGGTCTATAATGAAAACACGCTGTTTTTTAAGAGGAACTGCTGAAGGAGRTACTGAACTTCTACCTAGTAATTCAACCACTTTCATAGAGGTAGGTAGAATATATATCTTTAATTGGTAGACATCTCTTRTCCCCCTCTTGCTGAACCACCATCAGACTCCACTCTGTGGTTTTATGCTAGAAAACATCTGGAGAACATGTGGTCCCTTACTTCTTTCAGCTGTCTTTCTTTGCTGAAGGCTACTTTCAAACTTCCTTGTGACTCCACTGGTAGTCCTGAGCTYAATAACTTTCCTTGCACCTGCAGATCTCAGAGCCAGCAGCTCCTGCAATCAAGTATGCAAAGCCATAGACACTTGACACTCAAACTGACTGCTGGGTTTAATAAAGGAATCTTGTCTCTGCTGTGAAGACTCGGCAATAGTGATCTCTGCAGTGATGCAATAGCAGTGATCTCTGTGGTGATGCAATAACACCACAGAACAAAACATTTGGCTATAGAAATCAGCCACTAGACCCTGTGACAATAGCTCCTTTTAAATGGTTTTAAGAGGATCGGGTGTGTAAAGAAGTGGATGACATTGTTTTGGCATATTTCTGAATTAAAAGAGGGTGAACCTCTCTATCTCTGGTAACCATTGATTTCAATATTGAGATGTACTACAACAAAAAATTTGTCATGATAAATCATCCCATTATACTCCTAGCCTTGTAACTGGAAGCCTTTTTTGCCATTAAATTTTCTTTCTCAACTATCACAGCAGTAAATTCACAATCAGTCTCCATGATGCTTTTTTATATGGAGAGGCAACAYTTTCAGAGCTTTTATCATTGTGGATTTCAGGATAACATAATGAAYAGAAGAAGCCAGAACTCTTGTCACACTGTTGGGATTTATTAGAACAGCCAGGAACAAAACAAATGTGTTGATATTTGCTTCATTAAAAACAGCAAACTGAATAACAGAGCATGCAGACTGTGTAATGTGCTGCTGGCTGATATGCTTCTTTCCTGTTTCTCCACCTTTGYACTTAATCTAGAGTTCCTCGGTGGTTTTCGGTGTGTAGATTACTTCCCAATGCAGAGCTTYTCTCATGGTCCAGCTTACCTTTCCATGTCTGATCACATACCTCTCCTTTCACAGCAGCTTACTGCTATGTAACATTAATGCCTCATTTGGAAAAGCCACATTCAGTCATGTATGTTTGGCTTCTTCAGTGTAATAAGGCTGACCAAAGAAAAGAAGACTGCCTTGTTTTCTATAGATGTAAGCGGTGCTTGGAGCACCATCGGCAGTCCCAAACCCGTAGTTGTGGGAACGGCCGTTCTCCGCTTGCCTACTTGCAACATTTCTTCAGATAAACTGATGTCCCCTGCAAAAGACTCTTTCTGTTACTGCTGTTAAAAACAGAGAAATCATTACATCAATTGTCTGTTGAGAAAACCATGTCTAATGAGGGACAAAGCCTAGCAACGAGTCGAGTGAAAGGCCAGATCAGTGGCTTAAAACCCAGGGCCAACAATACTGAGAGCTGCACTCCCTCGCCAGCTCCTTGCAGTCTACTCTGGCCCAGATGTTCAAACCTTGTCCCACCTTGGGGGTTTTCCTGCTTCAGGGCTCTCTGGATGCTTTCACAAGTGGAAGTCACTTCAGTCTTTCTTCCAAAGTTATTCAGGAGAACTTAGGTAAGTGCCACACGTTTTATGAAAAGCCATATCAGATCTGATTAGACCAACTGTCCATCAGGTCTAGCCTGTCTCTGACAGGGACCGGCACCAGGTATTTCAAGGAAAAAGGAAAAACTTTCAGGAAAGATGAAGAGACTGTGCCCCATCTTGAACAAGTTTCTTCCAGTCTTTCAGCATCTACTGGTTTAAGAAAGCAGGCTGACAACTTGTATAACTAACTACCTGCACTGATGGAATTGATGGTATTATTATTCATCATCTAAACCCCCAGCCTCTTCTGAAACTTGTCATGCTCTTTCTCTCAAAACTTTACTTGGCAGTCAAAATTACAGGTCAGCTATAACTGTTTTGAAAACATATCTCTTTCTGTTACGAACTTGTTCTCTCAATTTTATTTGATATTGCCTGCACAATATTATGGGGAAGGAAGAATTGTGGAATACAGAGAAAGTAAAATAACGATAATTATTGTCTACCTCTATCAAGTGGACATGRCATGACAGTAGTACTTAGCAATGACACTGTATTTTTTCTGGCTACCTTCTTCCTACTACCACCTTTCATGAGATTAATTATCTTGTATACTCTGTAGTGCATAGCTGTGTATTCAGCAAAGATTCCTGGGATAGCTGAAACAACATTTAGATATTTCACCATTTCTCTCCCCTTGCTGATGGAGTTTCTCTGTTCATACAGTATTTTTACAATTTATTTTGTTGCTAATCCYTAACACACTTTCTAGTCTGTTTTGTAACTATTGTGCATTAAAAATTATCTTTCTCCTACTTAATTCTAATCAAGCACTTGTGTTATTTCAGGATTATTGTTTTCCTTTTAAAAACAATGCTAACCATTTCTTTCTCTTGATGTGTGCACTAGCTGCTTCCAGTCAATAGGGAAAATTGGATCCAGGGATTTAAATGGAATTCCATCTGTCTGACGATGGCCCTTACAGTCTACGTTTGAGGGATGCCAAGGAATAACCTTTTCACAACGGTTGAGCAAGTTTGGGGGTTGAGGGATTAAAAATCCATTTTGCCTTGGAATTAGTCCACCTTTGAGACTAGTCAGACATCTCCCTAGGATGTGGCAATAATGTTTTGGAGGCCATTTGAAGAGAAGATTACACTGCATGACCCATTTACTAAGAGGTAGCGAGTATCTGAGAGACTTATTTGAGAAAACCTCCTGGAATTGCTATCTTTAAAGCTGACGGTCATCCAATAAACTGAGGTCATACATGTGTAACATTACCGAAGTGTCAGCTCCATAGCATGCTATCTACAGTGAAGTTTGAGTTCTCAGAGTTGTGTAAGCAGTCTTGTGATTTGCTTGAGAGATGAGGGGAGACATGTGCACCATAACATTTGGCCTCGGCCGGAAGATGATGACTTCAGTGATGGTAGACAATCCAATAACTACATTTGTTGTTACAGTACGCCTCTCGGCCAGGCAAACACTTCTGCTGTAAGCCAAATTTATGTCTCAGACGAATCGCATAATTTATCAGCAAAACAGACCAGACCTATTGTTGCCTACAGAAGTAACAGAAAGAGCCTTCAGAGATGACAGGAGTGTGGTCCAAAGAATTTGCACTGCAGAGTGTGGGGCTTTTCCAGTTCTCAACGTGTTAGAACAGGCAGAGATAAACGGGCAGATTGGGATCTCTGTAACTTTATCACCCCATCCTTAACAAGGCAACAAGTTGGCCACAGAGACGTTCCCAGGAGGCATTCCATAAGACCTCTGGAGCCAGGACTGGATTTTCAAAGAAGACAGGAGAAAAACACAGTATTTTCACTGAATGAGTTTCCTTTCTGTTGAGGTCATAGCATATTGAGAGTGGGTAATTCAGCTATCTGCAAAATGTTCCTGCACTCTCCCTGGCTTAAAAAAAGCACCAGCATTCCCATGCTCTTCCTTGTAGAGAGGCTTTGTGCAAAACAAATTGCCAGCAACCTTAAGCAAGCTGTGGCTCTGTCTTCTTTTAGGTGCCTATTTGAGGTCACAAATTTTCTCTGTATTGATTCATTCTAGGAGAAGCAAGAGAAATGGTGCTGGTGGGCCAATCTTGTAGGTATCTGATACCCTCAGATTCCCTCATGGGAACGGACCTCAGCCATTTAAATAGTAGGCTTAGTCATAGCATTATTCACAGTAGCTGATGGTCTCCAAAAGGCTTTGCCAGTGCTATTACATCTTTCAGCATGCTTCAGTTCAATTGATCAAGAGCATCTGTTGGGCTGAGGAGAGACGTGAGGCTACATATATTCATTTGTTTCCTGAAAAACAGGGGACTACTGAATGCCTCTCTTCTCCAAAGGTTTCTAGCTACTGTGACTTGTTGAAGTCTTTTCTACTACTCAGCATTTTGGTAAAACTGGTGGAAAGAACAGCAAAGCAATGTGGGCTGCAGTGTTGCAATGGCAATCCTTCCAGGGTTCCTTTAAAAAATTCATAGTCGTTGCCATGTTTCTCCATTGCCCATTTGATTCTGGGAGCTGGCTGAAACTTACTGGTAATAGCAGAAATCTAAATGTTTTGAAACATAGGATAGAATTCGTATTTGTAGAATATAACAAACTTYTCAACAACTGCCTCAATAGAAGACATCCATACAAGTTTTGGATGAATGTTTTATGGGTCCCTAGATCCTTTGGCCTCACCACTGTTCAGCCCCTGACATGAACAGGTTGAACCAAATGTCAAGCAGATTACAGCTTTTCATTTTGGAAATAGAACTGATCTTAATAATGTGGTGCTCTGGCACAGGATTTTGTGAAATGCTTTACCATCTCAGACACCAAAAAAAACATTAATGGAAGCATTGACTAATCCACCCATTCACTTTCTGGGCAGACTGGTAGTCTCAGATAGACACGTTACTAATGTTGGTCAGAAAATGCCAGTTCTCTTTCTCAAAGATGATTTGGACTATCTGTGGAAGAGTCCTGAAATGTCTGGGGAGAGAAAAGGGACTGATAAAAAAGACAAATCCAGAGATAAATTTCTTGCTTTTGAAAAATAATTCCAGRAAGGAAGGGAAGACCTTTGCAGAAACCTTTTTGTTGTTCTTGTTGTTAAAGAGAAACTAGAGGGTCCCAGGGACCTCCAGYCTTCATCCTGGAAGTCCTTAGGACCTAGGGGGGTGCAAGGGAGGGGACGTGACATGGGACCGGCTAAGGGARGGGAGACTTTCAGGGGGAAGAAGAGGTTGAGAAGCATGGCCCCTCCACACTGCCTAGTTGAACCAGGTGCACAAAGAGCTCTGGGGATGAAACTGGGATGGGAGAAGCACAGAGTGGAGTAGGGACAGGGCTGGGAGCTGATACAGATCAGGGCTTGAGATGTGTATAGTGGTTATTGCAGCAGCACTCAGGGTATGAGCTATTCCTGAACTACTGTGCTGCTGAAAAGCAGTTGTCTTCTCCAGCCATGAGCTGGTGTTGAGATGGGGAATGCCAGCCTCCCTTTCTGCCTCACATTGAACCCCCCCGGAAAAAACAGAAGTTATTTCTCCTATCACTCAGCCCCTGGTAGCAAAGATAAACCATTACAGGTGACAGGTGAACAGCTATGTGATTGTTCTTGCCTACAATAGTGAAGCCCGTGAATATTTACAGTACTCTATTTGTCCACATTTCCCCTTTTTTCATATAGGCTGATCCCAATCAGATATTGCTGTGATTGCTGAAACTGTGATTCTTGATACCTGAACTATGGGAAGGTTTGGATGGGAATGTGAAACTTCTGGTGCTCAAGCGTCTATCTGCTTGTATGTAGTATTTATGCAACCAGTTGCATTTTGCCTACTGCAAAAGACAGGGGGTACTGCTTGTGTTCCTGCCTGCCTTCTGCCAGCTCCTCATTTCTCTGTGCCCTGTGCAGCAGCAATTGCTGCCTTCAGCTCACCAGCTGAAGGGAATTTCCAAACCTCTCTGCATTGGTCTGATGATCAATACCTTGGGCAGACCGGTGTCACCAGCACAGAGCTCAGAAAGAGTCATTTCAACCTAGTTTTGGGCCTGTGTGGGTCCTGACCCAGCTGGCTGGTAAATGTAAGGAGCAGGGAGCTGAAGGTCCCTGTGCTCCAGCCACCAGCCCTCGTCCCCATCCCGCGGGCAGTGGCAGCAGGGTGGGCAGGCAGCCTGAAGGCTGGAGAAGAGGGAGCAATGCCCCGTTGCGTGGCAAAGCACAGACTGATCACTCCAGCTCAGCAGGTGCCACAGGCTGGTCCCGCTGCTGCTCCCCAGCGTCCAACCACCAAGTTTCTCCTCCAGCAGCAGCTTATCAAGCATGGGTTGTACAAATGCGCGGCTGAGCGTATTTCAGGGGAGAACAAGACGAACGCTCGCTGTGGCTGTGGTTTGTGCTGCCGCGGCTGTGTTTGCTCCGGCTGCTGGTTGAGATGCCGCGCAGCTGGAGGCTGCGGGGCAGCCGTCGGCAGGGAGACACTGCCATCTCCTGACACCGGGCTCTGTACCTGCATCTCCTGGGGAAGCAGAAGGGGGTAAGGTGYCTGGGGCCCCAAGGCTGGTTCACCCTCATGTTTTGGTTGCAGGGGGGTTTTGGAGACCTGGCCGCAGGCAGCCTAGCAGCCAGCRGTGGGAGGTCACGCTCTGGGCTGCCGAGGTGGTCACGGGCTGATGTAGAAGTTAGCACGGTGAGCCAGAGGTGATACAGGGAGATAAGCCCAAATGCAGCAGGGAGCTTGGAAGGCATACAAAAGTGTTTGTAGCTGAAAACTGATAGGCTGTCACAGGCCATACCTGGCACCACTATTAACAGCAGGGTAGACAGGAATCAGTAAAATTGCCTGTGCCTCTTCCTGCCCTCTAACCACACACCTGGACCACTTTCCTGAAAAAGGAAGGCATTTAAAGGAGGCGATAGCATAATTTTCTCCTCCAAAACGACCCTAATATGTGCCGGAAATCAGCAGAAATTCATGGACCTTTACRTTTAGCTTTTAAAAATACCATTCCCAATCAAGCAAACTAAAGCTTGGGAGACAGAGATGCGAAAGCGTGTCTGCTTTGCATGTGTGTGCAGCCTCTGTGCTTGTCGCTGCTCCAACACACTGGACCGTCTGTGGGAYGCCAGTGGAAGTGCAGTTTGGTGCTAATCTGAAGGCCAGTAATTCCCAACCAAAGCACCAGGGGTCATTCCACCCTTTATCTCCACCGTAGCCCAGCTTCTCAGCACAACAGCACTAGCAACACCTCTCACCTTCTCCTCTCCCTCCCGACTGCCTACAATAAACCTGAACTGCAAATAAGGTTCTGTTTAGACAGGAAAGTGGTGGGAATTTTGTCTGAGTAAAGACAGGAGGATCTGTCCCGGTGGAAAGGCTTTTGAGTGGTTTACAGTATTTGCCTGTAATTGTACACATTCCTTGAACAAATCACGTCCACTCATTTATTATCCATGCTAAACAACGCAGTAGGTCTAGTACACAGGTGTGTCACTCACCCTGCTTCAGGCTAGAGACATCCGTGGTGGAATGTAATTTTTCCACCCAGAGATTAGTTATGTTAATGCAACATCAGAGGTGACCAGTTTGGGGAGACGGGGAGAGAAGGGAATATGGGAGGAAAAATAAACTGAACAAAATGTTCACACAAACTTGGAATAAAATTACCGAGAACAGGTGTTTGCTTTCTCCCCTGACACGTACAAAACAGTGATGGATTTTTATTTTTAATAATAATTCTTATTTAAAATTTAAGTAATTGTCTAGCTGGTGATGGTTTGATCTAAAAGGCATGGAAATCARTGGGAACTTTCCCTGGGCTTCGGATCATGCCACATGTGTCAGCTGGGTTTATTTGTCACGGGAGTAGTAATGAGGAATAGATTGTTTGAGGCTAGAATACCTAGGGCTTTGCTTCTGGTTAAAGCAGGTTACATATCTAATAAATGTGCAGCCCCTGTCAACTATCATGAGTGTTTTACATGTTAAATGCAAGGTGTTTGAGGCCTAGAATCCCACAGGAACAGAGGTGCAAGTTTAGAGGAAGGTAAAAGCTGCACACACACACACACACGTTGTGTGCCACTTTTCTATGGCCAAGGATTTCATCTCATACATGAGCGATGCAGTACACAGGACTRATGTGCTTTGGGCAAAGAACTGAGCCTTAAAGCCCAACCAAACCCACTGGAAAGTTAACCCCTTCCTTCCTGACCTTCCTCTGTACTTCACCAGSAGAGGGTAGGTCACTCTTCTCGTGCATCTTTTTTATTTTTTCAGGAAGAATGGCTAGAAAGAGAGAGAGATCCTCAGTTCCCAATGTCTATCAAGACATGAGTTTTGCTGTTCTCACAGCCTTAACATTTATTTGCTATAACAGGCTCTGCTGCCTCAGTCCATGTCTGTCCAGCACTTACACAGATAATGTAGCCTGAAACCTTTAATGGATGCCTAAGATTACACCATGTCGGCACTCACTCCCTGGCTTGTCTGAAAGTTTTTCATCAACTTGGCCAAGAGTTTCCATTCTCTTTAGCCCCCAGAAACATCAGGCAACCCCTGTGCAATTTATTGCAGTTTATAGTTTCTCCACATGGACATCACTTCCAAAATATTCATTAGAAAAATTAGTCATTTAAAATAAATGTTACATTTTTACAAGAAAACGCAGCAATTATTTATTAAGCATCTGGATTTTTTCAGCACCACTTCATAAYGGGGATGAGCCTGAACTGGAACACCTGATCTAAACCCTCTTCTGACTTTTGGAGAATTTCAGATCCAAGTTCTTGAGGGCTGGGRTTGTCTTCATTTCGAGTCTTCTACAGCTCTGAGCACATTGTTGGCACTTAACAAATAAACAATAGTAATCCAATCTGGACCAGGAATTAATGGCTAGGGTGTATCTGTACTTTATAAAAAATGTATACGTCTTCCACGTTACCCATGCTACATCAAATGCAATACCTTTTTTCTTTTGTAACCATAAATGATTGCAATTAGAAAATACAACCTCCAGCCCACAGCTCACGGGGTTGCCAGGGAAAAACACCACACTTCATGGTAGCTCCAGCCACAATCCAGAGGTGTGAACAGGGGTGATGAAGTGGCTTTTAGACAAGCGCTGCAGGGCAACAATAACTTGAACTATKGCAGCACCAGCTGCAAAGCCCACCCAGGCTGGGGCCCAGCCTCTGGCCAGCAGGCACACCTAGCAGGGAAGGAGCAAGCTGCATGTGATGGCACAAGGGAAACATGAACTAGTGGCTCTGTCCCATCACAGAAACTCAACCAATTGTCTCATTCATTCCCAGCTCTCAGAGAGGACAGAGGAGGTGGCTTACCCAGGCTGGATTTAGAGGGACATAGCTTCACATCAGCACTCTTGAGATAATGAGTACTTCATATAAGGAAAGGGATCTTGGGGAGCTCCCYCTCGCAAAGTTATCATCTGTCAAAGCCTTCCTGCTAACATGACCTCTGCTTTACATGAACAGTGGACCTGGGGTTTAGGCCACTGTTTCGAAGTGTTCAGATTTGTAAACTAAAAAAAGAATGACTAAAAAGCATCTCACGTTGTCCTCCCTCAGGAAAGAGAAGTGCCCATATTTAACAGGGACAGGCCCAAATGCAGTAGTACAGTAGCATTTATTTTAATCTGTATTGCTTTGGTCCAAAAGCTATACTATATTTTCCTCAGCATCTGCTTTTGGATATTTGGCCTTCTATGTGCTTCACAGTGGAAAGAAGAAATGGTGAAAACTTCTGGCAGTTTGCAGAGAACAGAAGGAGAGAACATAGATGGAAAAGCGCTCCAGCAGAGGTGGAGTAATGGCAACAGATATGCAAGAGGAAGTCATAGGAAACAATGCAATCTAACTTGTTCCAGCTGCCTGAGCAATCACAGGGACCGTGCCAGATGTAATATAGCTCTGGTTAGCATGAACTGAAATGTGGGATAGYCTCCAAAAACAAGGACGGGGAGAAGAGAAGTAGCAGCTTGTTTGTGAACAAAAGACTAAACTATTTGGTTGCTAAAATACAYGCAAAGGAGGTATCCCCTCCCTYTTCCCCATGTGCAAATCGCATCTAATCTGGGGAAAAGACAAAAGGAAAAAARAAAATCCAGTTTGTGGTTGTGATKAATTTGTATGATAAACACTGGAGGCCATGCTAAATGGGGAGGAGAGCTTGGGGAGTGTTATTTTGGTTGTGCAGCAGTTGAGTCCAATGTTTTAACAAACTACTGCTGCTCTGTTAGGGAAACTGCATTTTTAAARTGTGAATAAACCAGGATGATTCACAACAAGAGAACAGCTCCGAGACCCTCTCCGTTAGGTGTAGGGTACATCGACGGTCAGTTTGTCCCATGATTACGTTGTGGGATGGAGGGCCTGAGTTACCTTGGCACTMGTTACCTAACCTACAAATGGCCAAGGACTACGGTAACTCTGAGCCCAGCCTATGTGGCTGACAAACAGAACAAATATGCTTATTTTGAACTCCCTTCTACTGATGTTTAACCTAAATCTATCCCAAATCACTTTATACTATGTTCAGTCACGTCTATGACTGTTGAGTTTAGCTTTCCCCCAGGCCATTTAGACAATGAAGGAAACCCAGAAGGACCATGTAGACCAGATTGCCTCATCCATCCCATCGCCTCCTTGCAACTGTTCCCCAACCTGTGAGAGCATAGGCAGAGCACAAAGTGGGCAGGATGGCAATTTGAGTGCTTCTCTAAATGTGTTTCACARGACAGCCCTGCTGTAAGGAAGGATCATTCTGCCTCAGTTTCCAGAGCACATTAAGAAATACCTTCAAGACATCTTTCAATTTTTAACTTGCTTGTGTTTTCTCCATGAGGGGAGGACCCAGCTGTCCGATTTGCTCGAAGTAGCAAGTCRATCTGTAAAATGTGGTTTGAAGGAAAGGATGATCCATTATCATATACTTGTTAACATTTATAGATGTTGCCACATAATGTAGATATGGCTGTTCCTTCCCCCACAGCCACAGTCTATTTGAGGGATAAAAGCTGTTGCTTTCTTACAATCAAAATGCCATCAGTCTTACAAGTATCAGATCTGCATTGAGTTCTTGTCACAGAAACGCTTTACATTTATCACCTGGCATGTGCCACCTCTGTGCCCTTTTTCCCAGGGACACCACTTCTGTGGAAATATTAATAAATGACAAATTGCATTTGTGTAATCTTAWGAAATGTTTTGACTACTAAAGTTGTTCCATAGCAGTTCATTAAAGGACACATAAAGTATTTAAGTTTACATTTTATAAAAAAGATCAGGAATGCTCTGGCTGATCGCTTTCTTTCTATTGAGCATCTGTTTCCTATTTTTTTAACGGCTTACAGCAGTGGTTGGCCAGTTCTGTACTAATAGTTGATCTTAACTGGATCAAAACATTGTAATTTCTTAACAAGGGTTAGAGAATGTCCTTCTAAAACAGCTTCCTATGGCTGCAACCAGCAATGTCTGTGCATCAACATCTGGTTTCAAAATATTAAAAATGATAAACACTTCCAGATACAATCCATCTGGCCTCCCAAAATTATACATCTGCATAATTTTGCTTTCCTTTTAAAAACCAAACACAGACTTAGTTTGGCCCTGCTACATTACTGAAGAATCCTCCTCCTTCTAAGTGTGGTGCAAAGCCCATGGTCAAGTTTTGTTGGAAGCAGCCATCTGTATCTGGCCGACTGTTGTGTCTAACGTTGGCTGTATTAGTAAGTGATAAGCGGAAATTCCTCGCTTGGTTAGCATACGGTATCTGATTGAATCAGAAGGGAGTCTGCAATGAAGAAATCATGGTGAACTGAATGAGCAGTGAAGTTTGCAGTGCTGGCTGCCATCAGGGTTTTGAAAGCTGTTTTCTTGCTGTCCATCTGCTTCGTGTCAGTCTTCTCAAAGACAGCACCAAGCTAGTGCAGATGCAATCACCGTGTGTGATTCACTGCTTCGCTCCAATGTCTCAGGCTTTCTTGAGCAGCATATTCCTCGGCTCTAACACCYTGCAGACAGGTCTGCAACACTGCAAGGGTCAGAGAAGTGGAAGGGGGAACCACCCCTCTCCCTYTTGGCCAGAGATACTTCCTGTGGGATGGCTGCTGCCGCTGTGACTAAACACCACCGAACTACTTCCTCTGGCCTCTCTCCCCTTCCTTTTCATTTTCCACGCCAATTCAAGGAGCTCTGTGTTGTTGACTCCCTGACTGCTTTACCCAGATGGAAGGATGATTTGTATTTCATATGTACAAAGAAATAACAAGTCATTCTTACGTAGATAACTGTGTGCAGAGTGTGAAATGTCATTGGTTTCATTAGCTTTTAATTAATGATGCTACTTAGTGTTCAACATTATGTATATAAAGGAATGGTGAAATTCATAATAACATATGGAAATTAATAGAGGTGTGGGAGATAAGTATTCCAAGTTCAGTCAAAGTCAGAAGTTCATCTTATAATTTTTGTGTCCTTCAATGGTCTAATTTGCAATGAAACAGTATTTTTCCCTGAGCTTTTCAAAACCTGAACAGGTTCCAGTAAGCACTGAAGGCAGGACACTGAACAGGCCTTTCACCCCAGCTGGAGTGCTCCAGCTTAAAGCTGAAGAGGTAATCAAGATGGGAAATAACACTTCTTTCACTCTTCCAAGATTTTACTGGCTCTAATGAGACCATCTTTATGTTAAAAACAGGAACAGACAGCGTCTTTCAGACCAGGAGAATGTCCCAGAGAAGTCACTGCAAGGATCCATACTTTGACTCGGCTTGTGGTTCATAGATACCYGGTACCCCACGGTCTGTTGCACAATACCCCAGCCAAAAATACACCAAGGATCATGGCCATACCCTGGATGGGATGGTTGGTAACGGCAGCCATGAAAATTTGAACCACATAGATAACAAAACCAATTATGGATATTCATTTCATTATGCAAAAAATTCCAGTCAGGCCAGCCAGTCTAAATGTTTAATTCCATTGTCATGCTCATTAGTTGCATATACTTCTAATTTCAGTTTGAGACCAACTTTCCTGTGTAAACCAGAGACAGCAAACACCATCCTAACACTGTACCTAATCTCTCATGACTGATTAGGTTGTTGCTAATGTTTCCTGTAGTAACGATGACTTGCCAGGTGCTGAGGAACAAAAGCAGTCAGACCACATAGTAACCTGAGTAAAACAAAGGTCTATGGCTGCACTAGTTATATATGCTGTTGTTGTCATCTCCTAAATGCAACTGCATCCATAAATATGTGCCAAGTGCATCAGCCAGAAGATACCCTGAAAGCTTTGGGAATGACAAATCAATGAGAAAACCCCATAGCAAACTACCAGCTGTTAGTGTCAAACAACCCCCCACTCACCTGCAGCAGACACTAGAAAGCCAAGGCGGGGAAGGCAACTCGTTCCTTTCTTGACTGAGATCTGRGGCAGCTCCTTTTTTCATTGTTCACAGCTAGAACTTCCTTTTCTATCCATATTTTGAAAGAAATTTGAGCAAAGTTTACCTTCATTCTGAGAGACATGATAGTTTAATCTTGATAATAATTCTTTTCTTTTCAACCTAAGCAGTCAAATTGAGTTTACTCATCAGTGAAAGATCTTCCTAGGAAAATATAGGTGTTGTCTTGGGTTTCTTAATGACCCTGAGCTGCCAAAGTCACAAAAGACAACCGCCCCAGCAGTATCCCTGTGCCACACTGGAATTTAATTAATTAGATCATTTGATAACCAAAAAATTTGATCGTTTGATAACCATACATCATTCTTAGAGTGGAAAGTAACATCATCATATGCATCACCCCTGGTTTTCACCTCCTACAATGAACATTTTTTTAATGTTAGTCTTCGAAGTTTCTCTTTCYTTCTTTCCTCCTCTTCCCTACTTTCATCTCCCCAAGTTCTTTTGTCTTCCTTTTTCTAAAAAAGAACATTTTCCTCCATTGCAAAACCAATATTTTTACTGTGATAGGGGCAAGTGGTTAGACAGAGATGGTCATGACCCTTTCGTTTCCCAACATCAGCTGAGGAAAAAGAGCTCTGAAGATGTCTGGATTAATTTATTTAAAATTGTCTGTAAATGAAATCAGATTATGTTCTCTGGTTTTTTAGGAGGAGGGAGTAGATACCCAGTATGCTCTTAAGTTGTGACTGCTCCTTCTGAACACCTGCTATCCTGCCTCATTCCCACTGCTCGGAGGTGCACAGGGCTCCACTCTCTCTGGCTTGGCTGGGCAGCCATTTCAATGTCAGGGAAATTTCTTTTCCTGAGCAAAAATCCTCTGAGTATGAGAGGCTAGCGAGGAGTGCAATGGCGGCTGTCAGGTCTGTCAGGGAGGGATGCTTAGAATCCCTAAAAGGGACATACCGAGGGCTGAAAGTGGGGATGAGGCTGCGAGATGAGTCAGGGTGCAGGATTCAGAATAAACCAGAATTTTAAGCAGTTATTTCATTATCGCCATGAGGCTGCAGAACCTGTCTTCCCAGGCGGAAAGCAAAGATTTCACCCTATGATTCCTGAGAAATAACATTGCAGTGGTGAAGCAGTTCTTGCCCTTACTTTACGACACTGTCACTCATTGGAAAGAAAATATTTGTAGAAGACATTTTGGGAATCCTAATACTTTTATCTGTTTTAAAATGTAGGCAAAATTATTAAAAATAAAATAAATAAAGATGAAATTGAATAATGTTGTCTTTTACCCCTAAAGTCTGCCTCACAGATACCTTTATCTATCTGGCATGACTTCAATAAAACACGATTGACCTGCATAGAGGCATATGCCCTGTGTTGAGACAGAGGGAGTACTGCCTGGAGCTACAGACTTACTACCAATTATTTTGCTTGTGTAGACATTTAGATAAAACTGAATTAATTTGAGATTAAGTTTGGCCAACTTTATGGTCATGATTTTTTCTGCTGAATAAATTTGCTATCATCCATGTTCACTGAGAAAAGGATGTAACGGCAATATTAGATGTTTTATTTGATATTAGAGAATAATCAAATACACTGCGTATTTGATTGTGTCAGCCATGGAAACAGGAGTCTGAGAGTTATTCATTGAATCAAGACAGTGAAACTTTGGCATGATCTCTGAAAGAATAAATGTTATCAACACAGTTTAAATACTTCAGAGAAGCTCTATATGTGGCATAAATAATTGCATAATTCAATGTAGCAAACAAGCTAAGAAAACAAAATAGCCTCAGCAAATAATTTGCTTTTCCTAGGCAGCTCACAAAAAGGAAAAGAACCAAACCAGATAATTTGTTGTTACTTATTCTCTAGCTCTCAAAAGGTTTTTTCCCTTTATTAAACAGAAATAGTTGAGTCAGAATCTGGTTTTGTTTCTGTTGAGACTAAAAGCAATAGCATGATTTCCGTAGTAAGGAAGCAAATCTATTTTGCCAGAGCAGTGCTGTAAGAACTTATCCATGCTCTCTGACATGTAGATAACATTAGCATTTATTTTTCCTATCTGATAGCATTGTTTTAGTATGAACTTCTTACTGCTTTGGAAGGTTTCTTGGTCTGACCTCAAGATCCCTGAAGAGTGATGGCCTAAAACTATTTCAAATAAGGCTGTCTGAAAATAAGAACAAGCAATAAGAAAATTATACTGGCTTCAAATTCATCTGCTCAAATGTCCGGGTTACCGCAAATCAACTTTAAATTGTGCAGAAGCATTTAAAAAATAAATAAATTGCCTCTTTAGTTGTAATTTACACAGTCTGCTTTCACTCACACTTTAGTCAATAACTAAAAGCTGGGAGGTAGAATAATATCAATATATATCAGAAAAAAATATTTCCAAGCGATAACTCAGAGGAACAGGTTATATATGCAAATATACAATTCAGTGGCTGGGAGACTTTATGGATGCTCATGGGTATGAACACTCAAACCAATATTAAGAACTAAAGGCCTTAGTTGTTCCGTGAGGCACTTAATTAAGCTCTTCAGTTCCTATTTAATAACACATTTCTGTCCATTCCATTTGTATTACATGTTCCTTCAATTGTACAAGTTCAGTCTTGTAATAAAGGAATGTACTTCCTCCTCTGGGTAAATATGCAACCTCTTAGGGATCATTTACACTTGAAAATTAGCTTGGCACAAATGCAGGTGGGAAACTAAACACAGTAACTATTTCTGTGTAATTCCACATGTAGATATTGTTATTGCACATTAAAATTTTCCGCTCATGGGATTATTCAGGAATGTTGATCCAGAATTACTGCTCCGGAAAAACTATTTAGGTGCAATACCACATTTGGAAAAGTCCTTCTGATCTATATTCAAGTTGCATAAACCAGAAGAGGAGTCAAAACAGACAGAAGAAATCGTCATGCCCACATTGGGTAAGCTGGCAGAAAACCATTAACAGAGATGCCCAATGCCCAGCCAAGCCTTGGTGCTTTAATTCCAAAGGATTTCACTCATTTTTGCAGATTTACTGCAGCGAGCGTGTACCAGTGATGAGATCAGAACTATGATTCCTTGAAAGCAGCTCTGCCCTCACCTACTCGCATGTTACCTATCCTCAGGATAGCTAACAGAGGCAGATGAGAAGGTAAAGTGCTTGTACCTCACACACAGA
Source organism: Oceanodroma leucorhoa (assembly GCA_030449065.1). NCBI lineage: Eukaryota > Metazoa > Chordata > Aves > Procellariiformes > Oceanodroma > Oceanodroma leucorhoa. Next base: position 3,389,277 of record JASVER010000029.1, on the reverse strand, counting down.
AATTATATTGACCACTATATTAAAATAATCAAGGGCTGCAATTTGATCTCAAGTTTAGAGGCAATTGCTTAGAGAGGTGAGGARGGAATTCCCTTGCAACACTCAACTGGTCCCAGCTACCCGACATCTTGTCCAGAGCGAGGGCTTCCTGTTCCTTCCCCCCAAACACTGGAGACTGATCTTGTCTGAGGACAGGACAGCTGAATTAGATCAGCTCTCTGTGGTATTAAAAGGGTTGCTGAGATTTCATGTTGATGAATCTCAATCGTGTGCTTGTGGTCAACCCCTAGACCAGATGAATTAATGATCCCTTCTGACCTTAGCCACTGGGAAACTATGCAGCTCTCAAAATGCTCCTTTCTTACAGGAACCCAGGAGGGTGGTGTGTTGCACAGTGTCTTCTTCAGCTCGTAGCCATTCTGAAATGCTAACACTGACTTCGGGCCTGTCTGCAGACATCTAGTGAACTACGGAGGAGTCCTGCAGAGTTGCAGGACTGTGACAATTGTGGAGAAACAAGCATTGAATTGAATGTGTTACAAGACCAACGACTGGCAGTTAAGGCTTTGCAGCTTCTTGCTGGTCACATGTACCCTTCTGCCCATTTCAGGCAGGAAGAGTAACAGGAACATTTGTGTGTTTGCTTGCCTAAAGACAAAAAACTCTTTGTAAAGATATAAAATCTGGAAACAAGCTGGCTGGTGAGGTCTTAAAATACTGGCTGCAAATCAAACACAAGAAAGGTATTGGTGAAGGCCATGTCACACACAAAAGAAGAATGCAGTGATATTCAGCTTTCCCTTCCCTGAGCTGTGGAAASAAATCAAGCTTCATTCAGTCAAAATATCTTCACAACTAGACAGAGTTCTGCTTTGTTTTTGTAAGTATCGTTGTTAAAGGGCATTGATAACTAAATGAAGCTGTACATTTGCTTTTTGTAAGATTTGTATTTTCCTAAGGCCTATCCCAATCACATAGCTCAACAACACCCTTTACAAATAATGTCTCCTCTTAAAAATAAAAAAGGATCCAGTAATATTCATATGGTCACTCTTGCTTAAGATGCTGCTTGCCCATACAAAGCAATAGACTTATAAAACTGAGAGTTGTACAATAAATTGACCTTGACCTCTAAAGGTCAAATTCATCATTAGCTTAACTTCTCCAGAGAACATGCTCACACCAGCTATTGTTTTTCTTGCTGAGTGCTTGCCTAGGCAGAGACTGTGGTAAATCTTTACATCTCAATGAGGTGACTCTAGGATTATCACGTAGGTAAATATATGCCCAAAATGTCATCTTTATTTTCCATTAAGAAAGAGTTAAACAAAATGTTTGAATGGAAAGTTTAATAACAAAAGACATTTATGATGTTTACTTAAATTTTCTGGGCCATTAAGTCTAAATGACATGAGTTATTTGATGCTATATCTGGCCAAAAAATCTTTTTGACCAGTCTAAGTTTTACTACATGCTGAGCTGCCAGCATCCCTATTGGGGGGRRAAAAAAAAAAAAATCTGTAGTCAAATCCTAGTTTTCTCAGTGAAATCTGGATTCAGAATAGCCATTCATGCCAGAAAGTACCTTTTGAAGTTTACATTAACATTCATATTTATTTATTTTCCCTCTGTAACAATGACAGTGGTTGAGATAAACTGTTTAATTCTAAATAGAAAACACATCTGCTGTTTCTGCATTGTTTGTGGTTGCTGGAGGGGTGACAATTTAAACCAAGTAGCACACATGACATTTTAAGTGAGATGTTGTATGAGGATTTGCAGCTGCTGCACTTTCCTATTTTCTTCTCGCCTGACGGCACTGCTCTGTTGCAGGGCCTGTAAACCTCTCCATCCCCAACACGGATCTCAAAGGGAAAGTTTATACATATCTTTACATACGTGCATGCATACATGCATCTATGTGATATTTTTGACACGCTTGTTTTCATTTCTTTTGAGCAGAAGAGCATTTTCTACACTGACCGGGATTTCAGCACCCAGCACAGCCCAGAGATGATAGAATCAGGCCAGACTTTGTTAATGGCTAGGTGGCGAGCAGGCATCTCGGAGCTCCAAAAGTAACCTGGAGTTGAGTCCTGACCCGCCGGCCCACTTGGGGATCCGGCGTGTTTGAAGTACCCCTGGGCTGCGACTCATTTGGCGCTGGAGAGCCACGAGGCCGGCCCCGAGCTGGCCCCGTTCTCTCCGGCAACATCCCCGTTATCTCAAGGCTGCTGGACAGCGTTAAACAAACAGAAAGTGCTGTGGGATCGGACTGAGCAAGGTAATCGGAGGTTAGAAGGGCTGGCCCCGCTCCAGGCAGGGGAGCTGTGGGGATGGACACAAGCGCCGCCCCAGCTCCCCGCCAGCGTCCCCGCCTRCCTGCGGAGGCTTTAACGCCGGGCAGTATCTATTCCCTGCCCCAGGTAAACACTGGCTGAGTAACAGGCTTCGTTCATGCCCAAGCAACTGAGAAGTGGAAGCCCTGTTTGCAAAGGTGGGTGCCTCTGAACAGCATGCTGCAGTGCTGACACCTAAACTAGGGTTAAACTCTTTTTTTGGATCCCTATARTGGTTTAGTCACAAGGACACACTGCTCCTTTCAGGTTAATCAACTTGGCCCTAAATAAATGGGGATTACATTTCTAAATCATTTCGATGGTAGTTTGGAAATTTTGCCTGCTTACTGGGCTGAGTGCTTCCTNAAAAAAAAAAAAATCTGTAGTCAAATCCTAGTTTTCTCAGTGAAATCTGGATTCAGAATAGCCATTCATGCCAGAAAGTACCTTTTGAAGTTTACATTAACATTCATATTTATTTATTTTCCCTCTGTAACAATGACAGTGGTTGAGATAAACTGTTTAATTCTAAATAGAAAACACATCTGCTGTTTCTGCATTGTTTGTGGTTGCTGGAGGGGTGACAATTTAAACCAAGTAGCACACATGACATTTTAAGTGAGATGTTGTATGAGGATTTGCAGCTGCTGCACTTTCCTATTTTCTTCTCGCCTGACGGCACTGCTCTGTTGCAGGGCCTGTAAACCTCTCCATCCCCAACACGGATCTCAAAGGGAAAGTTTATACATATCTTTACATACGTGCATGCATACATGCATCTATGTGATATTTTTGACACGCTTGTTTTCATTTCTTTTGAGCAGAAGAGCATTTTCTACACTGACCGGGATTTCAGCACCCAGCACAGCCCAGAGATGATAGAATCAGGCCAGACTTTGTTAATGGCTAGGTGGCGAGCAGGCATCTCGGAGCTCCAAAAGTAACCTGGAGTTGAGTCCTGACCCGCCGGCCCACTTGGGGATCCGGCGTGTTTGAAGTACCCCTGGGCTGCGACTCATTTGGCGCTGGAGAGCCACGAGGCCGGCCCCGAGCTGGCCCCGTTCTCTCCGGCAACATCCCCGTTATCTCAAGGCTGCTGGACAGCGTTAAACAAACAGAAAGTGCTGTGGGATCGGACTGAGCAAGGTAATCGGAGGTTAGAAGGGCTGGCCCCGCTCCAGGCAGGGGAGCTGTGGGGATGGACACAAGCGCCGCCCCAGCTCCCCGCCAGCGTCCCCGCCTACCTGCGGAGGCTTTAACGCCGGGGGGTATCTATTCCCTGCCCCAGGTAAACACTGGCTGAGTAACAGGCTTCGTTCATGCCCAAGCAACTGAGAAGTGGAAGCCCTGTTTGCAAAGGTGGGTGCCTCTGAACAGCATGCTGCAGTGCTGACACCTAAACTAGGGTTAAACTCTTTTTTTGGATCCCTATAATGGTTTAGTCACAAGGACACACTGCTCCTTTCAGGTTAATCAACTTGGCCCTAAATAAATGGGGATTACATTTCTAAATCATTTCGATGGTAGTTTGGAAATTTTGCCTGCTTACTGGGCTGAGTGCTTCCTTCACTCCGGTGTTTCTACACTGCTTTAAGCTATATAAAACCATGGGGTTTGACAGTGCAGTAGTGCAATCCACTAACCATAAAACCAGCGTGGGTTGATATTATTCTGGCTATATTATGGCTGGAGAGACTAAAAAACTCCTGAACAGTGTGAAAAGTTGGGTGAGCGTCTGAAGGAGGGATAGGGCCCRTGAGCTCCTGGTACGCAGCCTCCACTGCATTTCTGCTGATTTTTTCTCTTCAGTTCAAAGAAGGGAGTTGGTATTTTATTTTGCCATAGTTTGCTAGAGAAGAGGCTTCCTCTTTCCCTTATTGAAAAATCCTGCCTTGGATCTGAAGGGAAAGTTATGACGTTTTCTTTGCCGTTGTGGGATATTGTGGTTCCTCCTTTCTGTTGTCCCAGMAAAGCAAGAGCTTCTCTTTGGAGTTTCTAAAATGCATTAAGTAAAGCAAATTATTTCCCTTGGGAGGGATCGGATTACAACAAACTGCAAATATTAAAAGAAAAAAAATTCACAGGGAGGAGCCTCAGTGTCGACCTCCAGGTCATCTTCCCCCACAGCCCTCTTTGCATCGTACAAACCGAACTTTGTCCCACACTACTAATGTGCCCAGTGCAGTTTTCGGAAACAAAGCATAAACACACCCAGCCAAGTGCAAGCTTAATATAAATGTGCTGCCTCTTCCTCTGGTTACAATTGTGAGAAATTGCTTGTGTTTTAAGAGGGAGGATGAGGAAATCAGTTCCCAGGTTGGGCCTCGCGGCAGCCACGCAGGCAGGGAGGCGAGCAGCCAGCCCCGGTGCGGGGTGCGCGCACACGCTCACCTTCAAGCGCCGTTAGTGAGCCGCACGCCGACGGGGATGCACGGGCCCGTGTGCTTTCGCAGGGTCACGGCGTGTTTGGGTTTTTTTGTAACGCTGGCCCCCGTGCAGCGGCCACGGAGAGCGAGGCCATGGTTTTCTGTCAGTTCAGGGAATCATTGGGCTGCCAAAGAAACCACATAACAGCTATTCAGCAGATGAACTCAAATAATGCCACAGCACTTGGGTGGCCATATTTATACTGGGCTAGCCAGGAATGTCAGGATTTCAGCATTCACAAAAAATGCTTTTCTGGCACAAACTATCTCTGTCATTTCAGCTCCACTCCTCAGTCTCAAATGATCCATATTGTTAGGAGAGCCTCGGTGTTTGGACTAGCATGTGTTTCCCCACTCCATAGGTTTTGGGAGTAAGGGATGCCCAGCCGTCCTCCTCRGCAGTTCTGCTTTCCTCTAAGTAAGCAATGGCAAACATGAAATGGGAGAGAGAGACATCCGAGCTTGTGCAATCTGTCACAGCACAGCATCTCCCRAGCACAGGCTTTTTACCCTTGGATCTATCCCATCTCTCTCTGCACAGCCATATTTCAAGGATTTGTCACAGGTCACGTCTGCCAGCAATCATGTGGAAGAAACATGGAAAAAGAGCAACACACATTAGGTCCACTCTCTTCCTCCTGCAGCCCTCCTGTGCTCTTGACAAATGGACAAACTCCAATGCCAAAGACAGCCAGCCTAATCCCCACCCCAGAGAAGCGACTGGGAAGCTACCATGAGCTTCAGCGGACTTTGTCCCACAGGATCAGAAACCTGCGAACCCCACTCACACAGGAGACGGTGAGGAGCCAAGGCACAGCCCCACAGCTCCCCAAAAACTTCAGCCCAACAAGGAAGCTCTGAGCACTGCAGCAGGCAAGGTCACCATGAAAACTCTTTTACCACTCAGAAGTGTTGTCTAGGAAAAATAGTAGGAGATTTTAGATTTGTTCAGGTTTCCTGGGCATCTGGCAGGCCAGGGACAGCAGATCTGCGCTCCCTCCTACCTGACTGCTTCGTGCTTCGGAGCCCTGGGCCTGCCTGGCAGTGCAAGAGAGCAGATGAGCTGCACCAGTCCTCCCTGTGACTCCCAACAGCTCCCGGCAGTATCAGCTTAATTGCACTTAAGCACAAAGTCTGGTACACTTTGAAATCCTCAGATGTAGTGCACATGTGCAATCTACCTGCAGATCAGACATCTCCTGGGAGAAGCATGTTTTCTAAGCCAGGAAATCCCAGGTAGGAATACAGGAGCCCTGATTAAGGTTAAAATGGACAAGTAAAGATACTCCTGTAAATTGAAAGAAGAGTGGCATCAGCTTTTCAGAAGCAAAGGTAGATGAGAGTATTCTTGTGGGTCTTTCAATCTAAATGCCCTGTCCAGTTGGACTATCGTCCCAGGACTGCTTTTTCAGAATTATTTCACTTCTCTGTGCTGTCCGTACACTAGCACTATGGGACAAAATAACCAAGGAAGATTTGTAAAAAAAAAAAATAATAATTCTAAAATCCTGCTTTAAAAGAACTACAAACTTAAATATCGGAGTATCAAAATCAAGCACTTCCAAGTTAGGATTAATTTAGTCTTTATAAGTGAAGTTCTACTATCACATAATACCAGCTCCATAAAACAGTACTGATGTTCCCTCCAATAATTTAGGAGCATTAACCACAACTGGAGAAATCTCTCACTGCAAAGTTTTCTAAAGTATTAGAGGACTTGGTAGGATCTTTTCCTATGTGTGATCAATGAACCACCAAAAACAGCTGGTGCTGACACAAACATATTTTGAAACCTGGAGACCTGACACACAAAAACATCTCTCTTCAGCCAAGGCAGTGGGCCAGGTGTTTAAGATACAGGATTTGCCAAAGTGCTTGGAGCTGAAATGGGAGAAAGACCAGTGAAATGTTCAATCTGTATGCAGTACTTTAGTGTCTCTTTTACAGGTTTTCTGGKTTTTTTTCTTTGATTCAGCAAATTCAGTGCAGAAGAGATTCAGTGCAGARGAGAGGCTTGCACAATTTCCATTAAACACCTTCCTCAGAACAAGGAACAGTATCTTGAAGAAAGCACCAAAGCTTATTGAAAGATTCATGCCAAGGCATTATTTTCTATTAAGACATTCCATAAATACGCTATGAACAGGAAATATCGAACACAAATAATATACAAACAAACAAACAAACAAAAACCCCTCAAAATCCCAGCAATGGGAAACTGATTTCCGCTCTATTCAAGTTAGTGGAAAGTTTGCCAGGCATTTTCAGGGAAATCTAGATCTCATCTGTCTCATGAAGGTGTCAGTCCTGAACTACAAAAGATAATTCACTAAACACTGTGGACATGAGGAATGACAAATGAAAATCAGGGAAACCCATACACTGTTTGGTGTCATGTTTACAGGTGTTATTCTGGAAATAGGGCAAGGATAGGAAGGCTGATTGATTGATTCAAGCCAACTATGTTCACTAAAAGCCAGTGTAGGCGTGCTCAGCGGTAACAGTCACAAGTCAGCCACCCACCTGATAATTGACAACACAATTTGTAATTTGTGTTGTTTGGCCCTTTGAGGTGGCTTCTTCCAGTCAGTAACAGTATATTCAAAGAGCTGGTGGGCAGGTGTTCCAAACAGGGACAGAAGCACATCGCACACATCAGGAAGTCCCTTAAAAATCAATCCCCAAGAGCATTCAGTGGCTGTACACTCTACCCAGCCCCGTAGGCTTCTTCACCTGCGCAACTCAAGTTGCCCTAAACAGAGCTGCACCACTAGTAATGCGTGTGGTATGCGAAGCTGGAAAATTCTGAAACACTTGAACTGCTATTAAATCTCTGATAATATTTAGTTTAAAACCCCTTTAAGGTATGGACAATCTCCTGCTGTATTTATGCAATGCCTATGAAAACTTGGGAGGGAGCGGAGAGAAGACTGAGGCTATGACAACTTCCCTGGGTCTATTTCAGCGAGAATTTCTGTTTCTATTTCTGTTGCTCCTACATCTAATGAGARTGACTCAGACTACGCTGAAAAAAGCCTAGGAGCAAAACTGGTTATCCATGGTCCTTTTCCATATATAGGTAGGATACTRATATGACCTAAATTTTACAAACTCCTCTGAGTAAAGAGGTATCAAATAGAGTGGCTGCATGGCACTAGGATTAGCCACAGGAGCTGCCTCCGCATGTTACTTTTCTTTTCCCAGGGCCCTGTAAATCTGGGGCTAAGCCAGAAGTAGCTATTGCCTTTTTGCACTGGATCCACAGTGCCAGTCAGAGCAGAGAAAGCCTTGGACCTTCTTGGTGCTGCTGCTCTGGTGTAAGCAGATTTCTTGTGGGACTGCAGTCAGTGTCCCAGGTAACTTGTCCAGGATCCAAAAAACTTCAGCTTTCACACTCGGCCTCCCTGGTTTGGTACTGTAAAAGTAGGTTGCTGCTCCATGTTACAGAGGGCGGAAAAAGTGGGTGCAATCCAGCCTTGCAAACTCCTCCATGCCTGCTGCTTATGTCTCATGAAGAGAGCCTTGCTGAAGGGGTGCAGCAGTCATATGCAGCCCTATATAAATGGGAGCTCAGGGCATGCTACAGAGCAGGCAGGGCTCCTTAGCCCTCAGCCTTTCAGCTTAACACAGAGGGCTCCAAGAATTACTCCAATAAATCCAAATGCTTGAAATCTCTTGTCACCCTAATACCTCCTCCTTTAAAGCATGTCTTCCTCTGTGCCAGCAGTGTGGAAATACGCTCCTCAAAGTCACATCAGTTGTTCTAGTGATTTCATAATTGTCGCAGTATTGGTAATCCCTGCTCTTACAGATGATGAAATGTCTGAGTGGTGCTATATGATTGGGAGGATTACAGCATTAAGACGTTTGTGAGCCTCAGATTTTCTAAAGCCCTTCAGTTTTACCTATGCCTGCCTCTATCCATTTCAGCTGATAGTGCATTTTTAGGCTTGGCTGGGTGAGTTACTGAGGTGGGATTCATGGACAGTTGCAGTAYCGTTTGGTTAGATTAACCCCAGCCATGTCCACTTGTCCCTTGTTGTGAGTTTTTACACGGTGCATTACACTGCAGAGGCTGTAGAGCCAGTGAGACTCAAAAGGCATATGCAATTGTTTGGATATTATTTGCATGTATGTGTGTATGCAATTGGTTAGATACACACTCCCAGATGTAGGCACTGTCATGATGATTAAAGGGGAGACAAGACTCTCAAYGGTGGAGTTAGCTACTCATCCTTTTTTTGCCTGATCTGAATTACGTCACGGCAAAAACGCGAAAATTCCTTCGCAAGAAGGTATTTTCTCTGGTAACTACATCAATTTTAGTCTACAATGTACATTTCCAGTCAATGGAAGAYGTTTGCTCCTGGATGGATGCAGCTGCCAGAAAGAAACAATGATATGTAAAGGTCCAGGAGAAGACTTTAAATYCTAACAAAACGTGCCCAGGAAATATCAATCAATTCATATAGTAACTGATCATCTTCACCCTTAAAAAATCAAGCTAACAGCTGTGCACTGTCTCTTCTTCCAGAAATGAGTCCAGATCCCTTTTGACCTGGTGTACACTATTCATTTCTGTTGTAGATTTTGGCAGTTTGCTTCATACTTTTAATTATACCCTCTGAGCAATGAAAGTCATCCTGAATAGTTTACAGCCCGTGCCTCATCTGCAAGCTGTAACCTCTTTCTTTGGAATTAGCAACAAGTCACACAACTTTTTATTTGAAAAATCCCATTCCTTTTCTGGTGTATACTGTACTGTATTTCCTGCAAATTCCTCTCCCTTCCAGCTGCAGTAGAACTTCAGTCTCCATTGACTTGAAATGCAGTCATTTACTCCACGGTTCCTAGATTTTTAAGGCCTGACGAAGCAATTGCATTGTCTAGCCTAACTTCCTGTGAAAATAAGGCCATAAACTTTCATTTAGCTACTGCAGTGTGAAGCCTAATACATTGCACTGACTAGAATGTACATTCTTCTATTTTTACTAAAAGTTAATATGAAATATAGCGGTCATGATTGCATTCCTCAGTTTCATATTCCCTATACATGCCTGTAAATGACTCCACAAAGTATTAGGCAATGAAGAATCAGACCAAAATGGTCAAATGGCTGCAATCTTTCCTGATCAGTTTTCATATACCCCTATGCATAATGATTTAATTATCTCTTGTTTCAGGTTTCAGTAGTGTTTTACTGCAATCTGTATGTACTTTCTGGAATAGAAAATTAAACAGTTACATGATAAATATTATTATCATACTGTCTATGRGGCTTGGAAGGGATCTCGCTAAACCTCATTTTTGATAAAATCTATTTCAGATGGAAATTATTTTTCAGATTCTTTGGTTAAACAAATTGCTGTTTATTGAGGAAAATATTCACCTTCAGATGGCAGAAAGCATACGAAAAGATTCATTTATTGAGGGGTGAAAAAATTTTAAAAATGGTTCCAAAATGGGAAAAAGATACATTGGAGTTGCTTCTGAGGAGGAGTTTCATGTTTCTCATCTGAGACCTTGCACTGTGAACACCATCTACAAGGGTTACAGCTTCAGATTCTTGGGCTGACGTTACGGACTTCATAAGAAATTTCAGAATGGCTTTTGAAAGCTATCTCAGTGTGATACAACTTTTCTTAAAAATGCAGAGACAGTTTATGTTGAAGACAGACTTGAAATACAAGAATGATCACTCCCTGTATTTAGATCACAATTCTCAAGTATCCAGCTTGAGTGACAGAAACAAGTCAGAGGAAAACAGTCAAAAGCAGGTTCTTGTAGAACTTGGTATTTTTGTAATAAATATTTGCCGTAGAATTAGAACATAAAATATTCTTCATCCTCCTCTGTCTCCCACTACCAGGTTATATGTCCTACTTTTGCCTAAAAAATGAATGCTTAGMTATCTGTTGAAGTTTAAGTTTGATTTTAAAAGTCACTTCCATTTTAAATTGTTTTCAATGCTTGAGGATGTTGTCCCAACAAGTTGGAACTTTGGAGATTATCTCCAGCACAATTTAATGAACAGAACCACAGCACAAAAAACTGCTTAAATCTGCAAGAGAAGTAAATACACCATTTCAGCTGAGGGACCCAGAGGGCTCATCAGGTATGATCAAGTGAGTGTACTGCACAATCTATTTCTATATCTGAAAAACACACTTGTCCTACTTCATTTAGGGACTTGGAGTGAGTAAGCAGCATTTTGGTATTGATTGAGGCATAAAAATAATTACAATTCTTTATCTGAAGCCATAGAAATCTGACGCAGGAGTGGCTTAGTCATGCARTATTAGAACATTTTCTTCCCCAGAGAAAGCATCAAACACAATATAAAGATTCTGGGGAATGACCATTTGCAATCCTGTTATTTTTCTTCTKCTTTTCTAGTACTGATATGAATTGGTCCCCAAAAAATTATCATGTGATTAAAAGAGAAATGTAAAGAATTATACAGTATTAAATGATTACAGACTGACTCTTGCTCTCTATCCTACTTGTAAGCTGTGTTACGCAACCGAGTGTAGTGACATAAATAGGATATAGGCCCTCTTTATCTTTYTGGAAGAAGTTATAGTGTATTCAAAAGATTTTTGGTATGTGTGTTACTTTATCTTCATTATAAAAACAACTTGGATGTGGGCTCTGAGGGAAATTTATAGTCTCTCCATGACACAATTAAATTAAAAATGTCTCATTAGAGACTGCCAGTGTACCTCAGATAATGACTCTAAAGCATTCATCTCAAAGCTCATTTCCAGTCTGTTTTTCTTTTGAAGTTGTCGTACTTGAGGATTGCACTAACTTTTATGAATATGTTTTTAAAGGGCACTATCCTTTAGGGCACACCATAAATACTGGTGTGCTTGGAGTAAAAGTTGTTAAGAGTCCAGAGAGGAGAATAAGGAGAGAGGCTGCAGAAGGGAAGCATAAAACCAAACCAACTAGCTAAGCCTAGTTATGAAAACTTTTATCAAGCACATGATCAAGAGAAAGAAGTCTTGAATACACAGATACTTTATTCATTGCAAAGTACAATTAAACCAAAATTTTAGATGATAAAACGAGTACAACAAGAGACTATATTTGCTGTGATTCACTTCACAAAGGAAGTTTGACACCAGTTATTTCTGATACTGAAAAAGTAGCCCCTTTGGTGAATGCTTCCTTATATTTTGGCTTTTTGCCTTTGGCACCAATAACACACTTGATGATTACTGAAAAAATAAATATTAATGAATTGGAAGTTAACTCTTTCCCCCCAACTCTGACATTATGTAATGAGTCTAARCATCTAGCTGGATAGACTTAGATTACTTGTTGGTCTTTTTTATTAGTTCTTACAAAATACCACAAAGCGATATTATTCTGTCTTTCATGAATTTCAGGAAATGGATAAATCGGATCAGATCAATGCATCCTTTGTATGAGAGCTCAGGAAAGAATTTCTGGTCCTCTTCATGTAAAACATCCTTTTTACAAAAACTGATGCCTTTTTTTTAAGGAATGAACTACTGTTTACCATTAAGTAGAGGTAACATACTTAAATTTAGTTCTTTTTAATGACTGCACTGGTGAGGGAAGACACCGGTCATCCAGAGCTGCTTTCCCTTCATGTGTCTATCCGAAGTGAACTTAACATATCATTTGYGTAGAAAGGAAGAAAATGGTTCTACCTTCTGTAGTTCACTTGGCRAATAGAAGAGGCTCTTTATGTCCTAATGCCTCTGCTCCCTTCCTCCTGACATCAAAGACTTGAGCCCAGTAGCAGTAAACTAAAGCTGCAAACACAGAGATGATTAACTCCCAGAAAGAAAACCTAGCAGTCAACAAGCATGTAAAAGAGCCTTCTCCCTCAGTCTTCCAAACAAGTGATCCCCCTTTATTTTTGTTGTGGTCTCATGAGGTACAAACAGAAGAGTGTTTGGTTCTTCTCTTGCTTCTGACTTTCTCTCTTAAACTGGATGATACCATGCACACTTCCCACTTTGGAAGAATCTGTTGTAGCACAACCTATGTCATCATTCATTTCTTGAAACAGTGATAAATAAATGTGAGGAATAGTATGTGTTAAAAAAACCCTGCCAGGGCACATACAGTTGTTAAGGTTATGATGTCTCAATTTTGTTTGAAATTTTCCCTGAGTTCATGCACTATTCAGAACTCATGGGCTGGAATTTTTAGCAAAATTTCCTCCTGTTAACTCCAAGTATCAGTTATTTTCTGAAGAAGGATTAACTATAGCTGTGAAAGAGCAAGCACTGGTTTTTGCAGTGGCTTACGACCTCTATTTTTCATCCCTCCTTTTTATTTCCAGGAACACAACAGTACACAAATGTTCAACCAATGTGCCAGGAGAGAGCATCAGCATTGCTTAAACTTATCCAGAGTGCATAGATATAAAAATAGAAACTCAGAATACAGATATGTGTGAGTGGGGAAATGATTCATGAATAGCTAATATGCAGCACTCACTATCCAGTAACTGTTCATTTCTGGTGCACTCAAGCCCTGGTGAACTCCACACGGCTGTGGAGAAGAGCTGGCACATACGAACATTAAAATCTAGAAATCAGCAGGCAAAGAAGGAAATAAAGGTATTCCAGTCTCATAGTCATCTGTGAGCCTGACACATGAATGCTAGAAGTCAGCAATACTGTGTCATTATCTCTTAACAAAAAGATAGCTTTTCCTCCTCTACATTTGGTAATTCCAAGGGAGGTTGCATGTGTTATATCAGATTGTGKCTAGCAGTGACAAGTGTGATATAGCAGTAGGTTTTATGAAGAAAGTTAGGAATGTTTAAAAGTGCTAAGTAGGCCAAAAAGGCATTTAGAATATCCCAAAGGCAAGCTAAGAGAAATGGCCTTTTGGACACTTCAGAGCAGATACTCCAAACAGCTCAGTATCTAACAGCTCCTTCTGAGGCACTTAACGGCAAGGCTGGGCTTTCAAGAGTACTAAGCTCCACAGCCCAATTACTGTCTTTAGGAGCCCAGCCCAGGTGGAAGTGGGACTTTAATTTTTCAGTCCTGGATTTCTTTGCAAGTCCAGTCTTGAAATCTCAGGGAAATCTTTTCCTAATTTGTTTTATTAAAAAAAAAMCCCACTGTGTTTCCTGGAAGTCTGGCATGTCTCACACTATAATAGTAGATAGCTAACGTCCCTGCAGATCAGGTCTTTCACTGTAAAGTAAAACTAGATGASGTGAGAGTTACCTGTACTATCCATGGCAGTCTGATTACCTGAATATTGTATTTAAATATCCAAATACAAACAAAAAATCATCATTTAAGTAAAGGAAAGATTTATATGGCTATAACTGAAACCATTCTTCTGGAATGAATATGATCCTAAAGTTTAGAAATCCTCAGGCTATTCTCTAAACAAAGATGTGGGAAACTATTACTGTTTATATTAAATATTCCCATGTGGATCTTTTGGTCCTTGTAGAACATGAATGGCAATCTCTTGTAAAATCCCTACTGGAGCTGTCAACAGTTTTTGTATGAGGCATCCCAGATACAGAGAGGAGTAGAGCATGCATGCGTGTGGGACATACTCGTTTCCTCAGGAATTGCTCACCCCTCTGGTGGCAGACAGGTTTTCTGAGGCTACCCAGATATCAAAATCACTAAAGTGATTTTTTGTAGGGGAGGAGATGATACACTTTTCCTTATTACCAGCCCTGTGAAACAGGGTCCTCAGCAGAACTACTGATTTAGAGTAGAGGAATTGGAGACTAAAAGGATGGTCCTGTGCCACAGAGTGACTCCCTGTTCTCACAAACCCCATCTCCTACAGTCAGTGCACACACTTACCAGGCTCCACCTTGAACCCACCCGTGTTTATCTGCTGCCTTCATGGAAACCTGACCCAGAAACCACCTTCTGCCTTGAAGCCTAAATTAATTCCGGGACTGTTTATAACCATTTCTCCTTGTGACAATATTTTCCATCTGTTTAAACTTCTCCTCTTCCTAGTATTTCTTCCTCTCTTCCTCTTTAGTGTATTTGTGGAAAGTAACCTTGTCCTCCCTCAGGTTTCGCTGTATTGCTGAACCATGCCAAGCTCTTCTTGCCTCTTCTTCTAAGACAGGATCGCCAGTAGGGAATCCCTTTGGTAGGCCTGTTCAATGAGCTCTTGATCACTCCATAAGCTCCTCTCTGCTCTTATCCCCTGYGTGTGAGTCTGGTCACAGTCAAAAAAAGATGGATTCAAAGTACACCAGAGAATCTCCTGCCACTACCTTGGAGAAGACCAGAAATGCTTCAATGGGTAAACTGCAAGCTTGCATTCTCATGGTCAAGACCCCATTACAATTTCCACAGTATTTTTTCATTCTTCTATTATTTCCAGATTATGAGATCTGACTTTATTGCTTATAGCACTTATACAATTAAGTGAGAGGTGAATCAGGGCCAGGTTGTTTGCCAAAAAACAAGTAAAACCCAAACACTTCATGTCACTGTTTATTTTCACACTCCTCTTGAAGAAATATCTAGGTCAGCTACACCAAATTTTGACTTCAGGATGCCTTGGATAAAGCTCATGCTCAAGCTACCTTGTTTATACCTTTTTGAATGATTTCTCCAGAARTATTTGTAGCCCAAAGTATATTTACCAGTGAGAATTAAAACAAAAATCAAGATTAAAAGTTCTCTGTTGTTTCTGTATATGGAGAAGTGAAGCAGTAATTATAATGTGCATATCTGGTCACTATAACAGAGATATTAACTTTATTTTACACCTCCATAAAGAAAAGTTATTATTTCATAGAGCTACAGTGAAAATGTTGCTCCCTTGAAATCAATGGCAAAATTCCTACTGAGTTCGATGGACTAGGATTTCTTCCACAGAGTCATCTGATTTACTACTTCACTGAGTCAATTGTATGCCAGGGTAACTTTACTGAAATCACTGGAATTCCCTTGGCATGAAAGCAATGAAATCAGAAAAAAACTGAGTGCAGAGAATCATAATAATTTTTACTGGAAAGAAAGGATTACAATTGAGGGACAACTGTTTTGGTAAACATCAATTAACTGAGATGTTCTTGACTGGCTTGTTAGACAGTTGCATACTGCTATAAAAGCCAAATATAAATACATTTCATGTATTCATACCATTTTATAAAACTGGAATCTGGCATAGACAAAACAGGGAAACTGCAAAGATTTACATCACTGCTAAATGAGTTTCTCTTTGCTCAACGTGTTTTAGAGCAAGRGCCAAATTCTGCCCCTTGATATACACACACAAATTCCATTAAAGTAGCTGGACCTGCATATTCATACTTGTGGGAATTATTTGGCTGTTTAAAGGCAATTCTGGGACCATTGACTGCTAGGGTTGCTCAAGAATTTGCCAGTGAAAATGCTTTTTTGTTTTATTTTGTTGTCAAAAACTGTTGATTTGTCAAAACTAAACATTTCTGCACAAATATATATAGTGTGTTTGGCAATGATTGCATTTCTGGTAAAGGAAAAAGAGAAAGCTAATGTCCACAGCACAGCCAACAAGCACTTACGCCAAACTGAGGGCTAGTGTTCATATTTATGCTTTCCCAGACATAATCCTTTCTCTCTCAGTCCATGATGAATCCCTTGACCGGGATAAGTCATCACCAGTCTCTCTCACTGGAGCTATTTCACACAGTTCTATAAATTCAATATTAATTGGGCAAAGAGACTGCCTAATCATCACTTCCCCATCTGGTAGCTTTGTGTTCCTGTTAGGAAAAGCAATTACTTGAACCCCTCCTCCCTTCCAGGGGATTGTCCTCTCAACAGACACTGTTGTTCTTGATTGAACAAGGCATTGGCTTAGCCAACACCTGCCATGAAAGGAGCAGTGGGAAAACTTTTGACTCATCAAAAATGGTCATGAGATAGGATATTTGTTTTCCTGTAAATTCCACCCATCTGCATAAAAATACAAGTGAAATAGTACTTGGTTTTGGTTTTACTTTGAAAATGCATATTTTTGTCTATATCAATAACTTTTGACATATTTGCTTCCAACCTCTAGTATTTCAGAAATGTAATTAATACTTCATTAAGCACTCAGCTTTCAAGGTACTTGGGGATACAAACTAAGCAACAAACTTTTTATATGMATACATGCAAGACCAACAGCAGGAGAAACACTTTCTGCTGTGCTGTTTGCCAAAGCAGCTGACAACTTAGGCAGGGGGATGAGTTGGGAAGAGGGGAATTTAACACTAATAGTGCATATTATGGATGGCTTATCTGGCTGGCCTTTGGAAGGCAGCATGATAGAGTAAAACAACTTGTCAGAAGTGCAGCCAGTGGCTTGGGATCTAAGTCCATCCCCACGTCAGGGGGTGAGGCTAAAACAGTGCCTACATGCCAGTCCTGCTCAGTTCTTTCTGTGGGACTTTCCCAGTGCATGAGCCCCAGGGTGGTGATTTCGTGCCCCCACAGGTGGGAACCCCCTCAAGGGAAGTGCAGCAGAGGCTGTTATGAGACACGAATATCATTGCACATTGCAATACTTCTTTGGCATGTGAAATAGTGGTGCAATCAAACCTGCCTCCCATTTCCCAGTTCTGGCAGCTCAGAAAAGAAGTCTCGGACCCCATGAGCAGGTTTTGCTGGCTGGCAAACAGAGGGGACAGGGCTTATGAGATAAACAAGCTTAGTGCTAGCTCTTTGCACAGGCTGAATTTCACTCCATGCCATTAAAAGTAGCACTGGTGACTTTTAACCACCATTAATCCCTTTAGGAGTCACTCCTTAACTGTTTTTTGACAAATCCTTACTGCTTGTAAATGAAGTTCAAATTAAACATTTTTCCCTCTCTATTTTTTTCAAAACTGTTCTCTTGCTCTGGAGTGATGGAGCTGCTTTTTTGTACWTTGAAGTTCATTCATTCTTCTYCCATTCTTTCTTTCTTTCTTTCTTTCTCTCTCTCTTTCTATCTTTCTCCTTCTGCTTCCTTCCTTGCTTCCCTTCTTCCCTTTTTTTCCTTATTTCTTTCTTTCTTCATATTTCTTTATTTTTTTATGTCATTTTAGTTTTAACAGTTTCACTTCTAACTGAAGTCCAGAGCCTGTAGGGAAATGTTTCCCCTTCAGCTGGGCCTCTTCCTATCTTATCAAATAATATTGGCTTGCACTCCATTTATACCACATAGAGCCTTAGAAACTCTCATAGCTTTTAACCTGTCATGTAGATTAAGACCTCATTAAATTTCATACTACCTTCAGCATGATCATGTTACCTAATGCTAAAGATTTTGGGGCAACATAATCAGTACTGATACAGAATGAAAGCAGAAGGATCTTTCATCATATGGCTGTTTGTGGCTTTATTGGCTAGAAAAAGAGTTTACCGTCTGGTAAGTTCAGTTCAGTCTGGTCTGTGTTTCTGCATGTGCCCTGTCTGGACAAAGCATACCTTGCATTTCCCCTCACAAACAGATTGCATGACCCATGCTTCTGAATTTGAATGAACGTGTCCATGCTYATGGATATTTGAGAATCAGTGAAGTGTGTGTGTGCATCTACATACACACACATGCATACACACGTACATATTTACCTTATAAATAGGTATGGGATGAGTGAGCATAAGTAGGTATAGGGCAAGCGAGCATAAATGGGTACAGGAATAATGTTCACCTACCTTTTTTCTGGCACTTCTCACATGTTTGCAGAAAAAGCTGTTCAGAGAGGAATGACTGGAACTAAAAGGGGCAATACGCTTTTCTCCTGCTTCAGTGTTTGTAGCACGATAGCAGCTATGGGTGGCTATTTCCAGAGACTGGAAAATTTTGGTGTAAGCACTGTATACACAGTGTAAAAGACCAGCCCTGCTGCAGGAACTTTACAGTTGAAGCAGGTTAAACAAGATAAAATGCCATTACTCCAGTTTTATTGGTAAGAAACAGAAACAGCAGATGACTTGTTCTYAGTCATGTAGGAGATCAGTGACAAACTCCTATCACAGCTGATACCTCTGCTACTAGTCCTGTCTTTGAGCTCTACTGTCCTGGCAACATTTCTAGTGCCCTTTCACAGGTATAGAAAATCCTGAGAAAGAGAGAAAAAAAGAGGTCTCAGTCTTACACAGCACACTTCCCTCGAGAATATGAGCATCTTGCAACAGTTTTGTGTTTGCCCTAATAACAAGCCCCTTAACGGAGGTGTAGCCTACTGCTGATGTACAGATGGGCAGCGGAGGCAGAGAGCATGGGCAGGAGCTGCCCACGGCAGCTGAGGGAGTGCAGAAGCTGAATGCAAGTTTTCCCCAGGTTTGACCTGGAGCTCTAGCATTTGGTTCACCCTTTCTCGCCTGGGCACTTACCTAATTATCCAGAAGTCCTTATCAGGGCATTACAAGACCTCTTTATGGGAGAGCATCGATTAGCAATCACTTCAATGAATTTGTCCACTTATTTTCTTTCACTTTTAAAATTACTCTTGCTGTTGCAAAKGATTAGGCCACATAACGACATCATATCATTTTACTCTTGAAAGTACACCTCGTTGGGTTGGGGGACTTGTTTAGGGAGAAGGAAGGATGGGAGAGGAATAGGAGCAATGCCAAGTCTCTCCCAGTGCTTGGTGCAATCCCCATGCTGGTGGAGGCAGGACGGACTGCCCCTCTCGACCTGCCCCCTCCGAGCCCCGTCTCCTTCCCCGCTGCCTGCCTGCCCTGCATCAGCCGCCTTTGGACCAGGCAGGATGAAGCCCTCCCTCTGCCGAGCCTAGATAGCCACTCGAAAGACTTCCCCATGTCACGTCTGTTGTAACTCCACCATGCTTTTCCTGTGTCTGCACAACATCTCAGCTCATTAGGAAGACACGAGATAGCAGAAGGCCTGATACGGTGTGTTTCGGATCCCCCGAGCCCGGGAGATCCTCCTTCCCGTACCACGTATGGGACCCTTAACTTTAACCCAGCCATGCCTTTTGTCTGAAGGGGAGAGACTATTTATGAGGAGTCATACAAAATAAACACAAAGAGTTCACCATAAAATATGACAACCACTTTAAATAATGTTGACTTAATTAAACTTTAAACTTTATTTATATATTTTATGGCCGTAGTGTGAGCTCTTCTCGGATGTTTACTTCAGTGAAAAATCCATCATGTGAGGGCCTTGAAAGGAATTAATCCCCTTACCCCTGGCACAGAACTCAGCTCCAACAATTCAGATCTAAATATTTAGTGATGGATGATACATGTTTATAGAACAGAGGGCAGCATGACATTTAAATGGGATCCGGGGTTGCTATAGTGAGCGGACATTGTTGAAAAGAAACTGGAAATTGAAGCCGTGCCAATTATCGGAAGCTGATAAGTCAGGCCCTTTTTGCCTGATTTTTCCCTTCYGTCTATCCCTTCTGGGTTTTCGAATGCTTCTTCACAGAGGGTTATGAGCAATTTTCGGAAGAAAAAGTTCTGCTGACTCTTGTACATTTGGTAGTGCATCCCATGGTTAAACTAATAGCCTCGTTGGGTGTCAGCCAAAGGTTACAGGCCTCTCAAAATATTCTTGGAAAAAAAAAGAGTTTATCACTGAACTGAAGTTTCTCATTAGTAACCCTGTGTTGTCTAATCTGTGAAATTACATGATTAACTCTTTTGCAGAGACAGCTTCAGCCAGAGTTTGCAATCCCACAGGAAGTTATTAAAAGTATCACCGAGATAATTTCCCCGCTTTGTACTTGGCCCTTAGGGTAAAGGAAATACATCATTAGATGAGTACTTTATAATAAAGCTATAGATCACTAACAATTATTAAATGGCTGTCAAGAATGATTATTATTTTAAAAGTTGAGCACTGTGCAATTTGAAAAACAAATAAAAAACCTTGAAAGAAATTACTTCCTTTGTTTTTGTATAGAAATTAGAAACATGCCTTCCCCCCCATTCTCTTTGAAGTGATTATTGGAATATAATCTTTCTCTGTACACAGMCATCTTACCTTCAACATTTCTTTCTGGAACTCTAAAAACACTGTTACGGAAAGCAGCCGCTTGCTATTGAGAGAATATTCCTCGGTGACACAGAGGACAGCAGAGTCTTTTTGCATGCGCTGAGAATGACACCTTAATGCATGAGCCCTGAACCCCTGATGCTTCAAGTCACTGAAGCAGAGGTGGTGGTCTTCACCCAGGAGCAATCCTTGCTTTTGGTGAAAGCTGAACTCAGGGCTATCTGGGACACAGAAAACCCTCCCGTCATGTATTTTAGCTGAAGTCACTTGCAGATGTTTTCCATGATTTGTTGCGCTTGGTTTTGGCTTCCTAATGAGTTCCTCCCAGATCAATGGGTGGTTTAGTTAGCATCTTTTGGGAGGAGAGGTAACAGTTCAGATCTTTATTAGCGTCCCCAGCTAGGTACCACATCTTTTTTTTTTTTTTTCCCTTTTTTTTTTTAACCATTAGTGAAGAAGTGGAGTGGTGAGAAGAAGGAGACGCTGKCAATGCCCGCACAATCAGCCAGGCTGTGAGCCTCAGCTGGTGACACRGCTACTCTGCAGGGATGGTGGCGGAGCATCTGGCTGGATTGTGTAAACGACAAATAGTCGTGAGGGGATTGAAGCGCGTGGAAACAAGAGTCAACAAGCACTCTGTTGGTCCTCAAATCATAACCAGCCAAACAGTTTTGCATTATGGGGTTCAGCCATAAGCCAGCAGAAAACTGAGCTGGAATTTTAAAAATATCATCAGATTGTTCCTCTGTGCATCCAGAAAAGGAAGACTGCTACGAGACACCTGTAAGAAAGCTTATTCATGTTCCTGTGAGAAAGCCAGATCTTTCAAACAAGTTGGTTTTAGGAATTAACCACGCAGCTTTAAAGGCTCAGCCCTGAAGTGCACTGTAGGACCATCCTCGCAGCACACCTTTTGTGATTTCATCTCATTATAGTCCCTCAATATGAYCAATGCACCCATTTGGTACAATCTAGGAGTTAAGAAACAGTGCTTTGAATCACGAGAGCTGAAACCTAGTCTCAGCTGCATAAATGTGCTACCAGGTCAAGAGATTTGCTTTTTCTAGGATACTTTTTTTCTTTCCCTAGTAACTTCTTCCTGACCTTAAATAAGCCATGATCTCCTAGGAGAGAAGCCATCTGACTGTATAAACACGATATATGTTTATACGTTTTCAATATAAGTGCAGTTTCTGAAGAAGGAAGAACTTAGAGCTACCTTGTTGCTCACTGACCTCCTTCATTGTGTATCACTTGCACTGGTTATAACTGGTATCTTCTTTATGTGTTTAGAATAAAATTCACTCCGATCTGTTCATTCTTATTTTTGAAAAGTGATCTGAGAATGGCCTGGATTAATCCTTAATCCTCTTAAGGCTTAACCTAAGATCTACATGTCTAACTCTTTTCTAAAAGCTTAAAAAGGGGAGGAGAGAGTGTCTAAATTGGTGTATAAACATGATAATATTCTTCTTATTCTAGTTCCAGTTTCTAAAAATAATACGACTAGAAGCCATTCTGAAGTGCAAGATAGGATAATTCAGTCTCTGCAACCTTCCATGATCCGCAAGTGAGAGAGAAATATTTTTTACTCTATTTTGTAGTTAAAAAAAAAAAAAAAAAGCAGACTGATAGCATTTTCCCTAATGTTTGTTAACCAATTAAAAAATAACAACCTATTCTTTCCTCAAAAATTTCAGACACAAAAGGTTCTGGAATATATTCAGATTCATGGTGCTTAAATAAATGCAACCTAAATCTTTTGAAGTTTGTTTATTACCAGTGTAAGACCTGAGTTTTAACGTGAGGTCAGAAAATTCTTGCAGATCCATGGAGAAGAAGTTTACTGTGGGATCTGCCAAAGGTAGCTATGAAAAACAAACCTATAGCCAAATAGGAATAGTTTAAACTGAATGCAGGCATCCATATTTCCATGGGAAAACTTTCAGGGGTCCACAAACTGGAAAACCTTGAAAATATTGATGTACATGCTACATGCATACCTTCAGAATGGAAAAGCATTACAAAACAAAAGGCACAAATGTTAATAGAAAATCTCTCACTCATGTCTCTTACTTTGAACTGGGATTTTATAACAGATATCTCTGAATTTGCAGAAGATAACCAAGCATGTGCTCCAGAGCTGGTCAGGAAAACAATATCAACACAATTCTGACTTGGGAGATGAATGCAGAGTGCAATATTCTTCCTGTAGTTTCTCATTCTCAGGAGATGTATTCTGGCTGATGTTAATGATAAAACACTGATTTATACAAGTAGAGAGATCTGCAACTGTGTMTGACAGAATCAATGCAACTGGTGACCCATAAAATGCCAGTTCCTGCAGAGACAGGTTTGCCATCATYACACAGAATGGCGAGTACTTAATTTTGCCACTCATTTCTGCTGTGCATGGGGTATCTCCAGGAGATATATGAGTCTTCCTTTGGTTTTACTGTGGATTATGCCTTTACACCTCTGGGAGCAGCTGTCGTTTGGTTTTCATTTAAAAATCAGCTTGTCACGGATGACAGCTGAGCAATACGCTCCTTTCTGCAGTATTGACTCATTTTCCTTCTTGCACTACTGATTTTTCTTATTTCTGTCATCCAAGAAAGAGATTACTCTTCACACATAGAAAATATAACTCCAGCATATGATCAAAGTTGTATTTTAAATCACTACTGTTCCTTGTTCAGAACTCTTGTATAACTACCCTTTCATTAAATAAAGTATATGGCCCTATTAATTTTAAGTTGCTTTTGCTGGTCCCCATTCTATCTATTTTGAGAGATGTTGGCCCTGCATACTCTTGTCCTAAATGCAATTTTATTAGCCAGTGAAGGATCATACTCTGTATGTATGCATGGCATTTGCAAAAAGTGATAATATCTCTCTGTTTCTTCTGCTAGAAAAGGAGGAGGAAAGCTCTCCTCTGACAGGGATGGATGTTTCTAAGAGCATCTCCTTTCCTTGTCACCAAGTGGCTGTTCTGCATTGCTGGAGGCAGCAGGAATGCAGTGGATCCCAGCTCATGATGAACTTCCCATCTTCTAATCACGCTGCTTCAAGAAAAGGTCAAAATGTTGTCATCACACCAAAGGCTCATTCCCTAAAGTGTTAACATCCTCGCTTCCAGAGAGGTAGGAGTGGAGGGCCTTTCTTCTCTGCTAGCGTGTGCTCAGCACTTTTTAATGACATAATTTGAGTGAAAACATAAGAGATGAAGAGCAGTAGAGGAGGAAGATTCATAGAAATAACAGCTAGAACAGATGTGCAAAAAACCCCCCTTCACCAAGTACTTGTTTTACACTTTTTGGCTTTACAGGCTACCCATTTTTTAAAGCAAAAGTATCAGTTTATTTCTGCACTTCATTGCCAAATCAGAAAATAGAATCATGCAAAGCATTATCATTGCTTGTATTCATATTTGTAATTATTCTTACACTTCAGATGTGGGGAAAATCCATTATTCATAATACTATGTTTTAGTTGGTAGAGCACCAGACTCACAGATGATTAGTGATAGCTGATGAAATGAACTTTCTCTAAAGTTCAGGGGTCTTGCATTATATAAAATTGAATTTCTAAAATCAGTGCGTTTGATGTCTTCCCAGTACAAATATTTTCCTCACAATTAAGTACTTGGGACAAAAGTCTGGGAGAAGGGGGAGAGAGAAAGGGGAGGGGAGATGTGGTTAAMGGCAATCCTCAGCAGGACAACTTAAAAATATGACTATGATTTCTCAATAGCTGCTACTGACTTTCCGGTTTACATGAATTTGCCAAATGTATTTTCTTTGGGTCAGATCTTACTTGTCTTGCTCACACAAGTATTCTTGTTGACTACCCCTGAGAAGAAAGCAACCCAAATTTTGCTTACTCTTACTGTTTTGCTAATTCCCTTAGGGTCAGTTCAAATAAAATAGGGTCCTATGTTACTGGATCAGTTAACGGGCTGTGAAACTATACCAATGTTCATGTTAGCTAGAATTTTTCAGGGGAAATACTTGTGTTATTTTCCTTGGTTCTCTCAGAACAAAAACAAGAAAAGAAGAAACGTTGGTCTGCATTTACAGTGGAAGGAAGCCCTGCTACCCACAGGCCAGGCTAATCCGCATGCTGTGATTAGCCCAGCTCTAAACAGATGCTGCCTTTGCAGTTCCTGCCACTTTTGCTGCCATAATTTTGTTTGGAGTTTAATTAGTAGGGTTTTTTTTTTTTCTCTCTTGTTTAATCTTTGGCCAAATTTTTCATTTTCAGTGCAAAAGCCAGCGGTGGTCTATCTGAAGGCTGACAGCCACAAAGCTGCAATGAATTGAGCATTTGCAAATCCCAGCACTGATACAGCCTCACAGTGCACCTAATAGCTATCACTTGCATTTATACCTGAATCTGTATGTGTACCTTCATGCCTACCTGCACCTGTATTATCAAAGCTCTTTTTCTACCTCTGTATGCTCTATTTTCCACATAACGCTAGTCACAGGTAGTTCAGGTTATACTGCTGAATCTATTTGGAGTAAAAAAAGAATTTGTAAGGACATAYTGTATAGCCTTCATTGCAAAGTAAACTAGGAGCAAGCATGATGGATGAGTTAGTGTAAGACTGCAGAAAGCTGTGAGTCCGGTCAGGAGGGAGC
This sequence comes from Oceanodroma leucorhoa, assembly GCA_030449065.1. Classification (NCBI taxonomy): domain Eukaryota; kingdom Metazoa; phylum Chordata; class Aves; order Procellariiformes; genus Oceanodroma; species Oceanodroma leucorhoa. The sequence goes on along the minus strand of JASVER010000029.1, from coordinate 3,363,894 downwards.
TGGGTTGAGATTCCTGGCATGTGGGTGCTATTTCTAGTGCTTCTGGCAGCCTCCTTGGGGAGGCTGGTAAGTGACTTCCCACATTGTTTTAAATCTTACTTTGCATGAAGTTTGGACTATCTCTCACTCTATAAGCCTAAAGTAGTGTCATGAACACCCCACTTCCAATGCATGTCTTAAGTGACACTATGATGTAATTTTTTCCCCTCACTATCAYCATCTTCTTTTCAATGCACTGTACAGTGTTTTCAGCCCCTGCTGATTCTTCACTARAAACTTTTGAGTTTTTCCTAAAACCTGGTTGTTTTCCATGGGTTATAGAAACTCATTAGCAGGAACTTTTYCTCCTTAGGTAGATATAATGCTGAACTGGTTAAGACATCAATTTATATTCAAGGATATTCATCACTCCCTGCAATTAGATCAGACCAAGGACTTTGAGTGTGCTGCCTTGCCCTTGCCTCCTTTGGCTAGTGAGTAGGTCTGCTGCAGACGAGTGCACACTTGGAAGAAGGTCTCTTTTTCTTGGGTGGTAGGAAGTTTCCCCCTGACGTCACACGAGTGGCCACATGGACATTGTCAAAATCCCACAAAACTTGTCCTGCAGAATAAATTAGTTCAATTCCCAATCTTTCTCCTGGGGAGCTGTTACTGAGCTCAGGGCAAAATAGCTTTCAGTCTCTAAACAGAAAGTTTGATCTGCTCATCTTAGCCGGCTTGTGTAAACAGATCCATTTCTCAAAGAAGTGATGGACGTTTCAGTAGGAAACAGGGCACCCTCTGCACATCTGGGACAGATCCTGCCTTGCTGTCCTGCTCCCCACCGAGCAAGTGACAAAGTCCTTGAGATGCCTCCTCCTTCAGGTCACCCGGTGCACGGTGGGAGGGGAGAAAAGGGGACTCCCTACGGGTGTCTCTGGATCAATAGGCACCAGCTGACTAATGGCAGGGCAGGGAAATAACCTCAGGGTACTTGGCTTTCAGCACACTCAGAGGTAAATGGTCACAGAAGATGGAAGAGGCRGAGTACCTGTTGCCAAATGGCTGCGATTACAGCCGTGGCAAACTTCCAGGGAAACAGAGCCTCAGTTCTATTTTATCAGGATCCTTTGTAAATTGCTATTAAGAAGTATTTTTCAACAATCTCATTTTTATTAGCCGTTTGTGCCCATTATAGTTTTCTAGTTGCTAGTTTGTTATGGCTGTAACATAAATAAAGTTCTAAAAATGTCTCATTTGAGGAACTGCAGAGCTGGGCATGCCATTTAGACATAGATAAAAGCAGATGTAAAGGGCTTTCTTTGTAATGGGTCTATTTTATATTTAATAGAACTGTCATATAAACCTATACTAGCATTTAAAATGCAGTTTCTAGGCTATAAAATAAACACCATTTCTAATATTGCTGTTGGCTTTCACCTATGGAACACAGTTCATTAAAAGCTCTATAAGGCATTTACGTGGGGTTGCTGGATGATTTACAATCTAGGAGCCACCCCAGGCAACAAATGTGTTTCACTCCCACCTTAGGAACCAGTTCTTCAAAAGTATTAATGATACCCACAGAATCACCCAGCCAGGCGGCACTGGTATGATCAGTGGTGCGGTGCTGACGGAGAGGGGCACACCTTCTATGGCAGGAGCTCTGCGAGGTACAAATGTCTCCTTCAGGAAGAGTAAGCCTGAGAAACACTTTTGCATTCGGTTATCTATACTGAAGTTTCTAAGACAAGTGTCACCACAAAAAGAAACGTACCTTTCTCAGGTCTCTGTGGGAGGTGCCTGTGCTGGGCTGAGGGATTAGGTTGTTTGCTTGCTTGAGTTGGGCTGAATGACCCTCTGGAGGAGCCCRCTTCTCTTCTTTGGCTATAGAAGTAGGCATCCAGGTGAGATGGCTAAAATAAGGTGGAAGCACCTGAACACAAGTTCTGCATTATTGATCTAATGCAAAGTTGCGAGACAGCTTAGGACGTTGCCTCTGACATGGTTCCCAGTTTCGTTCCAGGATGAGATGCACTTTTGCTGCTGGACTTGTGATTCAGAAACCCTAAAGCAGTGAGGATGCTTAGATTCTCTTGACYGCAGTGTCCTTCTGAGCCAGACCAAGAGTGTGTAGTTCCTTCTCTTTGAACTTCTGCTGTTAATAATGTTTCCTCAAGTCTTCTTGGGGAGTAAGCCTGGGGAAGAGGAGTGCATCCCCACTCTGTGTGGAGTGCCCTGATTGATCCCCAACAGCTGTGAGCTGGCACACACTGACACCATGCCACTTGTCACTACACAGCAGCAAGCAAATACCTACACTGAGACACACCTGGAAGTTGCTGTCCCCTGTGGGGACAGCCCACCTGTTTGCTGGCCTTAAGGGGAGCATTACTGTTATCAGAGGCGAAGCTGTGCATCTCCTGTGAAAGCTCCTGGGATCTCTAACTGTCTCTGGTTGCTCCTAACTTTGTCAGACTTTAACTGGCTGTCATATTATTTTCCATGCCTCGAGCTGATCTTTATTTCTTTAATGGAGCAAAATACTTCAGCCATTTCTGAGCCAGGCACTGGGTGAAAGAACATATTGTTTCATTCTTTCTTTCTTTTTTTTAAAATGTTGGCAACCTCTTCTCCAAATGTCCCCATGCTTTGCAGAAGGCACTTCAGACTTGGTAGGGAAGGGATCCTTTGTGCTGATCAGGTGTGTACCATTTTCTGTTTCGACTCAAATCTAACCAGATTCTATTGCTTTGAAAAATCAGACTAAGTGTACTGAATAGAGACTTTGATTTTAGCACCTAAAGTTTTCTCAGAAATCCATTCTCACTAAGTATTCTTGACCTCTTCACAGCAAAATGGTCACATACAGACCAGCTGACCCATGCACCTTGCCCAGTAGTACCAGGAATTTGCCCAGCAATGCTGTTCCATGCCTGGTGTGACCTGAGCAGCAGGTGGGATCCAGATCTGCAGGGTGGCACCGAGTGTCTTGGGCTCTCACTGTTGCAGGAAGACTGGACAAGGATCTTGGAAAGCTGGCCTGAGACTCAATGGACAGAAAATTGGTTGGGGAGGTGGGGGGAGCAGGGGGCTGACACAGTGCACAAGGACTATTTAAGCAAAGAAACTGGGAAGAGAAAGGGAGGTCTGAGAGATCTGGACCGGGCAAGTGTGCAGAATAAAACTGAGAGGAGGATGCAGGCATGTACAGGAGAAAGGAGTGTCTAGCAGGAAGAAAGCGGCAGACAGGAGGAGAGGACTTCAGTGGCTGAGGTGGAACCCAAGCGAAGTGAAGTTTACTATCCTACTGCCTTAGATAAATATTTCTGAAACCCACTGGCAAGGCACTTGTCTCATCCTCTGCTAATAGTGGTCCACAAGGAAAATAAAAAGCAACAAGTTCTGTCAGCTCCTCTGTTAACACAAATAGCTTAAGTATACACAGTGAAAGTAGTCTCCAAAAAGCAGACAGACATCAAACCATATTGGTCTCAGTGTGGTATTTCAGATGTTTTGCAATTTGAAGTAGGCATGCCTCCCTACTTGAGCTTTATAAAAAGACTTGTAAAATTGGTACCGTATCAAGCACTCAGAAAGTATAAAATGCTAGAAGTAAGGTGGTCCATGAAACTTCAGCTAGGTTCCCGTGCGCTTCTACCTTGTGACAGGTTGCTAAATACACAGTAGTGTTTTAGTAAGGCTTTCTGAGTAAACGAGACTGGTGGGCAAGTGCTTTGTACATGTGCATATGTGTGTGCATGTGCATCTGTCTATCTGTATGCAGGTCAATTACCCCACTACGCAGTAACTTTCCAGATCCTTGGCTTATTTGAGCTATATTTGACCGAGGGACAGTACCCCTGAGATATTAGCTTCACACACATTTTGTGGTAGCATGTGGCGTCTGCCCTAGCCTCTAGCACAAGGGCTGCTTGAGGAGACACCACAGGTCTAGATACAGGTGGGCTGAGCAGTTTCAGTCAGAGGGAACTCCACTGTGACAGCAAAAAAAAAAAAGTCAGAAAAATTGGGACTTGGGTATTTTACACTAGTCCCTGAGGATGAGTGAAAATTCATGAGGTTCATCCCCTGGGGCCTCAGTTCCCTATCTCTCCATTAAGTCCTGTCACTGAACAGGAGTGTTGCAAGGATAATTCAATATTTGTGGAACAATAAACAATCAAGACAATAAACATTTAAGTTAATTCACAAGAAAGTCACAGGGGGAAATTCATCATTATCTTTCTGTAAGAATATTCAGTGTATTCAGACGTGGAGATAAATAGTTAAAAAGCCCATTCACTTAACCTTAGACACTTCACAGCAACCCATATGTTAGGATCCAAGTTGTTTTCAGCTCCCTTTAAAGTAGGTGATGATCTCAAGTGGCCAGAGTCGCCCTCTGGAGATATGTTTCTCCTCCAGCTGCAGAAGGAGCCTGTGGTGACCAGGCACCTCTCTGGAGTGCCTGAAGTGGGTGGGATGAGCTCAGGATGCAGTGGCCGCTCTCCAGGCTCTTCTTCTAACACCCCACAGTTGTATGGGRAAAGCCTGGGCAGTGGTGCTCGCTACCAAGCGATAGGGAGGCAAAAAAGTTTTCCAGCAGTGGTATCCATCCTGCCATAACTTTTAACATTTTATCTTGGGAAGGATCTTCCAGTGCTGTTTCTTTACAAGTTATATTTATATTACAGAAGTTCCTGAAAGCCTCCAGCTCGGTCACGCCGAGCATTGAACAGAGTTGTGAATTGTTTTCCATCACAGATGGCTGCATATAATTCTGAATCTGTATTTGCATTAAGTATCTTCATCAAAAATGGCCTAAATTTGACTATATCAAGCACCGTGAAGGATCAGAAAACTTAGCTGTCAGGATCTTTACAAAATCAGGCCACTTTTATTAACAATTGTATATGCCAGAAAAAGAAGCATGTGCCACAGTTTGGCATACCCTTAAGTCACATTGAAGTTAATGAACCATTAAGAGCCTCGCTCGAGGTCTAACATAGGACTGCCTGACAACCAGGAGAAATCGTGCAGAGGCCAGGAATGCTCACGAAACCAGGGAGAGCTTTAATGACTTCCTTATGACCCATCTCCAAACTGCACTGAGTGAAGCTCTGGCACAGGAGAAAGTCTGGCCTATAGCGTGTAAATAAATAACAAATGAGCAAGTCAAAGTGAAGGCAGAGATGAATGAAGTGGTTCACACAGCACAGCTATAGTTTTACGCTGTCTGCAGGCTATGGAAGGCAAGCCATCATACTTTGGTTCAGGTTCTCCAAATCATTTTTAGTGCCATAAAGGGTGACTTTTTTTTTTTTTAAATGAAAGCCCATATTCCAGAGCTGTCTTCTGAAGACAAATAGAGCCAAGAGGGATAGTACTTTTCAACAAAAGCATTAATAAGTGACCATCGCTACATGGATAAATGTAGTTTTGGACTGAAAGCAGAGTACAATTCATTTTAAATTAATAGGTTCATCTTTAAATTTATTAATAAACTTCAAAAACAGCCTGCGCATTGGATTTTTCTAAAACCTACATGAAAGTCCATTTTCTATCTAAAGAGATCAGGAATACAATTGCCAGCAGGACTAAAGCAACATTTATAAAAGGACAGGTTTTAGAGCAATTACAAATCAAAGTTGGCAATTTGTTCTCATGGATTGCATGAATTGCGTGCCGTATTCAAAAATTAAGTTCTCAGACTAATGGAGTTGGGGCATTTAACTTTCGCTTAACATGCCAGCAGTGGACAAACTAGATCCAGACACCTGCTGTAATCTCGCCAGCATGTCCAGGGAGGGGTGATGATGAAGGAATACACTTCAAAATGTTATGAGCAGGCTCAAAAAGATGTCTGGGGACAGATGGCAGACAGCTCAGCTGGCAGATGCCTGGTATCCTTCAGTGTGGAAAGAGGGAATATGTGTAAGAGTCTAGGAAGGTGGGTGGTGGGTTCCTCTGTATAAGAAAAAGTGAATTTAAGTCTGTGTCACCTCAGTAAAAAAATACTGAGAGAACATGTCATGTCTTAGTTTTGGCTGAAAGAGCATTGGGGGATATAATGCTCCATTGAGCATTTAGAAATTTCTAACAGCCTGTGAAAAAAAGGATTGACTGAGTCTGGTTGGGAGCTTGCAAGAAAGGATCATGATGAAAAGGCGAAATGGAGGAAGTTGCGTATCTGTAGCAGAAGCTCAGCAGCAACAGCTGTCTACAGCAGCAAGAAGAGCAAGCCTAGATACTTCACCTATAGCTTTTGGGCTTTGTCAAGCCCTGTGTGCTGGGACATGCCACTGCAGGGCCAGGGATCTGGGCTCCAGCTCCTCCACTGGGGAGTTCACTTTGGTGTCCCTCTAGCTTGTCACTCCATGTCCCCTTACTGTGGAAAACTGGCATGCAGATGGGGGACTGCAAAGACGGGTCTGATCCTGCCCAGGCCTTGCCATCCCAACTGGGAAACAAACTATCAGGGCATGGACCCAGTCCTTGAACTTAGAACTGACCCAGGAACACACAAATAGCTGCGCAGAACCACAGAAAGCAAAAATGTGTATCATCCAGTAGCCAACAGACTCCAAATAACTGAGAACCCCCAGCAAGTTATCCGACTTTGCTGTCTGGTGGCTAGACAGGAAATAAGTCAATGAGAGAAAACTACGATGGACAAGGTAACTCTGGGGACCATGTTTACAGACCTTCACCCTAGCAAGCCAAAGCTGAACAATATGTTTCCAGCCTCTATCAGCTAAGGCAGTGATGAGAACTGAAGCCTACGTGGCAGGAATGACTGAAACATTGGGTCAGAAAAGGGAATGTCCCAATAGAGAGATCAGCGAGGCAGCAAGTGCCTGCTCAGGACACTGCCAATCAGTCTCCTGAGGAAGATGGCTATGAGGATCCCCAGATCATGATGCCCAAAAGAGACCTCCCAGCTGTTCCCTCAGCTCCCCCAGCCTAATGGCAGCTTGGTGGAAGGGGCTGCCATGGGGATGCCACGGGATCACTTAGGAAGGAAGGGACCTCGGGAAGGCGCTGGTCCCACCTGCTGCTCAGAGCTGGCTCAGCTGAGGTGCAGACTGGGCTGCTGGATCTGCTCAGACTACAGAAASGACTGCCTCCTTCTAGAGGGATGACATGCAAACTGGTCTCACCAGGGAAGGCTGCGGATGGTCTGGACAAGAAGAGGAAAGCACGGGCACCAGCTGGCAAGGGTGTCCCGATGGCTGGACTGGTAAATTCAGGGGGAAAGGGAATTGCCTTCTGGCTTAGCAGATTGACACGTTCACCAGCACATCTTTTGTGTGTTTACTGAAATGTTACAATCTCCTTCCCCAGGCTGGGTGGAAGGTAGAGTTTATATTTTCACCTGGGTTTTTTTTGAGGAAGACTAAGATAAATTAGGAAGAAACCTAAAAAGCCCCTCCTTTGTGAGCTGAGGAGCGAGGATGACTGAAAGGCCGGGCTGGGAGATGATGTCTACTTACCAGAAATAATGAGAATAATGAAACACTAATCTGACTTGTCTGTACAGATGGATTTCCAGCATAACGGAGCAATGAAATAGCACGTCCCCCCAAGGGGAGCTCCTGAGCAGTGAAGCATAATTCTTGCCTGAGAGTTAAATCTCAGTATGGCTCTATGCTGTGAAATTACTGCACTGCTGAAAATACACACGCAGACATACACGCATACTGACACTGGAAGAAAAGCTGTGTTGGCATTTATAAGATTGTAAGGTCAAAGTTAATTTTGTCAGATTTATTAATTGTTTTCAAACTGTGTCTGTTGTTTAAGCTGATTTAAAAGTAAACTCTGACTTACTGCGATTTGGTTTTAAATACCTTTTGGTAACAGTCATTCTGAATTATAAATAGCTTCATCCTTCTTCCTTTTTATCAAACTTGGACATATGCAAGATAGTAAGAGGGACTTTAGAAATATTGATGCAAACCAGCCACCCCTGAATTATGTTAAGTCAATAGTCCCTAAGAGTTAATGTTCAGATCACAGAGGGAGTGTGTGGTAAGGGGTTGGGGAAGGGAGAGAGACTTCTATGGCTTTTGAGCCTGGACTGATCCATTATTCACGCCATTTAAAATTGTCAAAGGCAATTTTTGTAAGCATGTGTCCGTTTCCCTTCTGTTTAGAGAGGTATATGGCAGTATGACTACAAGTGAGCACAGTTAAAAGAAGATAGTCATGGTTTAGAGCATGCTGTAAGTGGATTGCTGTCATCACTAAAGCTAAACTAGGGGGACTAAGGGGAAGATGAGATTTCATACTAGCATTTGTCCACACTTGTGTTCCTGAGGGTATTTCTGTGCTCTGCTTTGTTCCTTGAGATAGTAATGTTTTCATTCTCTAAATAAAGATTTGCTAGATTTGCTTTCCTTCAAGAAATCTTCCAGAGACTGGATCAGGGACTCCCTCTCCCTCCATATCCTTGTCCTTAGAAATACTACACCAGATTAACAGGAAAGGTGTGGCACAAAAGGCAGGAGAATTCCAGATTCCCACTTGGGTTTTTTCATTGTGTTTTCTCTGAAATAGCTCGGCCCCAACACATGTGAACATGATCATTGACTTGAGTGGGAATGCTCCTATTGGCAAAATAGTTCATATAACCTAAGTGTTGGAAAGACTGAATCCTGTGTAAAATGGTTGCGTTTTCCATACCTGCTCTGTTCTCTGTGTGTTTTCAAGTCATGGCCTGTCATTTTATTGGCACGTCAAGCTTTTCCCTGGAGAACCAATGGAGTTAGGAGATWGCAAGTTGGTTCTTGTCTATTGCAAAAAAGACGTGATGTATCTGCAGAAATGTAGTCTGCAAGACATGTAAGATAATCCTCCTATCCTACCAATTCTGGGCATCATACTTCAAGAAGGCTACAAATCAGAAAAATAGAAAGTCCAGAGGTGAGCAAGTAGAATAATCAGAAGGCTAGAAGACATAACTATGGATGCAGAGGATGTGGAGATGGCATGAAAGGATTTAGTTTAATCTAGAGAAGACAGAGGGAGACATGACAACAGTCTGCAAGTATGCAAGGGGCTACCACAAAGAGGAAAGGCTTAATCTGTTCTCCATGTGCATATGACAAAAAGAGATGAGACTCATGCAAAATAGGAGACTGATATCCCTTAATATTTTAATATCTTTCTAGTTTTAGAAATAGGATAGCAGTCAGCTTTTTTGCCTGGAGAAGAAGGATGGAGATGGTGGAATCTTCTTCGCTGAAGGCCTTAAGACAAACATCTCCAGCTATGAATAGCCGATCCTGTGTACCGGCAAGGGGGCAGTTAGAAGATCTCATGAGGTCCTCTCCAGCCCTATCTTCTGTTAATGTAATCAACAAAATTCACAGCTACATTCTAAGGGCAGGAGGCTTATTTCTGGGAGTAGAGAAAAGGCAGAAAGGATCAAAACATTGTTTTCAGACCTCAAATGGAGCTTGTAAAGCATCGATCATGTTCTCTTTTGATTAGTGAAAAATGAAGAAACAACTTGAAAAGATTAAGCACAAAATTGCAATATGACCTTTCAGGGAAAGATTTTCTTCCTGCTCCAGCGTCCCTTTATCATTTTTCTTCCTGATCTTTGGATTTTATCTCGAGGTGGAAAAATGGAAATTACATCACCAAGATGACATTAAAGCAGCTTCTTTCTTCAAACCCTTTTTGCCAAAATAATTTAAAAACTATTATTTGTAACAATGATGTTCGTAACGATGAAATTTATATTCTTTGCTGTGTCCAAAACACAAGTAGCAGACCTGAGAACAAGCAATATCCACTTTCATGCTGCACTAATTTGGCACGAATAAAATCTYGCAAATTCTAGTGGAGTTCTTTTCAAAAGTGAATGGAAATGGGATCTGATGACATTCAAGTAATCTACTCAGGTAGCTGAGGCTGAGTGGAAGATGCTTTTGATGGAAATCTGAGACTGAGTGGGTATATAAAAATACAGAAATGAAAATGTAATTTTCCWTTGTTATCACATGAAACAGTAGCCCCATATTGCTTATAGAGKAAGAAAGCTGCAAAAAACTAGGGAGAGAAATCAATGTAAAAGACTATAAAGAAATGGAGCTGTCTTGCTCCTTAAAAAAAGAAGGGGAAAAAAAAGTTCAGCATGGATCCATATGGTGTGAGATTTCTCTTCTGTGACATTTTTATTAAGGTTATGTATATGACCGTTCATCTTCATTCTGCTGGTGCTAATTGCTGTCTATTGGACCCTTCGCTACTGTGTACAGAGAACACATGCTTCCCCTCGACACTGCCATCGCTGCGAGTGCACTGGATTGTTCTGCTGTCCTCAGATAGGAACCTGCTGCTGCTGCCTGACCGCAACAGCTGGGAGTATTCTGCTTTTAAAAGCTTATCTTGTTGATACTTGAGTTGAGCTATTACACAGTGGAACAAGCAAACAGAATGAATGGACCCTCTGYGGGCAACTTATGGTAACAAAAAAAGCTTCCATGTGCTTTTGAATGTGTCTCTTGTCTTGGAATTGACAGTGATGTTTAGCATAGATGTTTCCTGCGAAGAAAACGTGATGGTGTAGAGCCAGGAACAGGCTAAAAAGAAACATGCACAGAAGACATGTTCAGCACTTCAGCTTCTTTGCAACTCTAAGCAACATTTAGAGACCAATTTTGCAAAGGTTTACTCATGCGAACGGCCCCGCTGAAATGCAAGTGGCTGCTTTTTTCTCTAGAATGGCTAATTTGATGAAGAATTACTTTTATGCACAAAATGAGTATGTAAAGCATATTCCCTCGATCTTCTACAGAGCTTTTAAGCAATCAGCCTGAGAATACAATTATTTATTTATCAGCATGAGGTCCATGCACATACATACATATTGCATGTACAAGCAGATCAGAGCAGAGAAACACAAATATTCCCATGTTACGGATGGACCACCCAGAGAAATACAGAAATCTAGTAATTTTGCTTATCACTTAGACTCCAATTTAGCAAAACATCTAATCGTGTCATGAATTTTTCTGTCATGAAGGAAGTGTTACAATCATCTAATCTGACTTCCTACATAATGTAGACTGTAAGATTTCCCCAAGCAATTCTGACTTGCACGTCCATGCATTTAAGTTCAAACTGTAAAAGTTAGTAGCAGCAATAAGAATACTTATCAGACTTAGGTTCATGCAATTAGTGAATCTTAAACTGTTACCTTCTTAACACATTGCCTTTTGTGAATGGTGCTGTGCTTAGCCATGCCCCGAACTATGCACCAGTCTGACTACAGACTCCACATGACCTCTAGGCAGGAAAATCTCTCTTCTGAAGCCTTAATGGAGGTGTTGGCTGAGCAAGCACAGACCCTGAGTGACATGTGCATTATTCTGTGTGTGGACGAACATCTGAAAATTTGGCTCTCAGACCACACTGGGCAATCTGTGAGAGTTGAACTTGACACCTAACAGCCAGACTTACTTGTAACTTTGGTCTCACAGCGATGGTGTTTCCTGCCATACGACTGCTGTTTTAACCCATTAACCTTAGTTAAGTGGCCAGTTCTAGTTGGCGTAGGCAACCCGTTCCTTTTCCCGCATTCTTGGTGGCAATTTTGGCTTGAGGAAAAGCTGTTCTCTTCCCTTTCGCCACCGCTTCTGCATTGTGCCACTTTCTCATTTGTGCTTATGCAACTGTTTACAGCGTTATGAAATAAACTGGATGAAGCTTAGAAGTAAATCCATCTATTTTCCTGTTCTATTAAAAAAGTGAGAGACCTTCTTCAAGGGGCATTGATACATTCAGAAAAAGAATGATAATTTGGAGTCAATACAAAAGGAATTTCTGTTTTCCTCTTTTATCACTGTCATGAAAAATTGAAAATTATTTGCATCTGAAAAAAATAATTTCAACAGGTGTACAGGCTACTTTCACTCCTTGGCACTATTTCATCACTTTCTAATTATTATATTTAGTTCATGTTTGAAATGAAACTGTTTCCAAAGAAAGCACTGAGAACACAGAATTTTGAAAATGGAACATCCCAATTATCCTGCAATTTCTTCTCTTAGCTAAAAAAATTACTTTGATTCCATGAAAAATTATTAATTTTTTTGGACACCTTTTCTGAAAATAACCCATTGCATCATTTATATGATTATTATTATTACTATTATTTGCCTAGACCTCATTAAGGGTAAGTAGCACCTCAAGAGGCTTGTCAGCAGTAACAAACACATATATTTGTGCACCTGCATATGTATAGTCAGGCTGGAGATGGCTTAACAGGTTACTCTGAGGAGGAGTTCTCACTTACTGGTCAGAGAGAGAAATTTCTGAAGAATACCAAGGCTACTAACAACTCCAGAAATCATTACCAAAACAAAACAAAAAAAAACCCAACCAGAAAAACAGCAACAAAAAAATAACATACTATCCATTTTAACTGAGATATAAACCTGCCTCTGTTCAAAAGACTTCCTTGTCACCTCCTGAGAGCTGCTGTAGGGTGCTGGCCAAATTCCTTGTGGCACATTTTGATTTTGAAGCTGTGATGCTGCCCGGAAGGGGCTAAATGCAGCATCCCACATTTTTTTGCCAGAAACCAGTTGTTTTGTGTGCTGTCCATCTTCAGGTTTACCCCAGAGTTGGCTGCATTTTAAATGACCAGGGAAAGTGGTTCTTGTGTCCACATTTTTATTTAACTGGACAAAATTGTTTGCTGTTTCTCTAGGACAATGTTATGTAATCTTTAAATTTTTGTGGCTACAAATGCACCTAAAAGTTAATCTTGAGTAAAATTTTGCTGTTCTTTTCTTCATCTTCTCCTTTTCTTTCTTGTCCCTACCATAATTCTGTCTTTTGTTCTTATTTGAACAGTTCTTGCCSCACAGGCTTCTGGCATGACAAGTCAAATTATTACCTCTCTTTGTTCCCATGCACAAGACAACAAGGGTGCTGTCCTTACTTGGGGAAGGGAGGACCAGACAACACATTTGGATAAACGCCTTGCCAGCTTTGAAATATCTTGTAAAATTCTGTTAATGTTTCTCTGCCATGCATGAGGCTTGCATCAAGTGCCTTTTTCAACAGCATCACTGTAGACAACCATTTATCAGGTGTATATTGTATGGCAGCGCGGTGTTTGGAAATTCCATTTGCCATATGTTATTCATGATCCTTGCTCACAGCCTTCATTTGTCAGGGGATTTAGATCTCAGCTGTGTTTAGTTTTTGGGGCTTGAGAACAAGTTGACCCACAGGCAGACACCTAATGATATAATTTGTTCAGTGCAAAAGGTTTGACTGCCCTCTATCAACCTTTATGCAGACAACTCCTTTGAATACAGTAATGGATGACAATATCAAAAGCATAAATCTCGGCAAACTTCAAGGTTTCCTGGAAAACATGACTCTTAAACTTTAGGCACATAGACATTTGGCACAATGTCAGAAACTTTCTGGACTATTCATTTATCCAACTCTGGCCAAAAATAACCAAAGACTCTATGTGTCTGTTGATTTGTTTTGAAATCCATTCAAAACGGCAAAGAAGTTAAAAAGTAAGAGACCGGCAATTGAGAAACAAGACTTCTGAAGAATGAAAGATCCTTTTCTGTATCTTACAACATGTGGTGCTAACAAGCCAGGTCATGTCCCTCGTACAAAATGCTTTCTGTGAACTTAGTGTGGTTAAATTAGCAAGTAGAAATGACATAGTTCAGGTTCCTTATGGTTTTAGAAAGTAGTAGATAAAGGCCTTGCTGGAGGAGCTGCTTCAGAGGTGAAGAACACGCTGACAACTGTGGGCTCACCCCCATGGGCAGGACAGTGCAGTCAGGGTAATGGTCTTCTTCTTAAGCTCTGTTGACTTCAAGGGTCCCAGTTTCCCTTTTTTTAAATCTGTCCCATTCTTAACTTTATGCCTCCAGTGTGACATCCCCTGGCCTTTTATTCTTCCTCTTCTATGCTTTCCCCTGCACTACCCCTACTAATGGGAGGAGGAGAAACCCATCCTCCTGTACTCTACTCAGCCTCCCCTTGTCTTTCCCCTTGGCATGCATCCTCCTCTCCCAAGCAGAGGGGGTGGTCAGGAGACACTGCAGTGCTGCACTTTCTCCTCCCATTTTGTCTTGTCCTTCAGGCTTTTTGTTGCCCTGCCTGGGAGGACCTGTTTCTTTGCCAATGAACATCCTCAGCTCCAGACTGGAGATGTGCCCTTGACAGCACAAGACATGTTGTCACTGTTTGGTTGGACCTCATCCCTTCCATCACTATTAGGTTTCATTTTAAATTATAAGGAAATGGGAGAAAATTAAGCTTTTTTTCTTTTTTTTTTTTTTTGTCAACGCAGTCTCTTTAGGCAACTTTCGTAGCACCATAGACACGTGAAGCTGGCTGCGCTGTTCCTCATTTTTCCTACTACATACCCAGCATCTCTTTTAACAGCTTGAGGTTTTCTTCATTAAAACCTTCTTCACTCTCATTCATGCCAGAATGCTTACATATCACAACAGAATTGATCAGAAAAGAAAGGCAGTTATTAAAATTTATGAAAAAGTCATTTGCTTTGTTATTACTTCATGCTATTCCTCTTGTTATTGAGTAGATGAAGGAGTTGCATGAAGGAGTTACAGTATTTTGCATCTGCAACAGCTTTTTTGATTTTTATCTACTCAAAGTCTACTGAAAAAAAAAAAGCCCTTATTTCTGTTCGGAGCCCTTGGATGCACAGTATAACCCCTGTAATAGTGCCAATAGCAGTAATAATACAACAAAACACTAGCAGTAATAATACAACAAAACACAGAGCAGTTCTCCAAAAAACACAGCGCATAGACTGCACAAGTCCTTGCAAGGGATTTGTGACAAAGTGGCTGGCAAAAGGAATGGTATCTTCTGAGTTCTAGCTGCTTCTACAGATGTAGCTCTGAAGATGCAACAAGGTCCCTCTCTGAAAGCCAAGCTGCCTATGAAAGAGGCAGGAAGGTAAACTATGCTCTACTCTTGGACAGAAAATATTCTGTAGACTGCAAACATTGGAGTATGGCTTTTTGGTACCTTAAGGGAAATCACACTTTTTTCAGTGTGACTGTTCTACATACGTGAAACAAAGGTGGACAAGGAAGGCCAGCTGGCTGTGAAGAATAGGTAGTGGAGAAGTAAAGACAGGAGCAGAACAGATTGGAAGGAAGATATGGAGTGAAGAGGGAAAGCAAGCAGCAGGTTTTAACTTTCAGAAGACAGGGCAGTAAATCCCAGTCTGTAAGTAGCTTGGAGACTGCTGTGTCTGTATCAGAAATACATCTTCAGCACTGCTGAAGAAGAGCTTCTATGTTCAAGAGCTTGTCTGTTTTCTCCAGCTATAGGAGTTCCTTTTCTAACAATCTAATGAAAAATACTTATTACTTCTCCCAATAAAAGATGCTTAATTTTTTAAATAAGCAACAAAGATTATTTCAATAAGCATACAATAGCAATACACATGCATGAGACATGGCTACTCTTACTTTTCCACATCAGGTGCTTACTGCAGCTGCTACAGCTGTGTTAACAATTCATGAGCATAGCTGGGCTTGTGCATGAGGGTGACATCTTCACTAAAGAAATGGTCTGGTACATTGGGCCCAGAAGAAGCATCCTGTTGCCAAACAAGAATATCCGTCTTGCTGTGTGGTCCTATCAGGTAATTCACTCGTTTACCAAAACATCAGGTTTTGAGGTGGGAAGATAATGAACCCATCAGCCATTGTGAGGATAAATCTGTTCCAAATGCTTTCAACATGTAAGTAGCTAATTAAGAAAAAGCATCATTGCTGCATTTTGACGTTTGCAAATGGGAGATGTAGAGCTCCAGAATTTGGCACATCTGAAACTGCAGAACATGTGTGTAGTTTGGCTCTGCTCAGAGCACAAGTTATCCCAATCTTCTTCTGCGAATTATTTGGCAGGTCTTCTTCCCCTGCCCCCACAAAACTGTCAATCTTCAATAGTAAATCTCAGCTCTGAATACTCCATCCTAATTCTACATCCAGGCCTGATATAAATCAACTCGTTTCCTCCAGTGGACCTATGCTAGTTTCTGCCAGGTCAACATCCGGCTCTGAGTATTTCCTCATATGCATTGCTCCTTCTGGTTTGATCAGCCCTTGCTCCCCTCTCTAACTAGGCAGAGTGATAAGTTGTAGTAGGCATGCCCTGATTTCCTTATCGCAAAAGAAACTCCTTCTTTTCCTTTCAGATTCCCCGCGCAGTCTGGCACTCTGCCCTCATTCATCTCTGTCTCATCTCAAAACCCCCACTAAGGCACAGTATTGCCAGGCAGTTTCATATGTTATGGGGAAACCTTATCCCAGAAAACAGATTACTCTGTGGTAATTGGTTTTGGGTAAAACATTTCTCCCCTTGGCTAATCCACGTCAGGGCAAAACCGACACTTAGGGGGTCCCTTGCAGAGCAATAGCCACTAGCCCATTCTCCTGTAGAGGGCTCTGATGCCTTCCAGAGAGAAGGGGAAAACTCACTGAGAAAAAAACCCTATTTATTCTCGTAAATGCGAATAGGAAAGCTTTACAGTGAATCAAGATGAGAGCTGAAAGGCTCTTGCAGTGTCTGGTTTATGAAAGGTATTAGGAGGTCAGATTCATTCAAGATATCAAATACTGAAAGCTGGTGGAGTGACAGCTGACAGCAGAAGGGATTGTGTCTACTGCTGCTTATGGAGGTCAGGCCAGATCCCAGCCCTGGCAATGCTTTCTTTGAGGGTTGACTGCCTCTGCCTTCAAAGGGAGATGATGGAAGTTGCCACTTGCAACCTATAAGAAGTCAAAAGAAAAGAGAATCTTCTTCTGAAACAACCTTTGGGAACCCCAAAGCGAGGGGAGTGAGCACAGTGGAAGTGGAGGGATGAGAGATAAGAAGTACGGTCCTACGTAACATTTCTGCTCTGGACTTAGTCTGGCTAATAGTCCTAAAAAAATTTGGGTTGGGGCCTATTTGCAATTCTAAGCAAATATTTACTCAGTCTTGTCAAGTTCATTAACTCTTCATGTGTGTATCCTTACGCATTGTACAGCCACATCATCAGAGGCTCTTGGCTGAAGACTGATAAAATTAACAAAGAGCTCATTTTTTTCTATATGTCAGGAAAGTGTAAACTTTTAATTTCATCCAGCTTTTATTTAACAGATTTGGCATCTTTGGACTAGGGTTTGTAAGTTGGCACACCAGCACTGCAATCAATGGACCTAAGCCAAGAAGTTATTCCCAGTAATGCTGGCTTTGGTTGTTCACCTTTCAGTGTATAGTTACCATTTTAAACTCCTGGTGCCTACTGCAGAGTAAACCCCATCAAACTTTCCTTTATTCTTCAAATCGCTAAGATTGTTACTTTAGCTAAGAATCATAAGTCATGACAAACAGAAATACAGTAAATGTGCCATTATAAAGTAATCTATAGAAAATCACATAAAAATATTTTAAAAGAGCCAGAAACATGCAATTTTAACACCTATACATTGAATGAGAGTGCCTAGGAACAGACTGTTACATTCAAGCCTAATCGAACAACCCTCCAAAGGAAAGATTTCATAAATCATGCCCTACTTTAATGACCTGTATCTGGGAAGAAGTGAGCATTGGGAAGCCTTGCTTCGGTTGCTAGCCATGAAAGGAACTCAGCACCTCACCCTGTGGAAGGATTCTGCAACAGAAGAATATTTATTTTTCTATGTACTTATCTACATATGAATTCAGTTGGATGCTGATTGTGTGTGTTGTGGAGGGGTGAATATATTATGCAGTTAGTATCTATTGACCACTAGTATCTTCTGCCTTTACAAGAATCCTCAACTTCAATTCTTCTTCCGATTCATACAAAACCAAATAATTCTTTCCTTCAGAGGTTTGCTGCAGGAAGGACGCATGGTGAGGCAAATCCTTAGGGCAGCGACACACGGTAGTTTACAACCACCTTTACTAAAGCGATGAAGTATGGGCAACTTACATTTCATATCCTTCCGAGGAAAGTTTTGAGGATATTCGGTGGGGTTGAGTGATGTTTTCTCTATGTCTGTTTTGACACAGAGATCTGAGCTAGATTTTTTTTTAATTGCTCTTCATCTTGTTTGAATTGGCTAATACTGTTGGAAACCGCAAGGATCAAATATGTATTTGCTATAGAAGATGCTCTGTCTCCCGCTGTCTCTGAACCCAAACAAGTAATAGGATACGCACACAGGCTGTGAACATTTTTTGAGCAATGGCTGTAGCCACTCTAGGAAATCTAGTGTGGGTTACCTCATGAAGAAGACTTTCAGTGGGACATATAATAAATAACAGAGCTTTTGTGTTCAAGCTTGCTCCTCTGCCAGGAAGTCCCTGTCTCTCTCTCCAGCTGGTGCACCTTGCTCCTCCTTCCCTCACTTTCTAGAGGACAGTCAATGCACTTTAGAGCACAGCTCAGCAGGATGGAGGCGGTCTGGCCATGCAACTCAGTGGGTACCTGTCACATCTAAAGGTATCAGTGGCAGGTAAAAAGGAATATTTGGTGCTGGTGACTGTAATTTATTTACCCTCCTATTAAACCTGAGGCTGAAGTATACATATGTGCACAGGTATTATGTGATCAAAAACCCTCTGGAAGATTTCTATGGCATTTGTAGTACCTTGTCAAGCAAATAAGAGGAATTCTGTGGGGAAATGGGGAGGGGTTGTGTGTGATGGGACAAATGGTTGTGATTCTTGAAATGGACCGCTCATCCCCACAGGGAGAGAGAATATAACCAGTGCAAAGGTGAGTAACCATAACTGTGTCCATTTAATATTTTGGGCAAGGGGGATTTTTTCCTCATGGCCTTCCATGGGCCTCTGACTGCCCCCTGTATCCTCACAATCATCCCACAAAAAGGGCAGCCACCCTGCCCTGACAGGCAACGCAAGCACCAAGGGCTCTGCCTCCTCCAGCCAGACTGAAGGGGAGGGAGCCGGGAAGACGACATGCTGATACAGGGGAAGCAAAGGAAAACAGAGGGAAAGAAATGTGAAACCTGATCCATCTAATAACATCAAGACTGATAGTGATTTTCCACTCTACCTAGTAGGTCAAATGATCTTATAATGCAGTGTTAGAAAGAAAGAAGATGGAAATATTTTCATTTTCTCTCAGAGTCAATATTTCCCTAGTTGGAAATTAATCACTGTAAAAGAAGTTTAAAGGGAGTCTGTCAAGGTTTATTTAGGCTTCAAAATAACTTTTTAAAACACTGGCTTTTGTTGTTGTTGCAGGTTTAGAGGTCAGAGTTTCCCTCCACAGCATTCTTCTCTTGACAAATGATCTCAGCAGCAGCCAGCCAGGTATTTTTTTATTTTAAAGTGACTTCTTGTGTGTCCTGCCATAAGCAAAACGATGCAGATACAATGGAAAAGGTAGAGCATCCACAGTCAGCTCTACTAATGTCTCATGAATCAAACAAGATGTCTTACTTTTTTCAGATTTTTTTTAAAAGATCATTGCAGTGAATCTTCATCTACCAACCTGCCACCTGATTCTGAAGCAATTAAATTTTGAATTTAGGCAATGCCTTCTGAAGTTGCTATTATTAACCCATGGAAACCTCCAGTAGAATGCCTGGATTAATGGCAGCTGGCCATCACCTGTGGATGTGCGGGTTATTGAAGTCTGTCATCTGGAAACTAGTTGTAAATTGCAAGCTGAGCCTGAAAGAATATATCTGGAGAAAGAGTGAGAAGAATTTTTCTATCTATGAAATAGTATTAATCAGTCTTTTCACTAGACTCTTTGCCTCTTTCAGACACAGAAATTCAAAAAGAAAAAGATACACCAAAACAATTAGTCTCTCCCCATCAGTGACATCTAAACTGGATTATTCAGGCAAAGTTTGGGCTCCATTATGTGGCTGCTTTTAGAAGCAGCCTGGATCCAAAAATGAAGGAAGTGCCTCAAGAAAGCACCAAATAGTGCAGTTTTCCCTCTGTCACTTCATTCTTGACGCTGAAGCAGATTCTGCCCCACACACCAGAAATAGCCCCCCAAAAAATCTGAACAATTCACCAGGAGGGCTGTTGAGATCAACAGCAGGAGCAAAGCTGGCTGCGCCTCCCTGTGACTTAACCACAGTGGAAGGCAGGAACCTCACTGAGGGCCTGTGACTCCGAAATGTTATTTCTTCTTATCATACATCAGAAGACGTCTGTAGAAGCTTTCTGGCAGAGATGCCAGATGTTTTGGTTCCCTTTATCATCATGCATTGATTATTTCTTGTTTGTTCAAGGCTTGTTTATGGTTTTACATTTTGTTTCTTCAGTGATGACTTTAATTATTCAGTGATAGGCACTTCTTATTTTGCTAGACACTTTTAATGTTCTGCTGTTATACTCCAAGGGAGCTTTGCAAGTCAGTAATAAGAAAAATATTAACGAGTAAATAACATTTTAACTCTAGCTATTGTTGCTGCAATTTTTTGGCATTCCTTACTTAAGGAATAGCTTCCCTTGAAAATTTAGCTAAGAAGAACTACAAATTTTGTCCATGCCTATTATAAATTTGGTTCACTGTAAACATACTGATCTCTCTTTATCCTATATACACTGGAAGATAGTAGATCTTTCCCTGGGAGGCAACTGGGGCAAATCACTATGACATTTCTTATCTGGAGGCTCAGAATCAAACTGGGACACAAAGTGCCTCCCAGACTGCCAGAGACTCCCTTGACCACAGCACAGCACAGCTTCATACAGGTTGATACAAAATCTGTTTTCTACAACCAACAGCCACTGTTTTACGCTGAGGTCTTAAAGTCTAATACAGATACACAAAAGATGATTGCATGTGCTTCCGTGTGTGTCTTGTTTGTTTTGTAAATATTCGTCTATCAGTGAATTACTGWCACAGGCAAGAGAGCTTTCTGTCTCATAGGCTTCAGCAGAATATTGCCTGTATTTACTCAACACGTTTAGTGGGTCTGCACGATGTATGGGTGGGCTGTTTGCCATAAAGCACCATTACTCTATAGGGAACACGATTTCGCCTCTCTACAGTTGGATGTGGGCAGGGGAGGGTGAAATGGGGAGCAGGGGAAGGGTTGAAATGGAGGACCAGGCTTTGAGTTCTCTGGAAACCAGGGATCACAAGCCATGAATCATGCAGTAAATACAGAGCCAAACGTTTGGATGAACAGAGCCCTTAACAATTAATTAATTGTTGACTTTAACTGCCTGTGCTGCAGATGTGCTATCATTTCTACAGAGCAGTTCCTCACCAATCTCTTTAAGTTGTTTACAAAGTAATTGGTAAATGCAAAAAAGAAAAAAAAAGTTCTTGTATGAAAGTTGCTTCCACAAATGCACGGATGCGTAGGCGTGCACACAATGAAAATAGGAGAAAGGTTGAAGTCTGCATGATGTTTGATTTTATGAGAGTTTATGAATGTCCCTTGGAAGAGATTTCATGTCTTATTCTCCCATGCTTCCTGGATTTTGATGTTTCCCATAAAAAAAGCAGAATATCCCTTCATTTACAAAATGAGTTGGATTTAACTCTATAATTTGTAAATATTTATACATATTTCCAAAGAATACATGGGCTGAACTGCATTTTTTCCTGATTACTTATATGCCTCAATATATCATCTTAGCTCCCACATCTTGTACTTGCAAAACTGAACTTTCAGATGAAAAGTCTGTACAAGATGACAACAAATTGGCAGACTGTTGCAAGAGGAACAATCTAAGAGGCATGCAATTCAGACCTGAACAAATGTGATATGAAGTTATTTTCCATTACAGTTTCTCAAGTTTGTGGCTGCAAAAGAGTTTCTGATATTAGACCCAAGAACTACAACCACTTATGCACATGCTTAACATTTTACACTGTATTCAGAGATAAAGCTGTCCCACTGCATTCAGCAGAATTACTTTTSTGCAAAGTGCCTTCAAGTTTAAAGCTCAGGTGGTTTGAAGCTTATATGCAACATGGACTACAGAGCAGACATTTCATTTTTTAGCATACATTCCTTCCATTGATATTTCCTATGCCACTACAGCATTGAGGCATAATTGCTTTTTTTAACTTGTAACACATTTATGCAAATGAAGAATGTTACAAACAATGGCAAGAGGAAGTTGAAACACCCAAAACTCTCTGAAAGGAAGCTGAGGCAGGTGTTCAGAATCAAAGACATCACGTATGCTCTATCCAGGATTTGCACATAAACTCTGTTACTGGAGATGACATCTGCTTACAGTACTGTAAGATCTTAAGGCACTTAATTCCTTTTTCATTGAGTCACTCTGCAAATCCTTCTGAACAGGATAGGACATGGTAATCAAAGCATTTACTGAAATGCAAAATCATTTCACTTTGATTTTTACATCATCAACCTATGACCCTTCTTTCACTCCAGGTTTTCTATTTCACTGTACTTGTGTGTTTTCCCTCACTCCTAACCATTAAAAGGGTATCAGTGTACATGTGCATAAATGTGTGTTTCTGCTAGATGATTAGTAAGAAATGGGTAGAAATCTGAGGAGTTTTGATTATTCAACTTGAAAGGTATTCATGAGCCTGACTTAAAGGAGGTGTGATTTAAAGAACGCTCACAACATTTGCAAAGTCAGATCATATTTGCTAGTCCGTTTGAAGACATTTAAAAATAGATTAGGAACCTACATTTCTAACCACTTCAGAGAGCACCCATCATTATCTCCCTCTTTCTCCCCCTTGGTGCGCAGAGGAGGAGATGTCTCATGACTCACCACGCTCGCTCCTGCAGCTCTGGACGGCAGAAAAGTTCACTGGTGTTTATAGGATGTTTGTGGTGACCCCCGGGATACACTCTCGTAATGAATTTCAGATCGTCTACCCAAGCCTTTTGACTATCTGTCCAATCTCACTGAATTCTTAACCTCACACTTCCTCCTACTGCACGTCCTTCTGGGAGACACTGGATACTCGGGATGAAACGTTTTAAAGCCAGTGCCCGCAGCCTTGTCAGTACGTCCAACACAAGACCCTACTTTGTTGTTTATTTTAGCGTAAATCTCCACCCCCTTCACTTGCTCACAGGAAGGGCTTTTTCTTACAGATAGTAGCCCTGCACTTGAGAGAAATCTTCCTTCCTTTCTTTTTCTGGGTCTTCTTTTCTTCCCACTGAGAGAGAATAGTGTGTAAGAACAGTTTCAGATCCTGTTTCACTGGGATACACGGAAAATACTTTTTCTGCTACTATATTCATCCCCAGAGTCAATTATTATCATTTTAAAAAGAAATAACCCCTGCATCCTTACTTCTTCAGAAAGCCAGCCTTTAATAAACTGACCTAACAGAAACTGGAAGCCCTAACTCACCCCTTGGCTGATTCATGATTTATCTATGCCAGGGTGAAGTGTTCCACATATTAGCTGGAGGAAATACACTTCTAGTTTGTAATCTTGATGAATAGTTACTGAATTTATTTATTTTTTAATGCTCATTTTAGTCATTCATCATTATTTTGAAGACCTTTTACAAATATTGCCTTGAAACTTCCGATGAGTGATGTATTTGTAAAAGGAAAGCTGCACAAATGGGCCAAGTTAGAAAGAAAATTCCCTCAAARAAATGAGCTGATGCCATCCCACCAGACAAATGAACACTAGCACTGGACAAAACAGACTGCACATAAAATACATTAACATTGCAGGTGGTTTGATCTGGTCATACTTCATTTTACATGCTTATTTTACAAGTGTCTTACGAAGGGTTAAAGGGCTACTGCAACACCAAGCCAGTGTAGCTTACCCCCAAAGCCAGTGAACAGGAGGGGAGTGTATGAGAAGGGAAGGTAGGTGACTCTGGCCTTATGGAGAAGCTCTCATGTGGAAATGATTAAATGATTTCTATACCCAGGACTATTTATTTTTTTCCTTAATGGCCTGTTAATAAACATTCTTAGAGCATGGACCAGTGTCACCTGATTTCAGCAAAGTACTAAAAGCATCAGCAATTTGTGTGATCGACTAGCAGGTTTTTTGAACCTTTAAAAATGCATTGTCTCACAAAGCATTGTTATTTTCCTGTAGAGAGCACAGATTTGAATTGGGTCTACTACCCTGTTGCTTTTAAAGTAAATAATGCAATGGGGAAGATGAAAATGCCGAATGACCCAGTATGATATTTAGGTCTCTGTCAAAAAATCAAGTTTAACCTATTTTTGGATATGAAAGGTAGAGTTTCTAAGCACAGAGTGGTGGAGGGGTTCTCAAGCCATTATTTTCAGGGAACACTTTGCTACCTGATACTTAAAAGGTGGTAGTAAATAACTCTAAATCATTTTCTTTTAATCAACTCCGCAATAATAGGGAGAGAAGCTTAGACATTAAGAAGGACTTTTTTCTCCTCCACCGAGAATAATGAATTGGTGAAATGACCTCAGGGGCAAAGTTGTCGGGACAAGGCAGAAGGTCAGTCAAGGAGCAATTAAATGCTGTCCTGTGGGAAAACGGTAAGTGCAGTCCCAAAGAGTGAGCTGAAAAAGGGCTGAGAGTAACAGAGGTAGAGGAGGAGAACATCCCCCTGCCAGCACCATTACGTAGTCTCATGATCTTTCAGGAAGAAGCCACAGAACAGGAGGTCTATTAGGACTGTAATAAATACCAAGTTATCAGAGTAAGAGGGAATTTGGATATAAACTCCAGATGGATTTAAAGCACAGGCTCATTACTCTCACCTCTCACAAACTAATAAGCCAATGCACACAAGTTCAGGACATCAGTCAGCTGTAACTGTTCATGTCAGCATGCCACAAGCAGGTAGCTGCCTGCTGCAGATGCTTGGTCTGACTCAGTCCCTTCAATCTCAGTGACCCGGCAAAAGACAGCATCCATAAATCCAGAATTAAAAACCATAATGTAGTGGCAGACACTGCTTCTGCTGTGAGAGAGAGACTAAAGCAAGTCAGCCTTGTTTACACTGAATTTGCTTGCCCTGAGTTACACACCTATGAAGGGGCAAGGAGTATACAGAGCTATTCAAAGTGCATGAGGACTCTGCAGTCTGTGCCCTAGATTACGTGGCCATATCTATATTAGTAAATCAATGCCAAGGACCATTCCTGCAGACAYGAGTCCGGTCAGCCAAGCTGTTGTAGGAGCTGTTCCTAGGCATTCGCAGGGGCCTGATCCAGCTAAAGCTACCCGTCTCCTCTCATCTTGGGCATTACCGGGAAGTCAGTATGTCAGAGAGCACTCCCAGGTACCCTGTGTGGGGGGCGAGGGAGTTCAGCCATCCCAGTGCTCCCTGTTGGCCCCATTGCCAAGGATTGGGTTTGCACACTTACAATCTACCTGTGCAGGCATAGGCAGACTCTCTAGGAGATAAGGCATTATGAATCCTGGTCTGAAGGCAAGATTAACCTTAGTGAGAATGGAGAGAGTGCTCTGTCTCTCTGTGATGAAAGACATAGGGCAAGAGCAAAACCTCAACCTGGTCTGGAGTTTGTTTGCTTTGGTTTTAAGGATTTTGAACCACCTGCAAATCTTTCTGACTGGTAACTCTAGTACTGGGCTCTCTTTGAAAAAAAGACAGCCACACAGCATTACTTTAAAGCTGAGGGATAGCAGGATGGAAAAGAACACCATAGCCCGGTACCACCACTGTACCACCTCTAGATGGACAGCAAGTCTAGCTCCCTTCAGCCACCAAGTTTTAGGTTAAGAGAAATGTGCTGCTCAGGCAAGGTAGTGCACTCTGTTACCTTCAGCCTAGCACAGAGACGCTAATCTAATAAACAGCTGCGATATAGCATAAAGCTTGGCATGAGCTGCAAAGCCCATCTGAGAAGAAACATATACACAGCAGCTGTGACTACTTCCCTCGTGAGCAGCTATCAGGGCCCGAGCTAACCTGTATCAAACTACGTCAAGAGCATCTCCACTACACTGCAGTACTGATATGCCTCAAAAGCTCTGGGTTTCATCAAACCAGTTAATACTTGGAAGAATAAGTATAGCTACACTTTGGATGAGCAGAACCCTSACAGCATATTTATTCATGCAAATATTACCTTTCTCCCCATTTCTCCCTCCCACCCAAACCAAAACTAAACAAACAAAAATACATGGCTCAGTGTTCCCAGCAGGCTTCTTCCTTCCCATGGAAAAGGGGAAGGTAATCCAGGTATTCTCTAATTCAACTGCTCACTAAGTTTTGCCCCTAAAAGTTCAGGGGCAGATAGGCATCTGAAGAGGTAGATAGTTACCTACATGCTGTTAAAAGCCCTGCCATGTTCTCCGTGGCATAAGAAAGCATACAGAAGAGAGAGTAAGAGCTAGAACCTCCACCAAACACAACTCTGGAGACCTACCCTCGATATCTTCTATTTTCTTTCCCCACCATTTTTCTGGTGAAGGACATGTCAGCCCCATACTACTAAATCCTTCTATATCAGACTACCCCACTATCACTCCCACCTATGACCCAGAAAACCCTACCTATAAAGATTTACCTTCATACTTACACACCTAAGTATACATTTGCCAATGTACCTTCACAACTCTAGCTCTTATAGATTTCTGGAATTTAAAATCAATTAAAAAATCAGCCCAGAGAGCAGCCAACAAAACAAATCCAAACTCCCTCTATTATCTGAAGTCCCTACAAAAGCCTAAACAAGAGTCCCTCTAAACAAAAATCCAGACTCCCCCTGCTAGTATCAATCCAGTTTCATCTATTTCCTTTTCCTTTTTCTAATCCTCTTTTATGCCCATCAGCTGGTCCTTTTAGTCTAACATGGCCCAGCTGCAGCTGCGCCACTACTATTTAACCCCTCATTGTCTGGTTCCACACTTCAGTATGTACAGCAAAGAAGACAGGGACAAAGACCTATGGGTTGCTATGGGCAGTCTTATCTGAATTATCATATTTTTAAAATACCCTGAAAGTATAGGCTATTTTCTCTCATACTTTACTATTTGTAGGAAGAAAAAATAACCAGTATATTTGGGCATAAATAAAAATCACCTTAGATCTGAACCACGAGCATAAGAACTGGGTGCCAATCTAGCCAGTGTTTACTCACAGGCTGGTAATGCCTTCAAAAACAGGGGAACTTAATCACAGATTTGGCTGCTTGAGGTTATCATTAATTCGGTTTGTTAGTCTCAATGTGCTATTTACTTGCTTACAAATTTCTACCTTTTGTCTATGTTACAGATTTAACAAGTAGAAAATAATCATAACCAGTCATTAGAATATACTTGGACAATGGATTTTAGAGCTTTTCTTCTCTTCTGAGGATTCACTATGAAATTTAGGTCCAGTCAGGCTCTTTCCACGGTGAAACCATTTCAAAGGTTGTTTGAAGCAACCCTGGATTTGACAAGTTTTAGTTGTACTGTAGTCTGTCCAAATTAACAGGGAAGTAAACATTTCACATATTGCTATAAAGCATTGACCTCTTCTCATATCATTCTCGCTTTATTGTAAGGATTTTATTTGTAATTTAGCAACAGATACTATAGCAAACACATTAGATACCTGTATTTGATTAACATAACAATTGAGTAATTAGATGAGGCGAGATGTGAGGTTTGCTGGGATATGAGTATAAAAACTGATCCCAGATACTTAAGGGAAGCCTTAGGTAGTCACATAATTTGGAAATCTTTACCACCAACTCACTCCACACCTCARAGTGATTCATTTTTGGGTGCAGAGTTCATGCAATCCCAATTCAGGGAGCAAATTTTCTGGATTTTATAATCTCATATTGTACCTCCATTTTTGTATTTTGACAATGCTAGGATTCCATAGCACAGTTTAAGAAACGTTGAACAAATCCAGAAATACAGTCCTGGCCCTGAGGCTGTTAGTTTGAGCTCCTCATTGTGTAAGGATTCATTCATTTGCTTAACATGTGGGTTATGAAAGGTCATTTTTGCCCASCACAACACTTCTCCTAACTTGCAGAGTAAATCCAAGTATGAAYATAAGCAGGACTCTAATAAGATAGCCAGAGCTACTAACCGAACTGAGCTCTAACCAAAAATTGCTGTTTAGGGATTTGCATGTTTTTAACCATCAGGGTACCTGAAGCCAGGTATTATTTTCATCAGATTCCAGCACTGTTCTCAGCAATCTAAGCTGAATGTTCTCAAATTATTCTGAAAGCTAGTCAATGCAAAAATGTGTTTCTCAGGTATAGGTCCTGACTTGCTGATTTTTAGGCATGTGGGTGTGATTTTTTTACATCTCTTCTCTGCAGTGTACAAAATCCCATATAAACAACAAGGGAAAGCTGATCATCTTAACATGYATAACAGTGACCTTTCTATACACAAAATGCTCTCAAATGTATAATACAAAGAATTTAAGAGAGATATTTCTTAACTATCTAAATTATACTTATCAGCATTTTTAGTTGTAAGATAAATGTTATGTTTGTTATGTTTATTTTGTGTTCTAGATAACTAAGGAGTTATACTAAAACCTTCAAATAAACTAAATTTAATCCCAATCAAAAAGTCACGCTTTGAGTCAGATGTGATGTCAACTTCGAAATAACAGTGTTTCATTATGAGGTATTGTTTATGTTTTATAGAGTTCATAGGATCTTTGTGAAAGCAAAAATCAAGAAAGCTCCTTTCTGAAAGCGTATATGTGTATTATATTTATTTAGAGCTAAGCTTTTAGTTGCTTTCCACTGCTCTTTTCATCAAAAAGAATAGCACATTCTGATTTGAACAGCAAAAATATCACATTGCCTGAAAGGCAGGCTCTAGTTTTTCATTTGGAATGAGTAGGAAAAAGTCTGTTGCAAATGTACTTGTGCAGAGATTTAATCAGCTCTTTCCTAGCAAATTATGAAGAAAGATATTCTCAGCAAAGCTGAGATACAATATTAGAGTGTGATCCACCCACTCACAGCTGTCTTTTAAACCATGTTTCCTGTCTAGAAGCTACTGTTCCACTGAGTTAGCATGACTTGACGTGAACTACCTTTTGTTATTTGCTTTTTGTGATTTGTCCTGCATTAGAAAGGAAGTGGATATAGCAGGAGTCGGTGGAAACCATTCCGAAGCACGCAAGATCACAGTACCACCACTGTCCATATGTTAATAAGAACTCACTATAAGGCAGGACTGTTACAGAACTAACATTTGCCTGAGTTTCTGAAACAATTGTCTATTTAGACAAACCTGAGTGTCAGCCTGTAGAGGAAGAGAGTGCCCAAATGGTTGTGTAATCTGAACAACTTAGAGCAATTTCTGAAAAATAAACCTTGAAGAGAAGGTGTCCTGGAGGTTCCTGTAAGCAGAATGGTATTATATGCTATGCTGCATAGTGTACCAGGCTTTGGCCAAAAAAAACACAAGATCAGCATATTTTAAGGGTTTTTTTTCTTGCTCCCTGTTTCTTTTTCCTTCTAGGAGAAGGAAACCAACCACCAAGCACTGGTATTTTCACTTCTCTGCCAAGAAATGCCCCTGATGAGGAGCATAGAAACAAAAGATAGCTCTGAAGATCTAAAAAATAGGTGAATTCACTTTAGATATTTAATGAAGGTTGTGGTTGACCAGGACTTCATTCCCTGGCCCTAATTCATCCTCCTCAAGAAAAACAATGTGTTTGTTATGCTCCCTCTAACTACCACTTCCAAGAAAGTGAAAATAAAAAAGGCAACAGCATCCTCAAAGGGAGGACTATTACATATTTTTGGCATTAATCTGCTTCCAGATTGCATCTATTTTTTAAGTATTTTCAAGGTCCAAGAGTAGGGGGACTCCCAGATCCCACATTAGTTCAAAGAGTTAAAACATTCAGCAAGCTAAACTCCTTGCTTTGGCATGTCTATCAAAGTCTTTGAGCCTTTAATGTAATTGAAAACAATTGTCCCAGTGGGGAGGTCTAACACTCTGACCAGTTGCAGTTAAATGCTTGAACTGCCTGAGAAAACTAGAGGGGTTATAAGAATTCAAGGGTAAACTACATGACACGGTTCTGGTGATAATAATGTTCCAGAATTTATATTTATTAATATTGCCTTCAGACTCCCACAGGAAATCCTGAGGAGTACATGTATCTGGCATGTTTTATCTTAGTTAGTCTCATCCTTGCGGTATTGTGTGCTGATAGCAGGACAGAAGAGTACCTTTGAAAATCTCTGGTCTTTATAGAAGTTGCGGATGACAACAAACAGGACCTTCAACACTCTGGGAAGACAATCCATCTACTTTCCTAAGTTATCATTAAAAAGTCTTTTAGACATAGGTCATAACTGGAAACCTATAAAGGATGTCTGTGTATTAGGCACTTCCCACAAAGCCTGGTCCCTTGCGATTAAAATTTATCACATTGTTCTTCTGGTTACAAATACTGCTGATATGTGTCATTACTGCAGAGCACTGCTCATAACATTTTGACTTTATTCCAACATTTTTTTTAAATTCTGAGTTTCCCATAAAGAACCCACTCCTGAAGTTTTCAATGAAAGACACCCATTACTTCAAAGTTTTTAAGCCCATTTTAAAGGTTGTTAACCATTTTATTTTCCTGTTAAACATTCACTTACACTGACAAATAGCTTGATGGGAAGCTTCACATTCCCCTCTCTGGTCCCCGGGATGTAGCAAAGAGCAATTACGATGCATAAAATCATACAGACTTATCATTTTATAGAGCAATTTATAAATACTCCATCTTCTTAAAAGCCCTGTCTTGACTAAGACCAGTGTTCTCTTTGAAAGACTTGCTGGTTTTGCTTTTTTAAAATTTTCAAACAAATTTTTAATTTGCATGTTTACTGGAGAGGAAACACAGCATAATTGTTTTACTCCAGTCTCCTTGCTAGAGTGAGCCTATTTGCTGTGAGCAATTCTAGGTCTTTAGCCGTGGGCACTGAATTCCATTTTTGCCAGTCTTTCTAAGAAGAAAAGGTTTACAACATCACATCATGTGTTGCTTTTCTGTGTATATGCATATGCATAGTGTGTGTGCCTCTGCCCAACCCCTTGCCTTTAGCCGTTGAATCCCTTGATAAATTTTAACAAAATTGACTGGGCAGCAACAGCCTCACAAATAAAAAAAAAAAATCCTTCAAGTTTCATGGAAATAGTCATCTAGGTAGAGAAAAGAAAATGTGTTATGCTGTTCCTGAGAAGAAGGCTGAAGCCTGACCTTGTCTTTTATGGGACAGTGAAGAACCCACTTCACAACACAAATCTTATTTCTCTCAGGCACTCCCGGACCTTCTCTATCTGCACAGCTGGAGCATGTAAAGAAGCAGCAGAAGTGTTCCCTTCGCTTGGTTTGTACTGCTGGAGACAGAGGGGTGTATTTCGGTATTGTTTACCCCATTGGTACCAATTTACGTAACCGTACAAGTGTGTCACAGGCTTCTACGCCCGCACTGTGGGCCTGGATGCCATTAGCATCCAGAGTATGCTTCTGCATTGCACAAAGCGCAGAGCTGCACTAAGCCACCCCTRTCCTGATCTCATAACTGAGGCATAAAATACTTGAGCGTACGCTCAGGATTATGCATCTGGATCAGCTGGCTTTAGGGACTCTGTGCCGATGTGTCTCAGGACAACTGACAACTTGCTTCCTGGGACCTTGTCCCACAGGCCACTCTGTAAGGAGTAGCTGAGTCTGGCAATGAACAGACACAGGACAAAATAAGAACGGACACCGGAAGGTAACATTCACTTCAGGAAGGATCAGTTTGCAGGCATGAACAAAGGCATGTCACATACGTGAAAATCTGATGTAGAAACCAAGTACAAAAGCCCAGATTTTGCATTCAGCTCTCGACGTCTTATTCTGAGAAGCACTATAGTCAATTGATTTCTTAGAAAGCTAACTTCTTTATTTGTCACTCACCTTCTCATATCTGCTACTTGTTGTCTCATCCGTCTTTTCTATTTCTCCTTGCTTTTCTTCCTTCGACCAAAAGAAGTCACGGTTCCCATCAGAAAGACATCTTGTCTTGTGCAAGCTAGGGAGTACTGCACGGCAAAAAAAAAAAGCTGAAAATGACAGAGATCTCTGCCCCATCTGTCTGATTCTTCTCACTAAACAATATATTCGAGAAATATAGGAAAAATGAAAAACAAAAGATAAAAGTTAAAAACTGAAGATAAGATGTGCTTTCAGATATCTGAGCAGAGAGAGAACTGGCTCTTTTTGCATCTTTGGATTTCACAGCATCTTAAAACAAACGAGAAAAAAAAACAAACCTTCACCTATGCTCAGGAAATGGAGATATTCCCTCTCCTTGTTCCCAGATGGCATCGCAGCAGTTTCTGTAAAACTAGTGACAGAAAAAAAATCATTTTGCTGATGTGTGAATAGGCTGAAGCCTGATCCAAAGAACATTAAAGTTCCTCTGGCAGGACTGCCAATCCCTGCAGTGGGCTTTGGATCAGGCTCCATGGGATACTCGAAAGCACTCAAAAGGAAATTATTTTCCCCTGTCATGCCCTCCTGGCAGCAGTTCCCACAAAGAGCACAGCTCGCTGCCTATTTTGACAGAAGCCCTGGACACAGCATGTATAGTATTAGAAAGCCAGATGATAGAAGGCGCTGGATTTTGCCCTTTGATACATTTCCAGTAGAAATGTGTTGGTTCCCTTCCCCTAAATGTTTTTGGATCAATTTCATGTAGAATTAGGGGCCTTTACGGGGACAAGCCGCCCCTCTCCCTTTACACCGAAGATGCTCCAGCACGATGGCTGTGCTGAGCTCTGTTGAGAAACGTGGTGGATGGTGTCTCGGAGACAAAGGCTGCGTGATGGGCCAGGAGGTCCAAATTTCAACTCCACCCAGAAACTCTGGGGACTCCCAGTGACTCAGACTGGAACAGGACTGCTTCAGAAAGAGAGGAAAATAAGGTGGATGTAAAGGAGAGAGGGAAACTCAGATCCAGACTGGGTTGCATGGGGGCCCCCAGCACATGAATACAAGAATTCCACTGGTCTTGTGATGTTTTGAAAAGTAAACTATGGAAGAAAGACCAGAAACTTCAAAGAAATTCCTGATTTGGAAATTGTCTGATGTAAAAGGTGTTAGCATAGAGGAGAGTAGAGAAATAGCCTGTTCTCAAAGGCACTCTACGAGAGGTCAAATGTTGGTCTGGCTCATATGGCCATTTTTTCCAGTTGTACAGTATATTGTGTAAACTAAATATAATGTAAAGATGCAAAAGCTTCCAGAAATGTCATCTTACAGACATTTGCTTGGATGCAATCCATGATTATGTGAAAACATTTACTTTGAGATCTAAAAGCCATGGGTTACGTGGGTGTTCTGTACATTTTGCATTGGAACTTACACTATAGAGCCAGAAAAGACTGAGAGTCTTAATTTGAAATTACTTGCATTGGTATACTGGCCTATGCTGTACCCAAATGTAAATGCGGGTGAGTATATGTAACAGAGGAAGAGGATAGTTTATGACCTATTGGAAAGAATTGCCAGAAACCTTTACTCGTGACTGGGACCTCAGTCAAATCTATGCTGCCAATCTCATGCTTGCAATTGCCCCCAAGAATGGGTTACTAGAAAATCTCTAAACCAAGATACAGGCAGATTTTTCAAAAAGGATGGTACTTTTTGTCTGACTTTTGAGGTGGGCTTACGAATAAGTTCTCACGTGACAGGGCATGCATGACATTAGGCTCAGGCAAAGTTGTGTCCTTCAAGGGACAGAGGCTAGGAAATGCCTTTCTAGAGACCACAAATGAATAGCAGAGTTATTCCATTAAACCATTACCTTGCAACTCTTGCAACAAGCACCAAAACAATCTGCAATCCAGACTTCACTGTTCCTCAATCTTAGGCATATACTTGTGATAGGCTGGACCAAGCAGCTGTGCTGCAGGGGTAGCAGGTTGCAGGGAGTGATGTATGTATGTATCAGGACTCGGTGACTCATCTGCTCTACTCTTGAGACTATTGAATTTCTCACTTATAAAAGGATCTCAATATCCCTTTACTGTTTATAATTTGCTTTATATTTAGTAAAAGAAAAAAGTTAAGGACCCCGCGTGCGGTCAATACAGAGATGCCCTAGAGCTGACTGTACTAGCTCCAGAACTGCAAGCTGTACAGCCACATCTTTTAAAGCTAAATAGATCATGCCACTGTGGTTAAACATACTCTCTGGGGACCTCACCTAGCGTGATTATACAGAGTTGTACTGCTCTAGGTAATATAACAGTTCTCTTGTAGCCAGCTGGAGGATCTACAGCACCCAGTGTAAAGGTGCCCTGAAAAGTACTCAGTAGTCTTCAGCACTGGCCAAAAGCATGTCCTTGGTTCTCCCAGTGGTTTTGGACTTCAAATATTCTTAACATAATCATACCCACAGATCGTCTGTGCAAATCCTGAGAAGTCTGCTCCAATAAGTGAGAACAAAATGGGTTTGAAGCCGGTTTGCCTCTCTCTCTCATCTTGAATGAATACCAGAGGTACTGGGGAAAGAGAGGTTATCTTCTAGCAAAATGTATTTCATTACTACGCCCTTAGCCTGGAAACAGGTTGGATTGCTATGCAGTCACTGTACCCAGCTGTGGCATGGAAGAAGTAAAAGTTTAGGGTTCTGGATATTTTTTTTTTAAAACTTCAAATATAAACAGAATTCCCAGAACACAGATTTTGGGAGGGAAATGAGCACAACAGTAATTATYGAAAATTGAAAACAATTAATGAAATGGGAGGATTGAATTAATTAACACCCATAAAATATCCAGAAATCTCATTTGGATGAGGTTTTGCAACCCTTACTGCTGGTGTCAGTGCAGCTGCGTGTGGGATAAGCTGCTACACAAATTGAACCCAGGGGCTGGGTCCCGGCCCTTTACTATCTGCATGCACGGGGCCATGAAGTTTTAGCAGGATTCAGACTCTTCCAGGCATCTGGACACAAAGCAGATTCGAAGCCTGCAGTCTCAATATCCTGACAATTAAAAGGTCACATAATGAAAAAGGTCACATTTAATCTATTTATAGCAATAATAATCTAAAAATGTCAGGAATAAATTTTGGCTCTCTTCCAGTCAAAAGATTCTTACCATCTGTGTTAGTAGATAGGGATTCACACAAGGAACTTATTTCAATTTAAGAAAGTCCGCTTGGCCAGCGTATACTCTTTTTCTTAGTATTGTTTATGCCAAAAGAAGAATCAGAGAATTAGGAACTGAAACTTACGCATTTTGTTTCTTTCAACATCAGAAAACATATTTTCCAAACCAAATCGTGAGCAGCCTAAGGAATATAAAATCAATGAGACAATATCTTTCCTGATGTCATAGTTAGAATTTATGTTAGAGGTATGAATTTAGCCAAATAGTTTTTCTCAAGCTGATGAAATAAATGAAATAGCATGTGACATAGTAGAGAATTTTACTGCATAAAAATTGATCACCTCTTCAAATGCCGGTTGTCAAGAATTCATATTCACTTCTCACTTTTCCCTTAAAAAAATGCCACTGCATCACAGATCTCATCAAAGGCACCTCTGCAGTTACTAGCAGTGCCTGTACTGCATTACAGATATCTGTTTGTGGAGAAGAAGGTCACAATTAATTCAAACCCCAAAGGCATTGCTTTCATGCATTAACCACTTATCTTCGCAACACACTGGGGCAAACATTGTTTACTTCATGTCCTCAGAAATGGGTCCTGGATTTCCATTGGAGGCTGTGTAAAGATTTAATCATAACTGTGAAAACTGGCAGTATAAGTGTGCCCTTTCATTTAGTGAATATATTTGTGACAGGCAAAGGGAAAAAAAAAAGGCCCAAGTGAATGTTTTGAACTCCCATTATACTCAGGCATATATGGATTTCTATTACAGCASGCTAAAACCTATACTGAGGCCTTTGTTTATGTTCACTTTAATATTTTGAGCCAACATTAGCTGAGGTCACAGCTGAAAATAAAACAGTCCTGTTCTACTTCATGCCCCAAGAACATCTTCACCTTTTCTACCAAAGATGCAACAGAAATCTAATCAAAATTAAAACTAATTTTTTTTTTAGCAAGCAGCAGGGGCAGAACAGCACAGGGCTGCTGGCTTCTGTGGTAGTTCTGGCTTATTTTAGTTTGGTGTACATGCATCTAGAACCTCTGTTACACCAACCTGAAATCTCTTGATGTCAGAGTGCCTGCAGGATGTTCTCATTTGCTGCATACTCTGGTAGTGACTCTTCCTATTTCAGGAGCAGATCATTGCTTCTCAAAATTGATATTTTCTGCAGAAAAGGTTCTACTTAGGGGAAAAAAAAATTGCCTCTAGAAATTAAGAAATTCATTAATACCTGAAGGACTCACTCACTCACTCTCTGCAAGGACAATGGGAAACTGAGAAATAAAATTTGATCATTTCGACTGACACTAGCAACACCGCTGATGGATATGAATCTCAGAGGGAAGTCACTGCACCTCTATGTCTAGTCAGCACCACTGGTAGAAACATAGGAAACAGCAGGGGGAACTGGGTGTAATTAAAACCCTGATTAGTTGAGGGTTTGTTTAGTTTCAGTTTTCCAAAATCATGACCCACACTTGGCTTTGAAATTGCATCTGGATCTCAGTTCTGTGTAATTTCATTGCTTCTTAATGGTGCCAACCTTGTGTTTTCACTACCTGTACTGTGAAGTTTGGCATCCTTATCAAAAACCCAGTTCTAGAGTTAGCTTGCAATAAGAACAGCTTTCATTAACGCTAACCAAAATGRTTCTTACAGTGGCAAAGAGTGATCTGTAAGCCAAATGCATCTTTGAGGCTCAGAGACCTCAAAGCATATAAGGCAATGCCATCTAGTTATCACAGCCAATATTTCCCTACAAAATACAGCAACTCAAATAACTACTAATGATTCCAAGCTGGATTTTCTTCCTAATTTAAAAGTGGAGTGGAAAAATTACTCTTGTTTTTGCAGTTTATCCTCTTAAATCCTATTAATTAGGCAATTTTATGTTTATTTTACAGTTATATATAAATACTACTACTTTGTGCTTTTAATGATCTTTTTGCAGTTTCTGCATTTGCATGCATTTTACCATTATAAGCTTTTGCGCCCGGCATTTCCATCTGCTTCCAGACATACACTTCTATTACCAATGCTAATAAATCTTTCTTCTTCCATTGACACCATGGAGAGGTAGTAAATTCCTTCAAAGAGGGCCAGCCCAAGACCTATGAACCACCTCTTATTTTAGGGAAGGTTTATAGGTTATGTAGTCTCACCCTCTGCCTTGACCGTCTGCCTAACATTTAGATCCACACCTAATATTCAGTGCAAAAAGGCTGCATTCATATCAGTCAGCGCAATCCCACTCATGTCCACACTGGCTGATGAATGCAAATGTTCCCTTTCTACGGTGGCATCATCATGCTACAAAACACCCCACCAGGCTTCTTTCTTACTTACTCARTTACAGATCTAGACTTAGAGTTTATTGCAGGCCACTCAGCTATGAGAGGTCTCTGAAAGAACAACTAGGCTATGAACTAATGAACGGCCAGGAGATGAGGTCAGGAAGGGCCCCTGACCATCCATACTGCTTAATTGCTTGCTAATTATGGTTTTAGACTGCTCCAGCGAGCTTTCTCCCAGGCTGGGCGCTGGTACAGTTGTGTCAGTTCTTCACTCCAGGGACCACTCCTAAATGCTTCAGGATATACCATCCTCACTTTTATGCTCTAAAGCACTAGTCAGGTGGCCATCATTTTGGACACCTGAAATGAAAAAACATACACAAAAGGACATTTGTATTTTACCCCATAGGAGACCCATAGAACTGTTATGTTGTGTGGATGTGGTCTGTCTAACCCAGAGAAAGCGAGCCCTGAGCAGGGCATACACAAGTCTGTACATACTGCTTGGATTCCTGATCCTCTTTCACTTAGCAACATAGATATAGCCTACAGACTATACAATTTGGTGCTGAAGCTCTCACCTTGGATATTTGCAGCATTAAGAACTAAGATTTTTTCTGTACCCCATGATAAAACCTTTTTTTTTCCTTTCACTATTTTTTCCAAATAGAAATGTTCCCTATCTATATACGTAGCACTCTTCTACTCCAAACCCTTGATTTTCATGGCTCTGATGGATCGTGTTTTTCTCAACTCCTTCCTAAGCTTCTGTCTTATCAGGCTTCAGTGCAGGTCATTAGTCTCTAATGAATTTTATAGGTATTCTGGAGAATGTTTCTAATATGTTACAAAGATTCTGATAAGCTCTTTATTCATTATCCATCCTAAAGCCTGACTCTCCGGGGGTGAAACCACTTCTCAAGGTTGTTAGGTTGTTTAATGTCCACGTATTTATTTCTTAAAGGTCAATAAGAGCAAGCTGGCTAGYTTGCAAAGAAGTAGCATAATTGCACCCATTTTTTAAAACCTGATGCAATACTGATTGTAGTCAATAGAAAGATGGAAAATGCCACTCCTCTTTCGGTGAAGATATTCCTAGAACAATCACGAGTGCATGGAGCTTCACATAAAATAGTAACTGCTCTCTTTTCAGAGACATTTTCACTTCCTTGTGTTACATGCTGTAAAAAATGGACTGACGCAAATGATGCAAATGATAATAGGTGAATTTTCCCTATGTATTTTTTTTCATAACAATCTACATATTGAAGTGGGGCAGCACCACTTTTTTTTGACCCTATCCAAGAAGCTCTCCCTGTGACTTTTTTTTTAAATGTTCTGAAGCTTGAAGCTGTGAATTGGGGGAAAATATAGTTAGTAACAGAGTCTCTAACTGATCTTAGTTGGGAAAGGAAAAGTTTTTCAGAGTTTGTTCTAGTGAGACATCTAGCTGCTCCTGTGTGCTAGTATCAGTGTGAAGCAGAAAGAAAATGGTTGCATCCAAAGCTGAAAGTTTCAAATGCAATTAGGAATAATTATATTTTTATTTACCAGTAAGAGTAAACTGAATGATCACATCCCTGTTGGGGGCCCTTTAAGTCTAATACATGCCTAAATTCAAATGCGCAGGTTCCAGCAAAAATAGTCAGATTATTTTCGTCCTTAAGAGTTAAGTGCTTTTCTGGAGTAGGATCTGTGTAAGAGAGAAAGGGCCAAGTCTACCCAGCTGCAAGCCTAGCGAGCTTACGCCAGGTTTGAATCGGCTCCAGGAAAGATAAATGGCTGCATATCCATAATTTACAGGCCTATAAATATCAAGAACGCTGCTGATGTCATACTGGAGTGCGCAGTCCTCCATCAGGTAACATTTGGTTGGCTATGAGATGAGTGCCTTTTAGAAAAGGACTACAGGACTGAGCTGTCACAGCTTATTTTAAGATTTTCTCCATGTCCCAGTTACTATCGGTTTTCCCATTGACAGTTTTTAGTTTATTTTAGCTGTGATTTTTTATTACATGGTGTGACTGTACCAGCTTTAGCATTTGGAAGATTAAATGCTGTCTATCCTATTATCCACATGGGTCTTTGCACTGGACCCTTTATTGAGATTGCTAATGGCTAAATTTCAGCCTGACCCATTCAGTTGTTGGGCTCACCACAGAAGCGTGGCACCTGGAGGGGAAGACAGGCACAAGAGGGGAAAAGGGGCAAGTAATATTTTGAGCTCATTCATGGTCTGAAGTTACTAAATCTTAATTCGTTAACGACTGCTTTGGTTCCAGTTCTTGGCATGTTCAAACTGTGCCTCCAAAAGAGAACATAAGAGGTCAAAAACCTAGACATTACTTCTTCATTATAAGGATTAAGTTTTAAAAAGTCCAGGGCTTTTATT
Organism: Oceanodroma leucorhoa; assembly: GCA_030449065.1. NCBI lineage: Eukaryota > Metazoa > Chordata > Aves > Procellariiformes > Oceanodroma > Oceanodroma leucorhoa. Next base: position 3,324,151 of record JASVER010000029.1, on the reverse strand, counting down.
CTGAAAGTTATTATGCATTCTTTACTTTGGCAGCTCTGAGATAAACCAGCAAGCATACTAATGAAGACAAGAACTGTCCTGAGGAAATACCTCCTATTAGTTAATAAGCAGACACAGTGGCCTGGATTAGGAAAGAACATGACAACATTGTTGAAAATGAAGATGTGTATCCTAAGCGAAGCCAATGGGTTCACAGAAGCCAGGGCTGTGTAACCTGCTGCTGCACATCAGATTCCAGGAGAGGAAATGAACATTACACATGGTGAGAGCAATAATACACCAGGGTGAGATAAATTTACTTCTTAACTGCATTTCATCTTAGAAACTTTAAAGTAGCRTTTCTGTACTGAGAGAGACTCCAGAAGATCAGCTGTCCGATGCAATGCTGCCTTCCAAATGGAAAGATGATTGTCAGCTCCCTGGTTAGCTAACTTTTATCTTCGCTGATAAATGAACGTTAAGTGGTCAGTTGTTGACAAAAGCCCTCTTTTTAATTGGATATGTGAACTGGACCTTACATAACCTGGCAACGTACTATCATCCCTGGACCTTGTCACTCAGATAAAACCATCTTCGCTCCTTCAGGAATGCGGGTGTTCAGCATCTACATTTTTGCTATTTGGAGGGGAAGATCACAGACATATATGCTCTGATATAAAGAGAGAAAATCTTCCAAAGTTTTGGTTCAGTAGGAATTTGCCCAAAATAGGTAATAACCAAGGAAACCACATTTGAACCCAACTAGATAAAGTCGCATAGCTCCCACATTGTCCCATTGGAACTGATTTGTCCATAGGTCTGGAGGAAGATCTGACGAAGCACACTGAGATCTGTTTGTAAGAGACCAGGGAAAGGCAAAGAAGCCACTTTGCTGAGGAACACTGCTGTCACTCAATCTCTCCATGGGCCTCCTGGGGAAAAGTAGTTCAATATGTCACTGAAGAGACTGTGCCAACAGCTGCCCAATCTTTCTTCACTCATGGTGGGTCCACTAGTAGAAGGAACTTGCCAGCATTGTCTCTGGCGGATATATTCTAAGAGAATCTCATCTGCTGTGAAAGCTAGAGTTCATGAACTGCATATTTTTCCTTCCTTTTTGTTTTGTCTTCTGGATTTCTTTTTAGCTGTTGATTTATCTCTAGCTGGGAAATCTCCCAGTCTTTTTAAATACCTAAAATTTTGTTGTGGAATTGCTGCAGGTCTGTATGTGGGTCAGTCAAAGTCCCCATCACAACAGATAATACTGCAGACACTCCTCCTTCAGCCTCAGAACAGCTTCAGCTGTTCCTTACAGAGATGACAGTTCCAACCCAGTCCAAAGTCCTTGCCATCACCCCACTGCTACCAGTGCTCAGTTCTACTCAGGAGGTGGCAGGCCATCCAGTGAACTCTCCTCACCCAGAACTACTTAGGACAGACAAAATAAAACTGGTAGATTCACGTATATGTCATTGCTAATTTAGCCCATTTCATGAGAAGTGCTCACACAAGATGGGCCACCAGAAGACCTGAAAGAAGCATACCTTCTAGCAGAAGAATGGTGAGGAGCAGCTGGGGAACAGCAAGGGCAGATCCCATCTCCCTTAACATAGCTGGAGCTGGAAAGGACCTACATCCACAGCCAAATTGTCCCTCCGTTTGAAACAATCCTAAGCATTCACCAGAGAGAGCTCAGCCTGCCCCTCACTCACAACATGCTGTTGCCTTCTCATGCCTCATCATGATGCTTTTGAGCTACTTGGTCCTCTATCTGTAGAATATACTTCACAAGTTAAGAAGGAGTGAAATAGGACCTGGTTTATGGTTTGTGTTAATAGTCCATGGAGTTCTGAAAAGACAGCTTCTGGGAAAGAAAACTTAGCAAATTCTGCTCATCAAGAGTGCTCTCCTGTTGTCTGTTGTGCAATACCACTGCTTGATGCAGTTCCAGGACGCAAAATCATCATAACCAAAACAGAGTTCAAAGAAGGGAGACTGATAATTGGCCTGGTCTTGATTTGATAGCTGCATTGCTTAATTCCTAATTTATTTTGATGTTAGTTTTAATGGCCCAGACTGAGTGATAGTCTGGGACTTCTTTGCTGGGTGTTGATGGATTTAAGTTGTTGGGTTTTCTTATGTTCTTTTTATCTATTTTGTTATATTTCAGTTTGTTTAACATAATAAAGTTATTAATAAAGGTAAATCATTTCTGTCATTGAACAAAACTGTCCAGAACCTTTAAAGAACTGAGTAGATATCATCCAGCCAACTTAAAAGCCTATATTTAAATCTTACTTCATAAACTCATTCAAATCACATGTTCTTATATGTTCTGTTGCTTGAAAGTTGTTTCCTTTGAAACTTTCCTTTTTATGCTTCCATGCAGGAAATATGATAAACTTGTTTATTTCATTTGTCAGTTTTGTGTTTCTGAATTTCTTCATCAAATCTGTTATCTTCCTTAAGTATCCAATCCTTTCCCAAGTTACGTGCAGAGAGGGGAATGGTTTTACTGCTGTACTTGCAGTGCTGGAAAGCAAGACAAGAAAAGAGCAAGCAGAGGTGCTGGCTTCTGAGAACTACAGGAAAAAGAAGACATTAAATGGGCATTTTATTATGGAGACAATCCTGCGCGATGAGAAAGCTAAATATTTTTAGGATCATGGGATAATTCAGGTTGGAACAGACCTCCAGAGGTCAAATGGTTCAACATTTCCATTCCAGTGATGCATCACAATCAAATACTTGCTTATCGCTTACTGCTTTTTCTGGCCTCTTATTTTCTTAGTTAACTCTACTTTCTATTGCTTTTTAATTTGAAGTGGCCTTAGCAAGTCATTAGCATTTGCATAACAGGAGTACATTTTATTTAACAGTGAATTGGAGGCAGCTAATTAGAAACAAACAGTCTGTAGGCTGGAGATCTACTGAAATCAGCAATAAGGCTATTTTTTAAAATGTGCTTGTGAAAGGGACCCAACACATGTGGAAGCCTCTTTTCTTGAGCAGTGTGGAGTTTTTTGAATTCTTCAGCATTCACAGAGGGGAACAGGGTGGTAGGACTCAGACAGTAAGAAGCCCAGATGAAGAAGAGCAACAACAGCTTTTCTCAGCTCCAGTTTGAAGGGGAGGGAAGACTGGAAACCCCCAGCCTCTCTTCAAGCAGAAAGAATTAGGTTAAGAAGAAGTAGATGATAACTGGTTGAGAAATATGCAATTTCAGAATGTTTTTATCATGCCATCATTCTCTAGCAATGAATCTCTCCACGTATTGCTCTGAAGAGGGGAGACATTTTCTACTATGGAAATGCTGGTAGGGTTATCCATAATTTTTGTTCTTTGGAAAAGACAAGAAATGCTATGTATAGATTCAAAAACGCCAGCCTTATTTGCTAATGCCTGGTTTTCACCAAGTATAGATGTCTCTTCTTTTCCAAGGTCTGCTTTACTGGCATGATTTCTTCTGCTGCAATGCCTCTGGTGAATTTTCAGAGATGAATACCGAAGTTGYCTCCATTTTCATGAAAGTACCAGGGAGCAAGTACACCTATAGCATAAATGAAGTTACCGAGCTTACTACTGACCAATGCTAGGAAGAAACCTCCTGGCAAGCCTGTGCTGGAGCAGTCCATGAGCAAATAAAAGGTACCAGAAGTGTTCAACAACAYGCACTGATCCTCAGCTAGTTAGTGAAGCAAGGCTGTCAAGCAAAACTGGGCAAACTGCACCCCCATGATTTTATTTTGTATTGTGTAGGTCAGTCTTGGTGTTTCTGTTTATGTGGCTGCCAGCCAAAAGTGTTTAAAAGGCCTTTTCAGACTGTAGCAAGGAAAAATATTCCCTTCCCTGCTTGAACTTGGGGGTCTAACAGACTCACCCTTTCTGTCTAGATGGCAGAAATTTGGGGTTAGGACTGCCCATTTCCCTAGCGCTTGCACAGTTTAGATCACAAATACCTATTGATTAATACCTAGGACTCTACACAGAGAACCAGTCCAAATTTAATAATGATTGTAACAGGATTTTAACAGTCATTAACTGTATTTATTTCTACTATAAGTTTTCTTTCCCATGCAAAACATACATACATGTGGATGCATTTTTAAGGAGTTGGGAACTATTCAAAACAAGAGTTATTTTGAGGGTTAGGAAATAGCTTGTCTTGTGGCTGCCAAGTGATTTTGGAATAACTCTTTGTATGATGGAGTGGAGGGAAAAATGGTGATAAAAACATCAGTCCTTCAGTTCAAGGAGACTAGGTGCTTAAAAGGGAAAGAAAAAAGAAAAAAAAAAGAAAGAAAGCATTTCACCTGCTTATGCTTCTGCATCCAGATCCCCCTTTATTTTCCATTCTGAAGCTGGTTAGAGGAGCTCCAGCCACACTCTCCTGACTGTGCCCCTCAGCAGGCTAGACAAAAAAGGCAGGCAGCCCTTCTCCTATATTTTCCCCTCCTCCACCTTGAGCAGGTTTGAAAGACAGAAGGAACATGTTCTATGATGGGCATGTGGAAATGTCATTAGTCACATTTAGATAAGTTTATAAATGTACAAAGTAGCTCTCAGGGCCAGACATAGGGTTGAGGTGAAACATCTGAGCCTCATCCAAAACTAGGGACCTTCAGCTGGTGTGAATCAGGTGTCGTGATGCATCCCAGCCAAGGCTCCAGTGCCAGGACTCATCTCCACAGTCTGTAAAGTTCCTGACTTATATTTAGGATATTATAAAATGTTCATAAATAGCTGCAATATGTCACCACTGAATAACAGTGAAATGCAACCCCCCCTTTCACTTATTTTCTGCTTGCTTTGTATTTTAAAACAGGAAAAAAGGATCCTTTCCTTTCCTTTACCTTCAGCACACTTTGTTCTTTCTCCACAGGGTGAGTAGCTATCAAATTGCTCACAGGGGCAACTGAGAGATGGAAACTCTTAGGATGGGCAGAGCCATCCATGCTGAACACTTGCTGTCTCCAGCCTTGCACAAAATGAATGTTGCATACAGATACCTAAGCTTTTATAAGCCTTGATGCTGCTTTAACTTAATATCTTGGACTAAATTAGGGGGTAAAACAACAAAAACAACCCATCACCCTTCCTTTCCTTTCTTCTTCCTCTTGAAAACCAGCAGGCATTTTTGAGAGAAGGTATGATAAAACTTGTGCYGTAGTGGTGCTTACCTAAGGCCAGGACAATATGTTGGAATTTCCCCAGAATAATATTTTCATCTTAAAGCACCTAAAAATATAAAATATTGGACATTAATAGTTGTAAATATTACAATATAAAACTGTTAAAAGTCCAAGTCATGCCATATGTAAGTCTTTCGCTCTTTCGCTTTCCAGACATTATTATGCAATCTGAACCAAATCTTGGTGACTTCTTGTCTCCCAAAATTATCCTTTTCCCTCAAACATAAAAATATACTTTCTGAAGGTGAATGATACATATAGGATTGTTAAGCCAAGCAATCCTTGGATTGGTGGACAGGTTAATTTTGAAATACGTATTTAGGCAGTCAGATTTTCAGAGAAATTGGTTTTGAAAGTACTCTCTTCTCTTCCCCCAGAGTTATCCGGAAAATTAAGCTCTGGGATAAAGTTTATCAGTATAAAGTTTCCAAAGGTTTTCAAAGAAAAATGGAAGAGGAGGAAGGAGAAAGACTATGGGACTGAAAGAAGAACAAGCAAACAATCCTTTTAAAATTGTGCTTGAATGTAAGGTGAATGGCCACTACTTGGTCAAACAAACCAATCATGTCTACTCCTTCTTGATATCAGGGCACATAGTTTATGGTGAAATTAACTTCTCTGCTTCGCCATTAATGGGAAACAGCTTACCTGGATGTTGCTGCAGAGCCAAAAGTCAGGGAGAAGGGACATATTCTAATTCTGCAAGCACGTAGGAACAGGCATGTAGGGCCTCAGAAGAAATCTCACCGAGTCCTTTCACCTGGCATTGCCAGGCCAGGGGCAGATGCTACGCTGTGGGAAGCCCACTGCATGGCTTTTCACGTTACCAAAACCAGTCCCCACGTGTGAAATCCGACCTGTGGCAGACAGAGCCCCGTCAGAAGTTGTGGGGACAGTCAGCGTGGGGTCTCACTCAGCTGCTTACGCAGTGAAGCACTGCAGTGAAAGCAGCTCCAGCCTATTTTCACAAATATCTGACAAGTTTCTTCAGGTCCCTGCCAGTTTGAGCTGTACCCAACACTTCTTCTGTCCTTCCCCTAGCTCCACAATCCTTTGTAGCTGCTGCTCGAAACTTAGACATGTACCAAATAAAGGTCCTTTCCTCCCCTCAATGTGCAGACATCCCACCCCAATTAATTAACCCAACAGTGGCTTCATCTCTACGAAGCTGTGACTTCCCACACTTTATCCCCCTCATTCAGCTTAAAGACATCAGCACATTCCTGACTTCATCACTTGTTAACTCCCTTTTGCTAATGGCCAGTGCATCCTCTCTCGCTGGCCTGCTCTGATTTGATATGACTTGAACTCTCACGCAAAAAGTCTTGAAGGCTGATTGTTATTATGGCACATAAAAATCTCTAAAGTTGCRTATTAGCACTGCTTTTGTATCCAGAATTCAGAGGCTTTCAGACCTTCTCAGACTGTGTTGCCATGCTATCCATCTTGCAAGCACCTGATAAAGAGCAGCAAAGCCTGAGTGAGAGCAAGACCTCTGCTCTTTTCTGTTTGATTACCAAAGGTTAATCCTTTGGCAAAGTGCCAGAGGATTTAATGAAGGTGGCAACAGCATCATTATACAAAAACATCAAGTGAAAAGTTTTCTTCAGCAGCTATTCCAAAAAAAGAAAAAAACATGACATGTAGCAGAATGATGCATCTCCAAACACATTTTTAGCTATGCTACCAAACTCTAGAAATTATGATACTTTAAAAAATATATTTATGGACTTTAACTCTTTATTTATATTTTAGAATGATAGAAAGTATTTCAGGAATCAAAGGGATCTCCAGATTGATCTGCAGATCCCATCTGCAACACTCCTCTGCCTAAGTACATGTTCAATTACATCTGTTTCATTCCAGACACTTGCTTGTTCAACAGGTCCTTAAAAACCATCACTGATGAGGATCCTCCAGTCTTCTTTTGATGGAATTCTCCCTTTTTCTTGAAATAGATTGCATTGCATTCAATAGAGAGATTTTAAGCTGTTTGCTCAAAGAAGCTAGTGCTGAGACAGAGCAGCAATAGCTGCTTAGAAAAGAAGTCTGGAGAACGGGAAGCTAGGAAACTGTAAAACCATCAAACATTGAAAAAATCAAGGTAATAATATTCTACAAAATGTCAGGCATATGCCAATTGGAAATTCAGAGGAAGCACCCAAATGTTTAGCGGTTCATTTGACTCCAAACCTCTTTGATTAAAAGCACTTAGATGATCAGACTAATAACAAGCATTCCTATAAGATTTCTTTTAGCAATCTTCACATTCAACTGTAACCTGAAGCAATCAAAACTAAAGCTCCTGGATTCAGGAATGTTTTAAGGTAAAAAATGAGTTCTTGGTCCTTTTCACACTACACAAAAATATTCCAATCATTTCTTCAACTGGTATAACCAAACATATTGTGCTCTGACTTAATGTATACATGATGTTACTCCAGCTGACTTTTTCCCCTGTTCACATGAAAATCTAAAGAAATCAGTATTTGTTTCTAAATCAATAACCTTGAYTGAGCACAGCTATACGGCCCTATAGTCATTGAAGGCTGTATTTAAGCAAAGTCTTTGCTTATCTCATTTTCTCTTCTTATAGAACTAATTATATTCACACTTCAAAATCAATTGAATAGAGGGCATTTCAAAGCGGTTGCTAGAGCTTATGTTCAATAGATATTTTAGTACATGACCTGTTCATTTTCAAGCCACGTGGTCCACACTACTCCAGTGCTTTTCGTCACTCCCTGTGTTCGAAGGACTCTTCGTTTCATACAACATCACTCACTATGTTTCTCAGCTCTCAATATTTATTGCAATTTTGCAGATATTTATCATATCAATGTCACCAGACCAAGTCACCAGACCAAGTCAGTACTATTATTAGCCTTCCTTTCTGCTGTGAGCTTTCTAGGCTGATTGAGGGGGAACAAACTGACTCTAAATAGGATCACCTCAAGCCATKCCCTTTCTTTCCTTTAAGCCTTAGTTTCTGCCAAGGGCTGGATTGGAAGAAGGAAGAAACACATATGGGAAAGCTAGCAGTCCTGCCTGCTGGTTGCTAAGAAGCCTGCAGACAGCTGTAAATTAGAGCAGCCTCTGCCTGTTATATTTTACAGCAAAGTTCCTTTGAGAAAGCCAAAACCCGAAGATGAGAAGGTGCTGCTCACTTTGGGTTGTGAATAGAGGGGCATCACAGAGCTTTAACCCAAAAATCTGGAGCAATTTTTTTTCTCCCTTCTTTGAAGACAAGAGATTGCCAGGACAAAGCTGTGAGGGCTGAGTTGTTGAACATTTACACCTTTCACCTTGAAATTTCCTGATTCCCTGTTTCTAGCATCTGCTGTGACATTCCTCAGAAATGATTGCACTCGTGGTGCCAGCAGTTGTGACAGGAACTAGGACTGCAGGAACAGGTCAGCAGCTGCCATGCAGTTTGGGGAAAGCTGCTGAAATGGAGACAGTATGTCCAGACCAAGGTCCACATCTCAGCTCCTAAACACTAGTTGTCAAGTGTTGAACACGGATCCACTTTGTTTTACACTCCAGGCAGCCAAGTCATTTACCCCTCCAGCCATCTCCCTTTTGAACTGCTGGAACATTCAATTTTATATGTCGTTGCTAAAACCGTATTTTTCATGTGATACTGCAGAGAGCACCAGTGAGAAATCTGACAGGTAAAACTGACGTGCGTTTCACATCTATAGAGTGAAAATGAAGCCCATGCCCCTAGACTTACTTATAGTCTTGATAGATTTTGCCCTATGAATAGTCCATATTTGTACTTCATTCTGCTTCCTTTGAAACCAATGGCAAAATTTCTAATTAAATGAGAATTGCATACTGTTCGTAAGTCGTGTGCTTTCTGTCAGAAAAAATTGGGCTAAACAGTAAGAAAAGCTTTCAACATACCTGTAACTTACACATTTGCTAGGAAGCAAAAGCTGAGTTTGACTTCTGATGGTCAGTATGTTGCCTCTTCATTGTAAAATGTAAGTAACAATAACATAAACCAGCCCTGTTTAAACTCTTGTTTATAAAATTCAAGTACTATTACATTTTTTTAATAGCTGGCCTAGAATAAGCATTAAAGTAGCTTTCATACAACCCATAATGCCAAAAAATAAATGCAATTCTGCACATTCTTTCCTGAGAGCATCCACAAATGACGTGCAAGGCATACACATTGGCCGGAGGCCATGAGCAAAAGCATTGTGTTAAAACTTTGTATGACATCAAGCCAAAAAACTACTTAGCAGTTGTATCTCAGATCTCAACTGAATTATGAATTAAATAACCAAATCAAAACAAAAAGCATAAAGGACACTACATCGCGCAACTTTGGTTACACACAGACACACACACATGCGCCTAAGTGGTGTAGATCTGTGGTGATTGATATAATCTCACTGTGCGTGTGTGTGTGTGCGCGCACACACACAAATGCAAGACAGAGAGAGAGAGAGAAATATTGGGAGGATATATTCAGAATAAAGCACGCTCCCTTTGCCAACAAGCGGATGCTATCCCAGATGAGCTCCCTCTGGTGTTGAGAAGATAATTATTTCCCCATTCAACCTTACTTCTCCATCAATAAGAGTGTTAAGAAGTGCCAAATGTAATCACAGTATTATTATGGCAGAGTCCCTTATTTCACACAGATCCTTATGGATGGGATAGTATAGCTTTTCTATTATGTCTCATCCAGCGTTCATGAACACTATACATGGCATATGCATATATATACACATATATATGTATATATAAATCAGTGCACTTTCTTATACTCAAACAGCTTTCCATACACATACAGATCACTTCTAACCCTGAGAGACACTGAAATGTCATGCTGTGAAACTTGTCACCCCTAAGTCGGCAATGTAACTATTCACAGTTAAAGATGAGAAACCGAAGAGAGTGGCAGGCCTCACAACAGCCAGGATCTGATTCTCCAATGTGTGAAGCGTTTTTATAATGCCTCTTAAGCTCAAATCATGCCAAGACTCTTGCTGAGACCTGCGTGCTTGTGCAAGTCTGGCCTAGGAACGATGTGTGGCACCCCGGCAAATGGGGGAATGCACAATTATCTATTTAGCTGCTAGATTCTTGATTTTGGAATCCTAGGACGCAGCATTACTTAGGAGTATTGTGGCACAGGCAGTGGGTGGAATTGTTTTTACCATGAACATTAACTAGGCACTTTAACTCTAATCTTCTTCTACCACCTTATTTACTATCCATTTACCACCTTCTGCTATACCTCAGGCAGTAGTCCTGTAGACTACCCCGTCCTGCGCTGCACAGCTATCATTCAACATGAGAGTGCAAGTACCACCCTTTACAGTATTTCCCAAATGGTAAATGCTTAACTTTGCCACCTGGATGCCCTTTTGACATAAGTCTGTTTGTTTTTTCATGCAATCCCTTCCTTGGAAAAACATCACCTCCCTTTTTGTCCTGAGATGCCAGGAGGTGGAAGCAGGGTGACCCCAGCTTAGCTTGCGGGAAGAGCATAGCCCCCTTGCAGCCACAGCACATCTCTCCCCAGCTCAAGTTCGCAGCCAAGCCGGGACACTTTTTGCAGAATGAAACAGAAGGGGCAAGGAGACAAGAAATACACATTTCCAGTGAGTGTTCATAGGTGTTTACTGACAGCAGAGGGGTAAGGAGACCAGCCTCAGCTCCCAGCCCAAGAGAGAGTATGTCCTCATGGTCCCAACCCTCTGCTCCTGCTCCCAGCTTGCCCAAATTCCCCTCTCCTCCTCCCCAGTTCCTGCGAGCCCTCCCTCTGCATTTCGTTCCTCCCTTCCAGCCTGCGGCTCCTTCATTGCCACCCACGCCCTCGCTCCTGCCTCCTCCGTCCTCACACCCTGCACTGATACCTGTTAGCAATTCAACGCTTGGGCCACATCCCAGGCCTGGTAAAAGCAGGAGAAAAACTCACATTCACTCTAGTGGCCTTCTTGGACTGGGTCCTGAATGCACAAAAGCAAAGCTGGTGTTAATTTTCCTTTCCCTCGGACAGTGCTGTTAGAGTTGGCACGTTCTCCTTCGACCGGTAAAACAAGAAGCGGGGGGTGGGAGCAGGGGGAGCAGGCGCAGGGGAAGAACAGAAAGCATACGTAAAAGGAGGAATGATTGCACACATGTGCTCTGAATTCTTCAGCCCAGATTAATGTTTTCCTGTGAATTTAATTAGCTGCCTTCTGGTTTCGGCCAGATGACCAGTTACATTTCAGGACAGCTATAAAGTTGAATCTAAATGAAATATTTGGACAACGGGAGCCAATGTCTGTGAGCTATTCCAGAAAATTATTAAATAAACAAAAAACACTGAAACTTCTAACTGCAGAGCATAGTAATTATTTTATTGTCCATTCACATGTAGTATTAATTCCTACTGCATCAACTTGACTGACAAAAAAAACCCAAACCATCCCATTGTAACTTCAAAAAGTGAGTTATCCTTGCATGTCTGTCACGTGGATGGCAACACAGCATTTCTCAATGAACGATCTAGCATTATTAGTTGGAACATCTACAGGGTTTCATTGCAAACTAGCTAAATTTAAATTTGCTTGTTATTTAAATGTCTTTCATCCCCAGCACCAAGCTGTTGTCAAGTAGCACTGAAAGAAAAAACTATGCTAATGGTTAAAGTGGTAGACTATATTTGAGTCCCAAAGGTGACAACAGGCTCTTTACTGCTGTCTTCACTTGAATGCAGATTTAGTCCTTTTCACCAACCTGTCTGCTCAGTTATGCTGGTGGATTGGCTCCGGTGTAGCCAGTTTATCTTCATGGAAGTGTCAGCATGACCCACCTATGGACCAGGTTCTCCCCTTCCTCCCCACCTCTGTCTGGGCTGATCTTAAATAGCTACCGAGAATTCATCATCTGCCAAGGAAAACTCCCAGTTGGCATCAACCCAGCACAGCTTCCTCCTAGGCCAGCTACTCTCCTTGCTCTGCGTGGGAGAGGACACATGGCACAGGGCATTTTTTCATGCCTTGCCAATTCTCCACTGGCTTGTGGCATAATCCACTGGGGAAAACTTCCCTGATCCAACTCACAGTTTGTCCTGGCCTCGTGAGCTAGCAGGACTAAGCAACACAAGGGAGCAATGCGGAAAGCAGCTCTTCCTGCCTGGGGACAACAATGCACAGGAGTAAAGAGGTCTGAATGCCTACTCCTGCATCTGTTATGAAACATCCTATCTACCCTGCACACTAGGTCCCCAGAGGTCTAGCAACCAGGGCAAGGCAACCGATCCCTGACAGCTCTCTTGTCCCCTCTCTGGCCCTCACAAGACTGTGGCTTTTTGAATTAGGAAAATAGACCAGGAGAAGAGGTAGTGCCATAAAGGGTTATGGAGTTATGTTTCACCGTTTAAATACTCTCACCACTGCTTCTCTTCCACTAAGTCTTTGGAAAACCTGTCTTCAATTTCCAGACCCGCCTCTCCCAGTGGAAGGTGCACCGGTGCCCATAGCAGAAACCAGTTCAGGGGTCAAGCACRCATGCTTTGTTCTTTCTCCTGGTCTTTGACCTTTAATTCCCTCTTTTTTCAGATTCGTCAAGATCTTCCCATCCAAAGACACTTAAAGAATTAAGTCTCGAGAAATACTCAGGAAACTCTCTTCAATGCCAATTCAGTTTCTGTTACAAGAATGACACACTGCAGGCTCAAAACTTTCTGGTCTTCCTTCACCTCAGCTGAGGACAGAAGGAAAGGAGCCTTCCCACAGAGGAGATTAACCAGCTCAGTCACCAGGCAGTGGAGGGCTAGATAAATTCCAGATTTCACAGATTACAGGAAAAAAAGGGCAGAGCATTTGTGATCAAAGAGGACAAGGCTCAGGAGGGAAGTATTGGTGTACAAGATGCTGGCAGTAGCCAAATCCATAGCTGAGGAGCAGAGGCCACGGAGCATAACAATAACTAGGCAATGAAAATATTATATGTAACCAGAAAAATGAAAATATTATATGCAATCAGATCAGAAAGCATCATCTGAAGTAAATGTGGTTTAGTGCCGGTGGATGTTCCCCTAGAAAGGGTAAAGTTACATAATACTGTCAGAGAGAACAATTAAAAAGGCAAATTGTGGTTATTTGTCTGCGCTGTATTATCCCAATCTAGCTCTGCCATCTTTTCATGCTTCCCTGGGTCTGGACAGTGTTTGACAGAGCATCCTCAGGAAAGTGGTCATCGCATCAGAGAAACATCTTGTAATATCATGAAAGCACCTTTCAGAAACAGATCTCAAGTCCCTTTATCAACTGTAATTCATACATTCGTAACACCAAAAGTATGGTATCTGGTATCTTTGGCCTCTCATACTTGCTGAATTCTCTTTGCAAATAAAATACTGTGGTTTAATTCAGTTGACAACAATGGCAAATGTGGGCCCTCTGCAATTCTGTGGAGGCCATTTCTCATGTAAAAATTTACCCAGTGATCCTTAAAAGCATCTGGTGGGAGATACGTTTCCACAGGTATTGGAAAATCATATGCCTGTAATTCAAATGACAGCTAATGTAAACAGTATTTGGAATGATAACAAATTATAATCTATTTCTCAGAAAACCTTTATATGACTCTGTTCAAACTCCACTTCTGCTCAGGAGGCAAGCTGACTGAAAGTATCTCTGAGTGATATATATGTGCCTAATTACTGCCCCATTTTCTGAGCTGACTCTTGATGGAAATCTGGAGTTACAAAGGCGCAGCAAGGACGAGAGCCAATGGCTGGGAACTGAAGCTCAGCAAATCTAAACTGAAGTACAATGGAAATTTTCGAACAGATGGGGTAACTGACCATAAGTTCATGGAGAGTTGTGACGAATTCTCTCCACCACTCAGTTCTTAAATCAGAACTGGATGTTTTTCCAGTAGATAGACCAAACAAGAATTAAGTCAGAGAAAGCTAATGGCCTGGGTTGTAGCAGAGGTCAGACAAGAGGATACCAAAGGCCTCTCTTGGCCTTATAGTCTTTGAGTCTCCTAAATAAAAAGTTCAGGGTTTGCAGATCATAGCATAAATCCTATTCTATTTCAGGCTGCTTTCAAACTTGGGCAATGAAAGAAGAGGGAAAATAAACAGATGCTGCAAGACAAAATCATCTGAGTGATGAACAAAAAGCCCTATCCATGCATCAAGTGTGGCAGAACATCTTCCCAGGGGTCTGTCTTATCAGTGATCTGGTTTACTTTGGCCTATTTGTCAGTGGCAGAAAAAGAAAACAGCCCCAGATCCTGATAACTATATAGGACTGATTGTATCATGCAGTGATAATGAATTTGAATAGCTCTATTAGAATAGCAGTGTGGACTGAAATACCCCTCCCCTTTTCATAGATGGTGGCTTTTCTGTGTTGCCCCTTATCTTACAGGAAGGTGTTTTTCCAGGGCACGAATTCTTTAAAAGCAGAGAAGTGTTAAGGGTTTTCTTCCTTGCTTGACAGGTGTTACCTCCCCTCGGTCATGCCAATTCGATGTCTGGGGTGGCTGAACTCCAAACCAGACCTGGGGAATGGTCTGATTTTTAAAAAGGGAAGAAAAGAGACATCTTTCTCTGTTGTTTTGAAAGCAGGCACTATGACAAATCTGGCTGGGAGCACAGCCACCCAAACAGTTGACTCATCACAGTGGAGCAGACCGCGAACTCCGGCACTGCAGGGAGGAGGATGTGAAGGAACAGCAAAGACGAAGAGCGTGGTGAGGATCTCTTCAAGTGGGTCCGCCACCACAGGGTTTGGCATGTGGAAGAACCATGTCCGGGGCTGCAAAATGCACTGCTTTATAAGGGTTCCCTCGGAGGAGGACTCATTTTGGACTTTTGGGGAGCCTTAAAAGCTGATGGCTCATGGCCTGTTTCATTTGTTGGTGTTTCTGTGTTATAAATTCCCCACCATGCATTTTCTGAATGAGAAGGAATTGCTCTCAAATGTTAAAAAGGCTGGGAGAAGATGTGGATGTTTCACCCAGCTCCCTGACAACCCCTGTTATTCTGCCCCTTGTGTTCCTGTCTCCACACCACCAGCATGCACAGCGAGGAACGAGGAACGGTGACATTTATGGGGGTGTTTGGGAGGGGAGCTCTTGGAAGACAGATTTCTGAATGTCCCTTAAGTACCTGCTAGAAGATAAGAGGGAGAAGGAAGAAGGAGGTGGAATTTTACACAACTCTGAACTGCATTTTTGGGATCCTTTTCACTATTTCATCCCCAAACATAGTGTCTTYCTTGAGCAGTGAAGACTTTTAGTAGATTGGTGTGACAAAATAACAGGCTGGGCATACCTCTGAAAGTCTTGTAAAGATCAACATTAAATCCATTTATTGCAATGGAGAGTTTTGCATGAGTAAACCCCAAAGAAATTCAGGATGCAAGCTGTGTCCTTCTGTCAGATATTGTATAAAATTACTATAAGAGTCCTCATCTAGACAAGTTAAGATGGAATGGATGGGACAGAAAGACGCTGGATGAAAGGAAGCCTATTCTTACACTCATTTTGAGAGGGGAAGCTAATGTGTAATGCAGCTATGCATGATCTACTCATGATCACACTGCAAATGTCTGGGCATTAGGATGTGAACCTATATTCCTTAAATGCCAACACAGTGCCAGAATCACAGCACTCACATTCAGAAAACTTTCTAGGAATGGTAGATTGACCTCATTACATTTTCATCACAAAAATGACAAATTACAACCCACTACTGTCACCAAACCTTCAGATATGTCCACATGAAGCTCCAGTTCACATCAAACCCTTGAAATATTGCCATGGTCTTTGGAGGGAGTAGATCCAAGCAAATAGTCTTGTAGCCCGTGTCTAATGGTGCCCTGTCTCTTAGGTGTCTGAAGAAGGATTAAAACCACCTATCACATAACTAGTCAATTATCCAGTCTTTCCTGTATCCCAAAGGAGGTTTATTGTATGCTGTGAAATATGAGGTTGAATTACCATTATCATGATCTTCGTTTGCATAGTTACAGATGTTGCTGATGGTCATAAAATTATCTAGCTCTTTAAGAGTCCAGCCACAATATATTATCTTGATGACCACTTATGGCAGTGAACTCCACAGATTAGCTAAATGTTGGAAAAAGTGGGGATTTCCTTTTATAGGGACAAAATTTACTACCTTTTAATTTTATTGGGCAGGGGTATACCTCTCACAGTTTAGATTACATGAAAAGGTATGTCTCATTTCTCTGCTGGATCAAAAATAGTTTCAGAAACCATAAATGCAGTTTGATATTTATCAGACCAAAAACTGCACACATTTGCCAAAGTACAAACCAGAATGAGACTTACAGCTCCTCACATGCTGGTGGCCTCCTGGAAGGGGTTTGCGTCTCTGACACCACAGCCCCCTGCCCTCTCCCCCTCACTGCCGCCCCCCCGCCTCCAACCTTTTGCTTGTCAGCACTAAGCTCTGTCCAATTATTCACTTTTTCAAAAGTGATTTATTTTCAGGATAACCTAATAATGTCAAAACCAACACTGTTATGCTCTATCACCCACCAGGATGGGCCAGAGAGGGAAGGGGGCAATGGTATTGATTCATTTTGCCTTGCACTTTTTACCTGACGGGCTGATGAATTGTACGACCGACAACTTAGGAATCATTTGGTCAGGTTATCGTAAACAACTCCCTTCTACTCCTTCAGACTTCCTAATAACATTGCTCTATAGCAGTTGCAGCACTGTTCCCTACCTCCTGTTTCAGAGGTAATTATTTTTTCATGCAACCCCGTGTCTGCTGGTAAGGCGTTACACAAGCTGACTAACATTTTGTGCCACTGAAGCAATTAGGTGGAGTTTGTCAGATTGTTTGTTTGTCTTCCAAAGGTTTTGTTAACAAAACTGAGAGTCCTCTTGGCAAATTCTTCTTTTTCATCTTACAAGGGACTGGTTGAGTCTCAACCCTAAAATGTGCAAACGGGAGTTTTACCTCCCAAAGAGGTGTTTTGGGGAAATCAGGGACTTGCAGAGACACGGTGCTTTCTCTGCTCCTGTTCTCTTCGTTGGAAGGAATAATTTCCATCACTGGCACAATCTCCATCCATCTCTATCACATGYGTTACCTGGCTGATACTGGCAGAACCTAACTCAAGGCCGTTTACTTCTCCTCTCTTTTTTTTTTTAGCCAGTGCCCACCTAGTTGAGGGGTGAGCTGCAGCACAAATGATGCAGCTCGTGCTCCCTCTGCTCTTTTCCCAGTTCAAATGTGGCACATGGAGGAAAACCTTGCTCTCCCCCTGCTCATGGCTGTGCTAAAACCAGGCAAGACTCTGCACAAAGATATGTGTTGCTTTAAAAAAAATTGTAACTGCAGCTGAAAGAGGGCTAGGAGAACTTGCTAATGTTACATTCATTTATATATAGAAGCAAAATCTCACGAACTCTTGTTCYGTGACTGTGTTAATTCCTTCTTCGGTGCAACAGCCAATTCACACAGTGACAAGAGTGTCCTTAAGGCTGCATGGATATAAGGGCTTGCAGCTCCCAGAGAACATGGAGAGATCCCTGTGCTCTGTTTTAAGTAGGAGTCAGCAGATGACTTGGGATAATCTAATTTGTGCAAGGAATATATTTCATTTACATTTTGCTCTCAGAAAAAGCGAGAGCACAGTAAACAACATCTTATCTATACCCATATAATTCAGCTTAATTCCATGGAGTTTTGCCATTGACTCAATTGGAACAAGATCAGTCCTTAATCATTAAAAAAACACATTTTTACTCTTGTTCTCCTGCACTTTACGCAATATATTATGTCGGAATGGAAGAGACTTTTTTAAGAAGTCAGCAAGCATTCTGGCATATTCTGCAGGATTTTGGACGACAAATTTCTAGTGCAATAAATTGCCCACTCTATAGCAAAGTCTTACATGCAGCCATTTTGTAAAAATTTCTTTTATGAGTTCTTTTTTTCAGTCACAAACAAAAGAATATTTGTTTCCTGACATTCTCAGTGTACTATTTTTTATTTAAAAAATTGAAAGGAGAAAAAAGTCAGCTATTCTATTTGTTTCCTTCATGAGGAAAATTTAAAAAGACAAAGTTTCTTAAATAAAATTCAGTTGTAATCCAATTATAGGGACCTGAAATGAGTCCTTGTTATTTTATCCTTGCACCTGGCTTCATTAAACTCACATAAAAGGTAGGATTATCTATTTTATGTAAGTAAATTATCTTAACTGTTTTCTTTAATTATCATCCTGGAAGTACTGCCCATATTATGTATTATAAGGCTAAATGAGGAAATGCGCACCTAAAATGTCAGTTTAAGAGAGTGCTTATTTTCGGTCCTTTCTGAAGAACTGTTTCTCATGTATCCCATATGACGATTAACAAAGCTCATTATATTGCAATACATTAGTGTAAAGCAATTTGCTGATTATCATGTAAGGTGTATGAACGGCCAGACAGCACAAATAAAAACCAAAAGTGGAATGGGATAAAGTGTCAAACCAAGAAGTTCCTGATCAAATTCCAAACACTGATCCACTTATTGCCCACACGATTCCCTAAACAAGTGATGACGAACCATCACAAATGAAATGTTTCTGCCTTTTTGTTTGCACATGCAAAACCTGCTTTTTAACTAACGGTTTTACCTGGGACTGGATCCTGATGCACAAACTCACACCCTACCACTGAAAGATGCTTCTTAACTTTATTAGGCCTTTGTATTAAGTACTAGCCTATCTGAAAAGGTGTCACCAGTCTGACTGTCATGACCACTTTGGGTCAGGTTAAATTACTCTCTTGGTCTCTCTTTGCTGAACTGTGAGCAGAGGTATCTGCCCAGCAGCCTGTTAACCTGACATAAATTATCGGACGAGGCTACCACAACGGGAGGAGGAAGCTGAGGAAATGTGTGCGTTAGCAATCACCAAGCCTATTAAACTGCTCCGAAATCCCACCCTTTGGATTCACAATTTCTCATGTTTTGGCTTGACCAAGAGGCAGGTTGGTGAAGCAAGAGGATCTGTGGGGGTGTGAAAGGGATGACCCTGGAAACAAAATATTGGTTTTACATCGCAGGGTATCCGTTACAGGAGAATTTCCTCTGGCGCCAGCAGGTATTTGAGTAGGCATCTGGATAGATCCCAAAGGGGGGAAGGAAATGGAGAAGGAAGTTTTTAGAGGGGATCAAGATGTTAAGCCTTAAGACTGTTTGAATGACCCACGATGACTACCCTGCAAGGTTTTATCTGTGCGATGACTTCTGGTGGTGGTGGGTTTTAGGGTTGATTTTTCTTTTCTTTCCTTTTCTTTCCTTTTTTTCTTTTTTCTTTTTTTTTTTTTTGCTTTCCTCTTTTTTTCTTTTCTTTTCTTTTTTCTTTTCTTTTCTCTTCTTTTCTCCTCTTTTCTCTTCTCTTCTTTTCTCTTTTCTTTTCTTTTCCTTTCATTTCTTTTCTTTCTTTTCTTTTCTTTTCTTTTCTTTTCATTTTTCTTTTCTTTTCTTTCTTTTCTTTTCTTTTCTTTTCTTTTCTTTTCTTTTCTTTTCTTTTCTTTTCTTTTCTCTTCCTTTTTTCTTTTCTTTTCTTTTCTTTTCTTTTTCTTTTTCTTTTCTTTTTCTTTTCTTTTTCTTTTCTTTTTCTTTTATTTTTCTTTTATCTTTTCTTTTCTTTTCTTTTCTTTTCTTTTCTTTTCTTTTCTTTTCTTTTCTTTTCTTTTCTTTTTCTTTTTCTTTTTCTTTTTCTTTTTTCTTTTCTTTGTTGGTGGGGAGTTGCAGCCAAAAGTGCAGAAGGGCACTAGTAAAGGAATGTAAAGTCCATCCCCGATCACTGATGAGGAAAATTATCTGATCCATAGCAGCCTCCTTTTCTCTGCACTGAGCACACTGATCATACAGATCCTGAGAGCTCTTTGCTGCATTCCCAGTGCTCTTGAAAGCACTGTTAGTGGTTTTGGTAACTGCAATCACATAATATGAATTGATAGAGTTTTACCCTGAAAGTAAATTTTAGCACTTGTTTGTTCCCCTCGGGCTTGGGAAAGAAAATCTTCCTTGGGGGTCTGAAGGCTGATTCATTAAATCTGAGCTGTCTGCTGAAGTGCTCAGTAAAAGTGACTCTGATTTATTTGGATTTGTCACTATAAAGGTCTCTGGAGACAGCTATTTATCCTATGGGATTCTTGACAAATTGGCCGAGTGGTCTGGGCAGTCCAGAGGGAGGATGGTCTTCCCTGACCCCTCACATGGCCAGAGAACAGGTAATCACTCCCCCAATCACAAACACGCACAGAAATCACATCATTGCCAAGATGTCTCTACCCACCCAGGAGCTAGTCATCCGTGGCTTAGACAAGGACCCAGATCTATGCTTGATCTCACCAAAAGGCAAGTCTGAACCAAAAGTATAGTCTATAGCTATAGGAATAGGCAGATAAGAGCTCATGGGATGGATTTATGCTGATGAGGGTATGTCCCACTGAACTGGAGCCTGACAAAGGTCTTTGTCTGTAACACTGTAAGATCAGTTTGGACCCTAACTTTATCAGTATATTTTAACTCCCTCCCAGCAATGTGGACTAGTCAGGCATCCCTCTAACCGCAAAAGAGAAGAGACTGAGCATGGCAAAAAGTGGAGGAGGGAATCTCCTGCTCTTTTCTCACAATCCCACTTGTGTGACTTTCCCCGTGCCATTGTATATAAGGTGGTGTAGTGTCTAGTGTCAGTTCTTCCCTTTAATTATCCGCTAGCCTGCCTAAGAGCTGTATAAACACATTACAGTCACTTGCAAGTAATAGATACTGCAACTGCATCCATCTTTCCCTTTTAACTCTTTCTGTCTGTCCTGCCTTTTGTGCTCCTCTGAATTTTATCAAACAGTTCCATAATGTGTACTTTGGCCCGGTTTCTTTGGAACTGACTTAAGCTACTGATCCATTTATAGTTTGCACAGGGAAATAAGCACTTCAGAGCATGATTAAGGCCACTTGAGATCTATGCGGCCTCGCAGATGTAGGTGGAATGAATTCAGGATGCCATGTCCAGAAGTATTGTTCCACATGACTGGAATGGAGGTGATAAGAAAAATACAACTAAAGGGAAGTGCAGGAAAAAACTGGGAGAATGACAGCCCGCCTTGGAGTTAGCTTGTCGTTGCTTAGTGATTTTATCCTCTCGGCACACAGTTCTCCTCCCCGTTCACACCCATGCAGTGAAAGGGAGGTTTGGCTGATGCCAGTATAGTAGTGCAGGCCTGAAAGGTTCAAACTGGAGGAAACCAAGTTCAGTGGCAGCTGAAAGAAACTATGGGGGGGATTAAACACAGCATGAGTGGGGATTCTGCAGCAGTGACTGTTGTTTGCAAGGGATGCACGGGAACGAGCTGGTCTCAGCCTGTCTAACAGCAGAGAATTCGGGCCTCGAACGAATCATCCCAGATTGTGTTCAGCATAAAAATGGTGTGAAAGTAGCTAAAGTTCATGTTACAACCTCAGAAAGAAACACCATAGACTTTTAAAAGACACTGGGGGTGGGGGTGAGTCCTGGAAAGGTAACAGCAATGGTCTCTTTACTCTATTTGGTGGTTGGATGACTTCAACCCAGGGGTTTTGCCTGGCAATCTGTCTTGCTAAAAGTCAGGGTAAGATAAACTGTACTCTGTCTCTGATTTCTGCAAGAAAGAAAACAATTGAACGACTGGTCATTCATCACAGAACCACCCTCCCCCCTCTCCAACACCTTGTATAGGGTTGTATATCCTGGAGCTGTTTAGCTTTCCTCATCCATTTCTTAAAAGGAAAACAAAGAATTTCAAGTAGCAAGATATGTATTTTACAACTTTTCTGTAATAAAGATAGTTCAGAATTGGAAAGGACAAATCAATAAAGAAATTACTTAGCTGTTGGTACAGATGCTATATTCAACACATGTATCAGCACATACTAATTATGTTAAAGTAAGTTTAATATCAAAGGATCTCCTTTTTTAGCCCCGCCTCTACAATTGTGCTCATAAACACAATTACCTATTCATAAAAAAATGCATTCATTCTTCTGTACCAAGGATCTCAAACTCAGCTCAGATGCAGCTTATGGACTTACAAATGTGTGCTTTTACCATTCAGTTGTGGAAAATGGAGAATATTATTTGAGAAGTTCCTTTAACAGTTTGAGTTAAATCAGCTATTTAAATCACTGAGAAACAACCCTACGCAGAACAAACTGCAAAAATTACAAATCTGCTGTGAGACAAGCAGACTGAAAAGGGGAAGGGTGGCATACAAAGATGGGAAATGAAAGCAGTCTAGATATATGGCTGTAGGGAAGAAGCAGTACCTCAGGTGAGAAGAAACAGCTAGGCTTGCTCTGATGAGCTGAGTGTATGCTCTGCTATCAGGGAAGCAAATGAAGCTGTACTTCTCCTCCTAACAAATCCAGCTACGTGCTGCTTGTGGTACAAAGCACTCTGCTTCGGGTGCTGAGCCTGCCTGGCTGCTTCCCACACCTGTACAAAGAGATGCTTCAGAGCACATTATCCTGCACACGGCTACCGCACAGGTAAGTACCAAGGGAATCCTAGAAACCAGTGAGGTGGAGTGGAGGAACTGAAAAAGAGGACACCGAAAGAAGATGGGCTTAAAAGCTGACTTCTCTGCAGCCGCATTGCACCCTGAGAGTCTGCATTGGCTCTGGAGTCAAGGAAGTAAGACCCTTCAGGGAAGAGACAATTAGTTACAAAAAGGCATAAAGAAGCCTAGTAACAGATTTGAACTCTCCTAAGGGAATCCTGTGTTTTTACTGAGGAAGGATTACAGGAAACCGAAGTAACACTTTATTTTTCTTCACAGAGAGCTTGGGGACTTTGGAGTAATTTAGTCAATGGTGATTTGCTACTTATGCTATAGTGGATGGTACTCGTGGTCTGTTTATTAAACTTTTGGCTTGTCACTCATCACTAACACGATCAAAACTCATTGTTTTTCTTCCTATAAAAGCAACTTTTCTGTCTTTCAGAATTACTATGAGGTTGCGGGACGAGTGCTTTCATCTAAAATCAAAGTCAGGCAAGTATCCATTTTGTAAAGACATGTGAGCGTAAAAATGCGCCAATGTAAACATCAGGTATCTGAGTGAAAAATGTTAATTGGCATTTCAAGAAATGGGGAGACATCACAAAGATATTTTAGGCTTTCAACATATTTGTAGCATTCTAACATCAATCATTTTCTTGCAACTAACTATCAGGTTATTTATCCTAGCTACCCTCGATATCCATTACCATAGTGCCTAAGCCCTTCATAATGTTTCTGTAGAGCAGGGAAGTGTTCTCATCCCTTTTTCACCTTTTTCACCACTGAGGAACTGGAGCAGAAAGGATCTCCCTTTTGTGGTCACCTAGAAAGCCTGTAACATAGCAGAAAATCAACCCACATACCCTGGGTCTCTGGCTAGCACCTTAATCAAAGAAAAGTCTGTCTCTTTTAAATTAGCCCAGTTTGCACTTCATTAATTTGCACCATAAATTGTCGAAGCAAGGCTGTGTTACACATATCACTGAGCCATTAGCTATAAGACTAATTCCACCGACACTTAGAAACACAGGAACAACCTAGGGCTTGCATTCCAAGACAGACTSTGGCTACACACTGCCAAAGAGAGGTGGAAGACTACAGTGAGCCAGGGCATGGGGAGAGGAGAAATAGAAAGATGACATGGTTGGTGTATTGCTGTGAGTGCTGCACTGGGCAGTTCACAGAGGCTTTACCTGGAATTGCTTGTTCTTCAGGACAGAACATGGCTCTCATCCTGGGAAGCCCAAGCTGGCCCCAGATGTCCTGTGTGCACTGGTACCCTATGGAAGTTTGCATCGTGAATCTCCTTGAAGCCCCTGTGCTCGAACAGATTGGCTAAGCAGCTCCTCCGTGAGGGTTTTGCATACGTGGAAAGCCTTTCTGAGGAATTCATCTGCAGTGTTGAGAGAAAACTTGTGGATGCTATGTCACACATATATGTCATCTTCTCCACTCTGTGGAAATTACAGTCAATACAGCTCATAGTGATCACATGTACATCTTTGTTCAGTCCTTACAGAGTACTGATCAAGGTATTTCTGCTACCAAGTTTTGGTATATGGTAAATGGCATGGTATATGAAGTCTGGTAAATTTGCTATGTAATCCAAATGGCCTGTGTGACAAAGAAAAATCTACCTCATTTTGATGCAAAATTTGGCTAATAGAGATCTATTGTGCAGGGCAAAACAAGCTGAAATGATATGGAGTTTGAAATAAAGCATCAAAATGAAAATTCTTCAGCTAGCCACAAAATCCTTTGTTACTGTTTTAAACCAGGAGATTCTGGATAACATAGCTCTCTTCACACCACCCTTAGCCATCATACCATCTGATCTTAAAACATAAGCAGATACATATCTGAGTCCCATACCATTCTTTCTAAAAAATAAGGTTGCTTTAATGGTTGGTCCCATGGAACAGAGGCCTTATCTTGCCAGCAGTTTTTTAAAACTTGGCCTTTCTGCTTTGGATGGACTCAGAGCAGCTATTAGGCGTTCTTTTCTATTTCCCCTCACCAAACTGCACAGGCATGCAGGGCCTGCTAGTCCTGGCTAGCAGAAGGTCTGATGGCTTGTCTCTCTGTTTTCCTCCTTTAACCAGCTCTCCTTCTGGGTTAGTCACACCCCCAGTTATGAACCAAATACTAGGCAGTCATCACCCCGGATCTATACACACAAAGGAAAAGAGAGAAGTAGGGAGGGAAAAGAGAGCAAGACTGCCTTCACAGACTGTGCTCGGGGATTTTTCTCCCTGTTTCTGTAGTTTCAGTTCTTTGGTATTTTCTCAGTCACAGGGGACTCCACTGCAACMCATGTTTATGGTCTTCTTTCTATGCTATCCCCTGGTTCATTTTTAAAGCTATTTATTTCCTCCAAATTGCTTAAATAGACTTTTATCATGTGCTTTTGCAATACCACTTTCTAAAACAACACCATTTTCTATAAGTATTATGAACTACGATATGCACCATAAAACCAGAGGACTGCACTGTGGCAAAGTGCCATGACCCCACTTTGGGGATGTTCCAGGAGCTCTGAGAGTCATAGTTTGTGAGGCATGTATAAGGCCTGTCAGAGTCAAAAGAAATGCGCAGTGACTGTGGTCTTTCTACGTTACTTGAGTAGGATGTGTAATCTGCTTTCTCCTTTGCTTTGCCAGCTAACATTCCCGTTTAAGACTCATCTGCAACACATACTATCTTCAGCTAACTACTGTGTTGGGTGAACCCCTATGTGCAATCGCACATGTGGATTGCTGAATATTACTAGTTTGCTGTTTTATTATATCAGTATTTTTGTCCCATATATTTTTCCAGCTATGCATGGTCACTCCTTTTCATGTCACTGCATCTGTATTTAAAGGTTTAATGTGGCCACCTATCAGAGCTGGTAAAATGCAAAGCCCCCATGACAAATGGAGTGCAGGGAGTCCAACAGCACAAACTGTGGCCAGCTCGATCTGTAATAGCGTAAAGCAGCCCACARAGAGTCTGGGTCCCAGCATGTGATGTTTCATTTGGACGGAAATGGAGGACATAGGCCAACCTACTGCATTTAATGATGGATGCTGTGGGAACCTGACTTTTAGAAGCTGTGAGCACTTTAAGTGAWTAGGAATTTCAGAAAATCTGTGTCTACATACATGTATATCATGCCATAAACCGTACAAGTAATAAAAGCTCACCAGAATAGTTGACATTCTTCCTGCCACTCCCCTACAAAGTGGTGTTCTTTTCCAAATTTCCCTCTGAAGCAAAAATCTCTTATTTTCCAAAACTTTATCCAATGTGCTAATTATTGGAAGGCAAAAGAGAACTTATTTCTTATCGACAAATTTCATCATGTCTTAAACCCACAAAAATGCAAAGGATTAGCCAACAAAGAAACATCACGGAAAGAGATATTCAAAATAAAACGGTTATGTCTGCACTTTAATCCTTCAGTGATAATTTTGCATAAGATATATTGGCTTTTTTGCATATTTCTCTTTTGAYCACTTCATAAAAGAGTCTGCAGTTTATAATGTCAACTGTCTAGTAATATTTCAGACATGCATCCTGGAAGCAGCGGATAGTAATAGTCCCTGCAATAGAGATGGAAGAGGATACCTCTCCTCACTGTCTGTGAGCCTCCTTTTATATAGGAATAAATGTGCATTATAAAACAAACATGACTCAGCCAGTTAGGTTTGCTTCCTACAAGCATCCAGCAAAAGGAGACTCACTTGCATCTCTGAAAAGTTAATTGAAAGTTTGGGCTCAGTGCTCATGTTGAGGATTAGCTCTCGTCTCTGCTTCGATGACTTCTACAACTTACATGCTTCTTGTTTCTGGCGTATGCAGCTTCTAGCTGATAGATCCTTTGCAGGACATTGCTTAACACAGCAGCAGTACCAGAAACYCTCACTAGAGACCTGGCATAGGAGGGGGAAGTGAGTCACACCAGGATTTGATGCATCCTTCATGATTAGGACACTGCCCTTGCTGTCAGTATCTCTCTTAGGCATTAGGACATCTAATCATGACTTCGTCTCTACAGGGGCAGCTTTTGCCATTCTTGTTCATATAGCCTGTTTTGCTCTGTGAACAGCCTTGCTGATTTTTATGAAGCTACTCAAAGGAAAAGGTACCAGATGGCATAAGTCAGGGTGGTAGAAATCATCCAGTTATTACATGCACAGGTACTCGCTCAGGTAGACAAGAGCACTACTTATATGTGTCACAGATTTTGTCATCAATGTAACAAAAAGGATTAAAATATAAAATCTGGAATTAAATATTTTGAGTTTCATAAAATATTTTTTCAACATCCATTAAAGAAATTTTTTTGGAACTCCATTTCCCAGAGTTTCAGTGTTTTGGGGTTTGTGACATTTCCAGGTTTAAAAAGTCACATGAAATGGAATTATGGCTGCTGCATATCTTTCTACATCAATTTTCTTGAAACTGCAGTTTATTTCCTTTTTAATTTTCTAATCTGTAATCAGTAAGACTGAAATTTTTCCATTCTAGGTATCAGCAAAACTTTCAGATATTTCTAGATGAGAATAGAAACAAACATGGTTGGCTGTTTTCCCTACAATAAACCACTCTAGAAAACAGTTTCTCAAAAAGCTCTGATCTCTCGGGGCTTTGAAGCAAGACGTTGGGATTTCTTGGGGAGGGGTACTGACACCGGTATCACATACCAATATGCGCCTCTTGGGCCAGTTCTCCAGGACAGACTTTTTACCGTCTTGGCAGTGACATTATTTTTTCTCTTTGTGTATTGCTTTATGTCTTCTACCTTTCAAACCAAAACTGTGACCAGAAACAGATACACAGCACTGGAAAGGAGCTGTGGGAGGGCTTCAGTGCCCCGGTCCTTCCGAAAAGCTACTCCAATGTTACAAACAACTTTGATCCATTTCCCTGGCACTGTCCATCCTCTACAATGGACAAGACAGAATCCTATCACAAAAATATTACAGGATTATTATATTATTAGTAGTATTAGTGTTATATTAGTAGTATTAGTTATTATCAGTATTATTCATATATAATAGGATCTTATAAGTATTATTTCACTTAAGGTACGTAAAATTATGCTTCTGAAGTCCCTCCACCATTTTAATTAGTTTCCAGGTGAGACCAAGAGTAAGCAGGAGAAATCCCAGCGCAACCAGATTTTTTCTTAAAATTGCAACTTGAAAACACTAATCTAGATGTAYTGTTATTCCTGATTATTCTCAAACCTGACTGAACACAATTCATGATCAGCTGGCTGCCTGTGGGTGACTTCCTTGGTTATTCTCCAAATATACTTGGGCAGAGAGTTTTAAAACCAGCCACTGATTATGTTTTCCTCAGCTGTGGGTGATCTGAGGTTTTTCTTGGGTGACTGTTCAATGAACAGTGAAAATATGGTGCCTTGATAAATGACACAGAACATCAAAAAAAAAACCCAAAAAAACAACCCCTGACACGCAAAATCATGAGACACTTGCAGAAATCTTGGCCTCAAGTTCCAAAGCTTTTCTCAAATTACCGTGTTATTCCAGCCCAGGGGAAGAAAGGTTGGAGGCATAAAAAGTGGGGCTTTTTTTTTCAGGGGGAATCTGTAACCTTCCATAGACGAGCATAAACCTATGTGTGACATGTCCCCCATCCGACATCCTTCAGACCAGGCATCCCAAATCTCTGGCCCCAGCACCCCAGCACATCCTAAATGATCTTATGGCTTAGTGGGTCTCAATTAGAAGTAAAAGAGAGATGCRCTTTCCTGCGTAGCCAGAGCAATGCCAGAGGAGAAAGTCACCTACAGGGCAAATCCACAGATTTGTACTGATGTTCTCCATGCCAGTAATTTCAACTTCCTTTTTAAAACGTGAATGAAGAAGTGAATGTACTGGAAAGCCAAAAGGACTTTAGCTCCATCTGTCTTTCCCAGCCAGTTATTAACCCAGTGGCTGGTCTGTGGTCCCAGTTATTTAACTGGAGAAGTAAGTGGCCACACCATTGCCACGGTAGCTGCAGCCATCCCAGCTTTACTCTTCCCACAGGGTGGGGTTGGTCTCCACCCCATCGGTCTCTACCCCAAATTCAGGGGTTGCAATTCAGAACGAGAGTCAGGAGGACTGGGAAGGCAATTCAGGTGAGGGGAGAGGGATTG
Organism: Oceanodroma leucorhoa; assembly: GCA_030449065.1. Taxonomy (NCBI): domain Eukaryota; kingdom Metazoa; phylum Chordata; class Aves; order Procellariiformes; genus Oceanodroma; species Oceanodroma leucorhoa. The sequence goes on along the minus strand of JASVER010000029.1, from coordinate 3,295,282 downwards.
AAACCGGGAGCCAGATTAGGGATACAAGCCCTGGGCTTGCCAGGAGGGAGATAAGGAGCAGGAAGGTTGGAAAAGGAGAGGTTCAACTCATGTAACAAACAAATAAGGAACCAGGAGTTATCCAGAGATGAGAGGATACAGTTTTTTAGGTTTGCCCATGCTGGCCCCTTTGAAGAGGGAAAAAGGGATGATTATGTTGTTAAAAGAGTGTGTAATAGTTTGTATGCATAAAGGACTCGAAGTACATTATACTACATGTATGTGAGTATATATCACACACAATAATCTCCACAAAATGAATACAAAAATGTGTCCTCTGTCTCCACAAAAGTGTGTGGTCTGTATTATATCAATTTTACTGGCTCTGAGGACTCAAAAATGTAAGTCAGTAAAAGCTACAAATGTGTGGCAATCCTAAAGGCTCATAACACACATATATGCACACCTTGATTTTCAGAATGCACATGTAGCAGCATACTAAAGGCATTTTTAAGAAGCCAAATCATTCCTTCTGCTTTTTACAACAATTTTTTAGAAATTACTGAAGTAAAGTTAAAAACAAGTGATAGAAAGGATGTGAGTATATACTTTTTTTGTTGTTTTGTTCTTCTGGGAGCTTCTGATGCTGAAAATTTGGTGGGATTTTGTGCTTTCTGGTCATTCATGCTCTCTGGTCATTCGTGTTTCAAGACACAAGCAACTTCAACTTGGTTTTCTGTCATCCTTGCTCCAGTAGGAGTCTTGTAGCTCATTTCTAACATCAATCACTTGGACTATAAATCTCTGCAGTGGATATGGCCATTTAAATCTCCACCTGCACAAACAACAATCAAGCCTAGAAAATAAGGAGGCTCATAAATCTCCGTGCTGGTGATTAGTAATATTTTGGATCTGCAACAAGGATGTTATAAAGAAAAAAGAAAAAAAAAAAAAAAAGAAAAAGAAAAGCTAATTCATTAATTAGGACTGATATGCTGACAATCTGTTTAGTTTATACCCAGAGAAAACACAAACAGGGCACAGTTAACATAACATGACGTTAGAGGTTAGTGAATTCCCAAGAGCCCARGGCTTGGAGATATGATATCTTAATGTACTTACACTATTGTGAGTGGGAAGGTGTTATCTTCCAGCCAAACGGTAAAGAGCTGGTTTAAAGTTTAGATCTGCCTTTTTTCTTCTGGCTTATGTGAGCCAAGGAATCAAGATGGATCAAGAGATAGGAAAGACTTCCTTGCTAGTTATCAAAAATGACACTCTGCCTCCTGCTGAAACTTTAATCTGCAGACAGTACATAGCACTTGGCAGACATACCAGATTGGCGCTCCACATTTTTGTTGATTTGTTTGTTTGTTTTTTGTTTAGTGCATGCAGCAAACCTGATCTGATTCTCACACAGGTCAGTAAGAGACTTTCCTGTGGCTCCAGTGACCTTGGATTAACTCCGAAGCCACTGCGTGCCACAATGACATCTCAGGCTGTACATTTTTGTCCAGAGCTATGTGAATCCTCAGGTAAGCAGCTGACTAAGTGGAGTTGCTCCTGCAATCAGATCAGTCACTGTGTCCAGAAAGGTCCCATGTGCAGATCGTGCCCAGTCCTTTAGCCCCCTGTGTTCAAAACCCAGGCTGCTGGGGGACCTCTGAGGTTTCAGGAAGCATGTGAGGAGGGMAGGAGCTATGGGAGCAAGTTCATGCTTCACAGGCCTCTTTGGGCTCCACATGTGGGTTTAGGAGAAGATTTTATACGGAGAGGAAGAAGAGCTAGGCCAAGGTTAACTGCTTTTAAAAGCCTGCTCTGCAGAGACTGAATACACATGTGCATAAAGATCGTAACTGCAGCATACGTCTGCTCATTCAAGCTACAGAGCAACCCGCTCATTCACGCTAGTGGTAAAACGATTGGGAGTGTTTGGCTTCAGTGGTTGCGGAGTACGGGCTGATGCCCTCACTCCCACCGCTCCCACAGAGGGGCCTTATCTTGCCTCTTTATTCAGGCAAAACTCCCTGACTTTTGAGCACGCAGGGATCAGCAGACAAAGTGCTCCACGGGTACACCAGAACTAAACAGACATCTGCTCTGCAACAACACGCCGAGAAGAGGGTTTTTTTCTGTGCGATCCCTGCCATCCAATAACCCCCCGCCTTTTCCTTCATTTCAGTGCACACCCCAGCCGCCCCGTCCGCAGCCACGCTGACCCTCCCCAGCGGCGCGGTGCTCTCCCTCGGCTCGGCGGGGCTCCGGGGACCKCCAGGATTTCAGCCGCCTGGCACACCTGCGGACGGGGCAGCCCCTGGGATGCTTACAGCTGGGGGAACTCAAAGAGTGAGAGGGGACCAAGGACTTGTCAGAGGTCACCCAGGAGGGCTGGAAGAAGGCAGATCCTCCTGCCTCCAGCCTCTGGGCTGCAACGGCAAGGTCCATGCTGCTGGCCGGGCGGCGGAGCGCTCCCTTCCTGGAATACACTAGTAGCTGGACAGGATGCGTTCGCAAATATAATCATCCACAAATCTCCCCCAGATTAGGTTACAGGACAGCGTTTCAACAGCACGCATTACAAAGCTCCCTGGAAGGCTTGGCTGGTGGATCTGCTGCTCTCTCTCTGCTCATGACCCATTTTGGCTTTCATCAAGAATCATGACACCAGCTGCCTGGGTCATCTAGGAGGCAGGGAGGGGGAGAGCAACCCTGGGCTGGAAAGGGAAGTGGGGAAGGAGAAGAGGAGGAGGAGGAGGAGGAGGAAGGGGGAGGATAGAAAGACAGAGGGGAGAGAGAGAGCGCGCGAGTTGCTTTGCTCCAGTTGTGAAGATTTGAATCCCAGTTCCGAGCTCTCGGCAAAGGCTTGCCGGGATACCTCATTCCCAGTCCTGTGCAAAGGTCTGTGATTGGGGATCTGGTGTGCTCAGCGGGCAGGGCCCCTCCCCTGGGCTGGATCCGCCTCTCTTATCCCCCAGATAAATTACTAGTGTCCTCACTAAATTCCTCGGCTTTCTCTCTCTCTCCCTCTCCCTTTCTCACACACGCTCACTCCCTCCCTCAAACACAGGCAAAGCGGGGTTGGGGGGCGGGAGGGCAGGATCCTCTCTGGACTGGTGCTGGGGAGGGGAGGGAAGGGAAGGAAAATACTGGTGCCCCTTCTCTCCTCCACCGTCTTGAAGTAGATTTGAGGAGCTGCCCTTCTTCCCCCCCCTCCCCCCTTCCCGCTGGTCCTTTGGCATCTTCCAGACCATGTCCACTGGGTCCCTCAGTGATGTGGAAGATCTGCAGGAGGTGGAGATGCTGGAGTGCGATGGCCTGAAAATGGATACTACCAAAGAGTTTGGGGCGTCCACCGAGAGCAACGAGGAGGGATCCAATGGCGAGAATGGCTCCCCTCAGAAGGGGAGAGGGGCCTCGGGCAAGAGGAAAAAAGCTCCCCCCAAGAAGAGCCCTTTAAACGGCGTGAGCCAGGAGGGAAAGCAGGTCCAGAGAAACGCTGCCAACGCCAGGGAGAGGGCGAGGATGAGGGTCCTTAGCAAAGCCTTCTCCAGGCTTAAGACCACCCTGCCCTGGGTGCCTCCCGACACCAAGCTTTCCAAACTGGACACCTTGAGGTTGGCCTCCAGCTACATCGCTCACCTGAGGCAGATCCTGGCCAATGACAAGTACGAAAATGGCTACATCCACCCAGTCAACCTGGTAAGTCACGGCTCGCCGGGGCCAGGCACCCYGTGTGCGTGTGCATGGGGAGAGGCGGGCGAAGAGCTGGGATGGGGCGTGTGCAGGGAGAAACCTTCGCTGTGCTTCTCACAGAGAGTCTGGTGCCAGTGGGGTGGCGAGGGGTACTGTGCGAGGGGACAGGCTCCCAGCGGCCCTCCTGCCCCGTGCCGCGAGAGCTGAGCGTTCCAGGCCCCATCCGCTGCTCCTGGCAATCCCCTCCAGGGTTCAGGCAGGGGCCACGCTGGCCACAGATAGGCAGGGACAGGCTTTACTGCCCCAGGAATGCCCGAGAAACCTCAGCAGGTTGATGGCAGCTTTCTACCTGAAAGCAGGCGGGTATAGGAATTTGGGTAGAGAAGGGTATGTTTTAGGAAGGACCCAAGCCAAGGACCCAGGATTTATTCTTACCCCTCCTCTCTATCCTAACATTTCCTGCCATAATAATCCTCAAGCCCTAGCTTTTTAAAGACAGAGCTCTTGCGGCTCTGCGCTCAGCCGCTCGGATTTGCTGGGTCCAGGACATTTCTCCTATCTGTGTAAACTGGCAAAGGAGAAATAAATACCAGTGTGGACTCCCCACAGGCGGTGTCTACCCCAGGCACACTCCACAAAGCCTCCCTGGGATGCACGGTGTCCCCCCTGCTGCTCCCACCACCCACAGAAAGTTTTCCTGAGCAGCCCGGGGTCTCCCCAACATACCCAGCCGCCAGAAACATCCAGTTTCCAGCACTAAAAATATGTGCAACTGATGCTAACCAGGGGTGGGCAAGATCTGCCTGGGCTCATTTTAGACATACAGCCTTTACATTGCCCACACATGCGGACCCCACCGGATAAAGGGATGGCAGAGGGGATCTGGGGATGTTTCACTGGGCTCCAGCTCTGCCTTTTGAGCTCTGGACTCTGGGGGAAAGTACATTACCCGCTGTGTCATCTGATAAGGGCCTGGGAGATATTTTTTTGGCTAAAACCAAAATCCTCAGCACAACAACATGGGAAAAAAAAAATAAACCAAACCCAACACCCAACCCAGATATAACTCCCTCGCCCCGCACAGAGGCACTCCAAAACTTGCCCCCCAGAGCCGCGGCAGGCCAGGGAGGGCGGCCGGGGGCTGCCGGTGCCGGCGGGCGGCTCCTGCGCCCGGGCAGCGCGGCGGGGCGTGAGGCGGCTCCCGCGGGGAAGAGCCCCCACGCCGGTCACGAGCAAAGGCGGGGGGGGCGCGGCTGCGGCAGGGTGCCCGCGGCGGCTGTGCCGGGGGGACGCGGATGTGCCGGAGCCGCCGCGGCTCCCTCTTCAGTCCCTCCCTCCCTCCCTCACTCCCGCCGCGGATCCGACGGGCTCCGCCGCCCCGAGTCCGCCCCGGGGGAGCCCGCTCCGGGGCAAGCCCGCTCCGGGGGGGGAACCGGCCCGGGGGGGGAACCGGCCCGGGGGGAGCCCGCTGCGGCTGGAAGGCGAAGCGGCCTCATTCGCCGGCGAAAGGCAATAGGGTCCTCGCCGAAGCGAGCGGCGACTGCCCCGGCCCGAGGCCCGCGCAGCGCTGCCAGAAGCGGGCTCAGGCGGTGGATGGCGGGCTCGATCCCCGGGGCGCTCCCGAGCTGGACCCGCTGGCGAAATAAGCGTTGCAATGTGCATTTTCCCGTTTGTAACCCCCTTCCCACCCGTGTCTTTTCCTGGCTACAGACTTGGCCTTTTATGGTAGCCGGCAAACCCGAGAGTGACCTGAAAGAAGTGGTGAACACAAACCGCTTGTGCGGCCCGACGGCATCCTGAGCCCCGGCGGCCGGGCCAGCACCGTCCCGGCGCGGCCGGGGAGCGGGCGGCGGGGCGGGCAGGGACACGCCGCGGCCCCGCCGCTGCCCCGGGCCCCGGGCAGAGCGACGGGGAGAAGCCGCTCTCCCGGCGCAGAGGAGACCAAATGTGCCCTAGCAAAGACTCCACCCCGATCCCGACTCTATTTAACTTTATTAAATGCGTGTGCAGTCGAGTGTCCTGCAACAACAGCCTTGCTGGTTCAAGCGCTACTAGAGAAAAGACAGAGATCAAACAAAACCTACCACGCGTGTATCTTCTGTCTGAGACCTGTGAAATATGTAGATGCCTAGAAAAACTGACTTTGACAGTCATCTCTATGAAGTAATTCAGCCTAAAGATATATAGATATATTTTCTTCAAGCAGGTTTTGCTGTATTTCTGTGAATAAACCTTCCTTTCCACTGAACACAAAGCGCTGTACTGTTCGTTTCCGACTCCCGGCTTCGGCAGGGTACGGACCGCGCCTCCGCCGGCCTCCGCCGCTCCGCGATGCGGCCGCGCTCGCCCAGCGCGCTGCGGGCAGCCCGCCGCTCCCCCCCGGGCCACGGGAGGACTGCTTTCCCGGAGCAAGTCCCTGGGGGCGGGGGTGGCAGGGCCCGCCGCCCGTCCTCGCCGCGGGAGCCCGGCCCGGCCCCGCAGCCCGGCGCCCGGGCGCTGCGGCAGCCGCCGCCCCGCACCGCTCCGGGGGGACGGGCGCAGTTAGCTGCTGATGAAGTACAGTCGGACGGAGGATCGCCCTCCGGCCCCGGTCCTCGGTGCCGGGAATTTTTAACTTAAACATCTCCCCTCCATCGATCAGCGCGCCCGGGGGAGATTAGGCCGAGATAAAGAGGAGTGCGGGGCGCTCCCCCGGCAGCGGCCACGGCCGCCGGCAGCTGATGCGCCAGATCCCACCGCGCTGTTTAATGTTTCAGGGTTATGACCGCACTGTTTACAAGACGTCTTCGGTTATTTATACTGTTATTATTAGCAGAGGGGCTTTAAATTTCCGCTTCACTTGCTCTTTCAATACCGTCCCTCGGTTCCGTTTGATACCTGGGTACTTTCTGGACGAAAGCAGGAGAGAGGCAGCGCCCTGCAGCGGGGCAGCGGGGGCTGCAGGGCTGCCCCGGGGCCGGGGACGCATCGCGGCCACCCCCCAGGCCAAGCCCTCCGTTCCGGCCGAGTTCTGGCGGGCGGCGGCGGGGGCCGGGCACAGGCAGCGCGGGGGCCATGGACCCTCCCGGGAGCTGCCGCCCCCCGGGCACCCTCCGCGGGCGGGTGCTGAGCCGCCCCGGGCAGCCGTGCAGGCTGGATGATGTTTCTTCTCATAACCCCCTTCCCCTCGAGATAACTGGGTGAGGTAGCGCGTCCTCCAGGCGACCCAAATTCACCAGTCGGGTTCATGCGTGGGCTAGGTTTAATTAAAGCAGCTCGCTGTGAGCCGAGGGCTGTGCAAACATCTCGGCCCTCATTACGGAAAGGGCTAGGGCCTGCTGTATCGTCCTAATGGTTTTGAAGGGGAGGGCTGTTTAATTTCACTTTTTCACAGCTTTATCTCCATCCTGCACAATTAAAAGCAGACCTCTTCGCCTGCCCTAACCACACACAACTTCACTGTCGTGAGCGGGGCTGCGCCAKTTGACACACACGGTTACACGCACAAGGGCTTGACTGACTTTACTGCCAAACAGATCACCTTGAACGGCCAGAGCTCTTGCTGAAGAGATGAGCAACTCTAGTAAGCACAGTTGAAAAGGCTCATCTCTTTGCCCCAGGCATTGGGAAATTCAGTGGGAATTGCTGTTCTCTTAAAGGCAGACAGAATAGAGCCCTCCAATCTTAAGCTCAGTGCAAATGACCGATACAGAAAACGCCCAAATACCGTTTTAACCACTGAATTTACCCACTGAATTGAAATTAACCATTGGATTTAACCACTCAAAATCTCTATTTAAATCCATACTAACTAACGCTGCTCCAGACTCACAGCAAGATGCTGGTTTGCTTCTAGAAAGCTTAAATTGATAGGCATCTGAGATGTGCATAAAATTAAGAGTTAAATTCTGAATATTCTCATACAGGCTGCTTTGCCAACCTGCTTTGCAATGCTTACTCATTGCACTCAGCATCCTTCCCACCCTTTTGGACTAGCCATGTTCACTCTTCATTTGCCCCCTGAAACACAGCATGGAGAAAGAGAAGGGAGAAATGCAATAGTCCCCCATGAAATGTGAGGAACACAGCCGCAACCATGTGCCAAAAGCTGCAATGTAAGCAGAATGGTAAGAGGAGGCTGTAGACACCGTTATTTCTCGTGCTGCTATACTCTTTATCTAGCAGTCTAGAATGCAAGCCTCTTGGGGACTAAACTATTCCTCAAGCATCCTCCACCTTCTTCAGTCCTTGCCTCTGAGCAACAGTTCAGCAACAAACAAAAAGGCAAAAAGCAACAAGCAATAAACAAAAGCAACCAGCAGTACACAGAAAGGTGAATAACGGCTTTACTCTGACTGTAAAACAATYAGTGGCTTTATCTCCATTTTGAAGACAAGGAACATGTTTTCCAGAGGCATCATGTGGCTGGGAACCTTTGGTCTACTGACTACTACTATTCTTGTGTAAGGGCACAGCCCTGACAGTATTGGCTGTTGGCTTCAACAGCCCAAGTTTCATAGATGAATTAAGAGTCCTACCATGTATCTCAGGAGAACAATGAGTGAAATCATGCTTCCCCTTTGCTGAGTGCAATTTTACAGAAAAATGTTTGCAAACAGAAAATGTATGTTTAGTCTGACTGAAGCAATTGATGATTTTGAAAGGAACTCAGAATGTGCTAAGGGAAAAAAGGGAACCGGTTTAAACATTGATGTCAATGATTTTAAAGAAAATATTTTGTTTGCTTTCTTGCTTTTCTGTACAAAGTGATGCATTTTAATATTTACCGAAATATAGTTATACCCCTTCTCCATGTGGAAACAAAGTTGACTTGATTTATCTTTCTGTATCTGCATGGATGTAGATGCAGCTGTGTGAGTGTCTGTATACATTCCCTCCTAATAATGTTTGAACTCATTGCCTGATTTCAACTGAATTTGACAGATAACTAAATTGCTACTTTTTAAAAAAAAAAAAAAAACAGGCAGCTGAGTAGAGAAAAGAAAAAATCTTTAAACTCTGCAACTAAAGGAAAGGTTTCAACACGAACTCAGCCCCTATCAAATACCAGAACATACAGAGCAGAGTGCCAGCTGTAGATGAAGCTTCAAACGCTGCTTCAATCACAGGACATAAGTTCATAGAAAACCTGCTTATGGACCTATGTGTTTTAAGATAAGAATTTTCTAAAAATAGTTTAGTCCCATCTGATTTGAATACTATTATTCTTTTTTTTTTTGGAAGGAAAGCCAGTTCCACCCAACTACCTCACGACCATTTTTCAGTTCAGCTAGAGACTAGAAAAATCCTTTATTTGCAGAGCTGCACTCGGGCTCGGGCTCCGGGGTTTGGTGCTCATGTTGTACTGCTTAGCAGCAGTTTTCACAGTCTGTAAGGTTTTTAGGAGCAAGCATTTTTCCATCGCTTACAGAAAATACATTTTAGGCTTATCTTATCCTCTCGCTGGGATGGAAATCTGCCAGCCTGAAACATCAGCATAGCAAGAAAGCCACTTTGCAGACACCTGCAYGATGCCTTGCTGTCTCGGGCACTGACTGGGGCAGCGAGGCCACAGTGATGGTCATGCCCCTGAGCTGCAAGGTGCACAYGGAGAACAGATGCTAGATAGCTCATTTTTTAAAGTGCCTCCGGGGTCGAAATTCCCAGCTCACCCTGGAAATTAAAAGACATAGAAAATTTGTGTGGTTCTTTTGTAGGGAAACTGGTTTGAGTCCCGGATATAATGACAGGATCACAAGCACAGGTTCGTTTGAAGCATTTGTATTGGTAACCCCACACTTGTGTCTGCCTGGAAAAACATGCTTCCCTGTAAATGAATTGCATATATTTTTTAAAAGGTAATCTTTCCCGAAACACGATTGTCATTGCCATTCTTTATTATTTGTAGTAAAAAAAAACCAAAATATGGAGAAGACATTAGCTAATTGCAGGTAATAAGCTGTCTAAAAGAGAACAAAACTCACATATATCTGGGGTACAAGTGGAGGGTATAATCTGATAAAAGTGCAGGGTATTTCTAATTTCTGTCTGGATAACTGAATGTAGATTATCGCTCGTAGTCTCCCAAAAGGGACAGGTTTTCAAAAGAAATTTCAATGACATCATTGAAATGAAATTCAATTTCAATGAAATTGAAATTTGCAGCAGCAAACGACAGAGCATTCGGTAATTTCCATGTATATACACACCTAGAAATACCTTCATACACAATTTCTCCCAACACATTGTCCCTATTCATTGCTAGCTGTGTAGCACTGACTATTCCCGTATTGAGGCTGTGCTGCCAAATGCAGGCCCACAGGGTAAATGTAACTTTGTGCTCACTATTCAGCCGCAGATTGCTTCATGCTCTTCAGCCCAGCGTGCTTTATGGATGGGAAGTGGCACAACCAGTAATAATGGCTTTTTTTGTCTCTAGTGCTGCAAACCTACTAGTGTGTTATGGCTTGGTGAATTTCTGCCACCCTGAGAAGATGTCATAGGCCTGACCTAAAACTTATGCTCCAGGAGGGATGGGAAAAAAACATGTTGGAAAAAAAACATGATGGAAAAAAATCTTTGCGAGGACTGCTGCCAGTAGACTCCAAACGCAGCAAAGTTCTGCRAGTAACTGATTTTTCTTCAGTTCACTTCAGACACCATTGTATCTGAGCTAGCTGTACAAAAACGACTTTGAGTAGGCCTAGGCATGCAGTCATCGCATTTCCCAAATGCAGCGTGGACATACCCTAGGGTCACAACAGTCCTGAGATGACGCATTTTCTTGCCTTAGGGTTTTGCCCTTAAACTGAAACTTGTAAACAGATGACATGCGTTTTCAAGCCGATGCGCATGCGTGCACACAGCTACACCATCCTCGCACGGGGAGTGGAGAGATCCAAACCTCCTTGCAAGGAAAAAAAAGATCATAACAAAAGCAGGAGAATAAAAACCAATGCAAATTCTTCACTTTAAATTCTAAGAGGCCATTTTCCTTAAGCAAGGAGAAAAACTCCAACCCTTATTTACATCTCAGGCTGCTGCGTAAACTATAAGACCATATCCGACTGTAAATATGGAATATCTACACAGTCGAGTTTTCTCTTGGTTGTTTACACACTGTTTAAGAAACGGGGATCAGAAACACTAGGGAAAAAAGGGAAGGGTACAGCTACACAGCCAGAAGACAAGAGGAAGGGGGGAAAAAGGCATAGAGTAATTCCTCTTCCTCTGACTACTACCGCTCAGTCCTTGTGAAGGGCCAGGCTGGGGAAGGGAGGAACTATCAGCAGCTCCATCACAGACGGGTGGAGCCAGACCACCGGGGAGATGGAAACCGGGAGGTTGAGAGCTGCAGCTGCCTTCTCTGGGAGGAACATCTGCGAAACCCTGCACGGCGGCAGCAGGGGAGGAGGAGCGGGCACAGGCAGCGAGCGTTCCCAGGGATGCGCTCACACAGATAACTGTCCCACTGGATGGCTTCCCAGCCTGCTGCAGCGGCACTTCCCTCCCCCACCGGGGACGAGGCAAAGACCGTCGTGTGCGACAAGCAATCCGAGTGTCAGCGCGGCCTCTTGCTTCAGCATCCTGTTTCTTGTGATGCTTTTTGATGGCCGAGCTGACCAGAATGGGAACAGTTCTTCCTCACCGATAACATGTTGTTTTGTTCTTACATAGGGACTTCTATACCGCTGGCACCTCAGAGTCAATGCAGAAATTAAACAGAAGACGGCGGTTACCTTGGAGCATTTGCTGTCACCTCATGACCAAATGTGTTTTTATAGGAGGTCGCTGTCATGATACAGATGGGAAGAAAAAGAGGCGCAGAGCTGACAACTGACTGGCTGAAGGTTCACACATAAGATTGGCATAGGCTTAGGGCGCCAGCTCTTCTGGTGCACAAACTTACAGGCAGTTCTCCTAGGCACACTGAAATCACCACAGATTTTTGCTCTTTGAATTCAGTATAGAGATAGGAATGAGAAGGGTGTAGGGAAGGATCCTCTCTCTCAGGCTGTATATCTATATCTATATCTGCACTTGCTAGTATAGATAAAACAGGCTATGGACCATTCTCTGGCTCCAACAGCCAGTGCTGTGGCCGGGGTCACATTCACACACACCTGCGTTTTATTCCACTCTCACCAAAGGGTAAGAACAGTCCCTGGCACACGCTATTCCCAAACCGTGCTTGGACACTTTCTGGGAAAAAGTTAGTCAGACAGGCCAAAGGCATGCCAAGGACCCTGCTAACAACTRAACACTCTGAAAAATAAGCCTTGGCCCTGTTTTATTTATCAGTGCCACTGCAGCCTTAAAAGCTAGAGCAATAAAGGTACTTGATGCCTTTGTCTCACCCCAGCCTTGTGCTCATCTCACTTGTCTTCTAGATCAACCCGCTATCTTCTTTTATGGGCCAAAAATTCTTAGCGGGGACCCTCTTTGCTGTTTGTATCTCATAACTAATATATATTAAGCTAGAGGTCACTAGAAGCAAGAGGCCAAGTTCAAGAACAAACATAACATGAGATTTCAACAGCATTATATCCAAAATTATGACATTGAAAACCCCTGTTCATTTGTTGCCCAACTCTATTAAGCTCTGCAGTACCTTTTCTACCTGAGTTGAGTTCCCTGASACCAAAATTTGACATATGCCCTCGAAGTATCTCTTTCTTGCCATCATGTTAACCTCATGCCAAGATCTGGAATTGAGATATGCCCCTACTTAAGTCCACTGGAAGGCTTGAGMTAGTCAGTAGGTGCTGTCTGTGCATGTTTAGCATCTTTCTGCTGGGRTAGGAAGCAAGCTGGCAGGGCGAGCAGAGGYCAGCACCCCCAGATCGCTTGSCTACAGCTACATGTAGCGCGGCAGSGAGACTGCTGAGGAGCCAATGTTACATCTTCCCGTAAACTTTTCTCCCTGATTTCCCTCACACTTGGTCTTTTGATTCTACTACTTTCACCATGTTTCTGTATTACTGCCAACAAAGGTTGGTATGCATAGTCTGTAAATACCATTCAGTTGTAGAGGCTGAAACTACAGATATGTATGAAATTATTGTAAAGTTTACTAAAGAAAAACCTCATCCTGATYATTTGATTTTTATTTTGGGGGTACTTCACTGCCATTTTCTTCATATGCTTATATTATATTAAATAGTACATCTAGCTATATATATTATACAATATATACACACACTATGTAATATATATACACTAYATAAAAATATAGCACAAATATTTGCATACTATATAGTTTGTATTTATTTTTTATATAAATACCAATATATAAAATAATCTGTATTATAAAATTAAACAGACTGTTTGAATATTGTGGAGCTGGTTTAAGTGCCACTTATGACGGGGAACTAACAGTTTAACAGTGCTGGCATGAATTATCATACCATACATCATCAGACAAGTGTGAAAAGGCACAGCTGAGTTTACAGTTTCACCCAGTAAACTAAGCCCTGGAGCAAAGGATTCCCTCCCTGACTGATCTCCGGCCACAGGTTTAAGCTCGTTCCCTGCTGGCTGCCAGCTTGGGAGATGTCTCATTATTAACCTGCAGTATCATATGCATGTAGCTGACGACCATTCCACACAATGTCATGTCTATGGAATGTGTGAGATACGGGTTGCTCCTAGGTACCTCCTCTTCAAACACAAATACTTCAATATAGTCTTCTGCACAAAGCCCACAGYACTCAAGATGCAGCTGTATAAAACTCTTCATCTAGCCTTCACTGTGGACTGCCTCAAGGGGCCATCCCGCTTTCTTCTCTCTCCCCTACGCTTTCCCACAATCTACCCTGGACTGGATCTTATCTGATTGAAAATTAGTCCTGTAAAAATAGAAAAATACAGATAACCAAGCATTTGCTTCAGTTTGATGAGTGATTTTTTTTACAGAAACCTGCAGTTACAGCTGAATARCAACATAATGAAATTGCATCTTTGTTCACTCTCACTGCTGTAATTACAGAACAAAAATATGTGCAGTGTCTTGAAGTTCAGTTATCCTCATTTTTACTGCGCTAGTACTGATGGTCCCAAGCAGCCCAYGATTCCATGCTGCAGAATGTCCAAGCACAGGAAACAGCCTCCCCACACCTCCATCTCCTCTTTACTTCCCAAACAAGGGATTGAGAAACAAAGGCATAGGAAAATGAAATCACATATTAAGGAAGCGACAGTGTCAGAAATGGCCTCTGTGCCTTCCCTGTTTGATGTCAGTACAGCCTTTGGTAAGATAGAATAAGCAATAGCAAGACGCAGAGAAGGACACAGTTCCTGCAGGTGGGAAATGCTTAGCATCTCAGTCATACTAGTGGAGGAGGCCACAGAGCCAAGGAGTTGCACAGAGGGATGGAGACCAGGAGGGGGAGAACATAAGGACAGGATAATCAGTTTTGTAACTATATAGGTGTGGAATAAAATTGCAGGCACAACTGATAAACTTACTTACATTAGGTAGGTGTCCAATCACCTTATTTGCATTCCATCTTAATGTGATCATAACTACTTGCATACATTTGCACATTTTCCAAATATATATTTAAAGATGCAATCTTCAGAACATGTCCTAGTCTAAACAGGAAAAGCTCAGGCTGACAAAGCAGCCAAAACTTTGAAATGGTAAGGGTTCCTCTCTTCATCAGTAAAAAAGTTTTCCTAATGTCCAGTGACGACTGCACATTTCTATGGAACACCTGCTAGAAAAAGTTATATCCTGAAAAGACCAAGCATGTGGAGATACACCATGGATGTGTATTTGCTAGAAGACATTTTGTGTCGAATTTATGTAGACCTTTATGAGTATGCTAAAAAAACAGCAGCTCAGTCAGAATTCAAGAAAAATCTGGGTTTATAAAGCTTTTCTTTGTAACTTGCCTATGCGATCAGCTATTCAGAAAAAAAGTATCAGCATCTGTTGTGATACAGCTATATAGAACCTCAAAAGAACTGACAGGGAGAAGACATCATAACAATCTACCCCACATTGGTAGTGTTAATTRTAATGACTCAGAGCCTTTAGGCTGAAGCCCATAAAGAATTAAAACAGCCTTAAAGGACTCCATAAAAATGCTGGCGATCCCGTGCAGAGTTACTGAACTGTGCTAACAGCTSCTTTATATTCAGAATCCCTGTTTCCAAAAGCTCGCCTCGCATCCATCTTCACCTGGATGCGGTGGATCCGTTTCTGTAAGAAGCCGCGGGGTGGCAGCGTGGCCGCACGCTGCAGCGAAGCCAGCCTGCCGACACGGAGCATTAACCACCGGCACTAACAAGCAGCGGTGTCGCCACTAACGTACTCGCAGCTGATTTGAAGTGAGAATCTGAAATAATTATTCTTGACAAGTGAACCTAGTAATGCATTTCAAGGATTAAATTGAATCTAGCAGTGGAAAACATACCAACTCTGAAGAGTTCAAGATTTAAATTTCATACTGTTCCCTCTATCCTAATTAAAGCTATTTTGCTATCACTTCAGATGTGGAAAGTACGTAATTACAGAACCTCAATTTAAAAAAACTGTCAATCCAGTGAATACTTTGCACTAGACACATATAAATATACATATATATACTTCTCATATAAAGACTGATGTGTTTTTAGAAACCTAAAGTCAATGTGACAACTTTATTTCATTCTTCAGTCTGGGTGCTGGGTCCTAAATTGGCCACACTGCAGCCACACTCATTTGTTCCTGGGTTCCCGAGTGAAGCACAACAAACAGCTCTTCCAAGAGAAAATGTAGAAGGCAGTTTGTCACAGGCTCTACTCCCTATAGACAGCGTAGGTGGGACAGCGCCAAATTTGGAGGACGGTCCTAAAGAGAGAGAACCAGTGCCATCCCAGCCACCCCCCACTGTATTCTTGTGTCCCCTTTCGTCTTTCCCAAAGCATGCACCACGTGCCCACTTTGCAAAGATTAAATGAGCTGCATATTGGAAGAGCGCAAAGCAGCAGTCTTACTTTATTCATTTTAACATTAAAACCACAAAAAAGTGCTGAGGCCCACACAGTCCACAGGGGACTTGGGAATATTTGAGGCTTAGACACCTGCTCGTATTTTTCTTTCACTTGGGGTCAGTAGTCCGCTCACACACCGAGTTACCAGTTTACTAGTGTGGACTATCCCTTCAGTACCAAACAACGTTGCTTTAAATTTAAAAAAATCTTTAAAGCATTTATAAGACAAGAGGCAGTGACCAGAATCCTTCTGCAGTGCAACATGCATGTCTGCAGCAACAATAGCGGCAGCATGTTGTTGCTGTGAGTCCTAACTAACGATTGCTGGACTGTGTCAAGACCAGCGCTGACCACTCGGTTCGGTCAGAGAGCGTGCATGGAGCAGCCAAGCCAGCRACCAAGGTGTGTGTAATAAGCTAAAGAGGTCTGAGGGCGAGTAGCCTCGCAGAAACGCCAGGTACGTGTCGTGAGCGTTCACACTATCCCATCTGCAAACTGGATCGGATCTCCTGCCGGTTAGCTGGCGAAGGTGCTACCTCAGACGATGTGGCTGGGATCACGCCTGTACCAGCTGGCCAAAAGCCATGCACCACGGGCCCACCGGCACCAGGCGTGCGGGCAGGGGCTTCCAGGGTGGCCCACAGCCAGCCCTCCYGCTGCAGGGCCGGAAGAAGTTCACCAGAAAAATTCCCCCACCCTGCTGCACGGCCTCGGCAGCTCCSAGGGAGCTGCGAAGCAACGCGGCCGCTCAGGGGCGTTTCACGACGGGCGCCGGGCGCAGCTGAGGGTAAAAGCCTCGCTGCGCCCGGCCTGGGCCGCTGAGCCAGCGACAGCGCCGCAACAGGCGGCGGGCACTAGCGGGCCCCAGCCCCAGGGAGCGAGGGCTGGCCCGGTAAATGCCCGGTTAGGCCACGGCGGGGCGGCCCAGAGCCGCCCGCCCGCCTTCCCCGCCCCGGGCGGTGCCACCGCCCSCAGCCCGCCGCGCCTCAGGGGGGCGGCAGACGAAAGCGGAAGTGCGCTGCTAGCGCGGCCCCCTTCCTCCCCTCCCGCCGCCGTGACTTCCGGCGGCCGCTCTAGCCGGCGCCGCGTCTATGCCCGCGGGGCTGGGGGATGTTTATTGTCGCGGGGAGTCGGCCCAGGACCCGGAACGCCGCCGGGCGCCAGCGGCGGGGCGCCTAGCAACCGGCACCCCGCTCCGCCCCGCCCCCACCGCCGCCAACCGCCCCGCCGCCCGCACGGTAACCGCTG
>JASVER010000029.1:2919925-3278233 GCA_030449065.1 Oceanodroma leucorhoa | reverse complement strand
CCCCCGTCCCTTCCCGGCTGAGGTGAGGGAGGCGGCGTGGGGCCTCCCCCCGCTCCTCGCCGCGGCCCTGCCGCTCCTCCCGCCGCGGTGCCGTTCCCCCTGGGGCGGCGGTGCATGGCTGGGGCCGCCGTGTCAGGGAGGGGAAGGGGGCAGAGCATCCTCCCGGGGAAGCGGCCCGTTCCCCGGCAACCGGCGAGGCTTCCCCAAGSGGCACCGGCTGCCCCGCGCCCTAGTCCCCGAAATAGCGTGCCCGGCCCCGGGGGCTTTGTAACAGCCGCGGCCCCTGCCGCTCCAGGTAACGAAGGGCTGGCATAACCCAGCGCTGCCGAGCGGCGGAGACCGGCGTGGCTAGGCCGCCTTCTGCCTGCGCTTTGTTTCTGCTGGCCTTGCCGGGGAAGTTTTCGGCTGGGGTTGAAGGGGAAAAAGAATAATTATTTGTTAACCCGAGTGTTGTGACACTGGTACGTGTAGGGCTTTGAGTGAGATTCCCAGCTGTGTGAATAGGAAGAGTACTTCTGTTTCCTCAGTCGAGACGCGCAAATTGTGAATGTTTGGCTGGGATGGGGGAGGAGAGGCTTCCCTGTTGTGTTAAAATATTTTGTAACAGCAAACAGATTTTYCTTACAATGTTTTATCAAGTTGGAATGGCCACCTAACCTGTTGGTTCAGATTTTTATCATACTTATGACAATTTTCCACAGATCACAAAGACCTAAAGGATTGTTCTTAATGCTTGGCGTTTGACTATTGCTGGATCTTATAAGGGAAAGGTGGCACAAAATTGGATGCAAGTGATTCTCGCTTTGCATATGAACAGCTCTTTTTGATGAGAARGATTTGAGGAAAAGGGCCTGTTATGAATTATTTAAGAACACGCTTCCTGGTCTTGTTCTATAAGCTGTTTGACTTTATTCCTGCAACTGGATTTGTGTTGAAAGACCCCAGGTCCGTGGGGATGCAGTAGGCTTATCCAAGAGATTTGACAGCAGGATTGGGCATTTGTGTCCTACTTGCTTATGGTATAGCTGGTATCATCATTCTGTTCATTAGTCTAATTGGACAAATCCCTACTGGTTTTATGCATATTTGGAAATTTTTTCCTTCTCCAAAATATTTCAGTTTCAGTTCTGTAGGAAATAGTCATGACTGTGCAAATCTCRAAAGGTGAAATACTAGCTTCAGGATGGCCTTTTGCTTTAGGGACAAATTAACTTGCCCCTGGAGACAACAGAAAATAAAAGCACATCTCTCTAGTTCCATGAGTGTAACTAAGCAAGCTGTTTGGATTAGAGGAGTTTCTATACAGACAGTAGTAGCTATGTTGCTCTCGGTTCTGGGGAGTCATCCACCTACCACCTTAGATATTRTATCTAAGAATTCAAGCAGATTTCAGAGGTCTGTCACCTCCAGCATTTTGTATGGACCTGTTTCCTGAGGGGCTGAACACAAATCCTAAAAAATGCACCTTCAGTGGAAGGATGTAATCGACGCTCTCCTTGTTCCTAATGGGCTTTATTTTGTATGTTCTCTGTTCTCATATGGAAACCTCATGGAAATTCCTATTAACTTCTTCAAAAATGGTTTTCAAGCAATAGTTTGATGAATGCCTACTGGTGCAGTAGTGACAGGTATCCCTTCAGCTGGGCTGTTGGAACTCTTTGTGGGGTCAGTCAGTTGGTGAACTGCTTTGGAGCAAGGTTAAAAATAACCAATAGAAATTGCTTATACTTATGCTGCTGGTGAAAAAGGTGTTTGTTAAACTGTTCTGACATTAACGTAACTATTGTTAGATACTCCCCCCATCTACTTTTACAGCTCTGAGTTTCTCAGATCAAAGGTAGCCAAAAGCTTAAAATAATACTTTGTTTATATACCCCATCCCAAGTGCCTTTCCTCTCTCTTTGATGATGATGGTGTGGTTGGTTTGGTTTGGAACTTTTCGAAGACAGAGAGCACTGGCGTTTTTTAGATTGTAAGATTTCAGTGCAGGGTGTTTGTCTTCACGTGTGTTTATATAGTATCTAAAATAGTATGGCCGTGGTCCTAACTGGGGATGTATGGGTAATGCTTTGTTTAAGAACTTGAGTGCTTGTTCCTTCCTTCGAAGTATTTCTTATTCTAGGAAGTTTCTCTAGTTTCAGTGTAGAGTACATTACATTACAGTGTCAAATATCCTTGAGTTAGCTTTTGTTGTTGTTTTTATTTTTATGTTCATTATCATGCTTTACCTATCTACTTTTTTTTTTCCTTCCTCTTTTTTTCTTCTTATGGTAATATTCCAGAGGTATCCCTGAAATCTGTGTTGAAAAGAAAGAACAAATTTTTAAAATGTCCTTGGTAAAATAATACAAACTTTTACAGAGGTGTATTTAAGCTTTTTTCTCTCTGTCGGGGTAGATTGTGTTACGCTGGTGCAAGAGAACTTGAAATCAAAGTCGGCTAGTTTCTTGTGCTGGAGAAAGCTGAACAAAGTACACAATTTAAAAGAAATGCTGCACATATAGACAAGTAAATTATTTTATTTTCAATTTTAGCTTGTTATTAAATCAGCATTAACTGGCAAAACAGAATTTTAGAAATTAGATTTAAGCTGCCAAAATTCTAAGGTTCAGATGAGAGAACCTTTGGGCAGAATTAATCAACAAAATCTAAGCTGAGCTCAATAAAATTAACGTAGGCATTTGCAAATCCAGAACTGGAAAGAACCAGATGTTTGGTTTCTACTCAGTCGCTCTGTTCTGCAAGTGTAACTGCATAAATATGGAATAGCAACAGGCTTACATGTAAGGCTGTTGCTTGATCTCAAAATGTCTTTGTAAAAGCCAGGGTGGAAAACAAATGCCTCTCTGAAGATGCCATGGGTTCCAGCTCCTTGCTCTGTGCTGGCCCTGCCTGCATGCCATTCAAAATCTGCACATGTGCTATCTTTGGATCCTGTGCCATAAATTGCTAACCCAATCTGTAGTAGTCCATCAAAACCAGATGGGATAAGTCATTTCTAACTTCAAGGATTCATATAATTTTTGGTTTAAAAAAAAAAAAAAGGATCCGGGAATACTAATTAGTTACTGTTTGTTCTCTTCTTTGCCTGCGTTCCCCCCCACCCCCATACATGGCCTTTGGTTTTTCTGGTTTTCTCTTGCTGTTTCTTCATCTCTCTTCTGTGTTATCACCCGTCTTGCCTTTTCTTGTATTGGACAAGCCAACAATTACAGAATAGTTCTTTCAGCCGGGAACAAGCTGCACAGTAGAAGCAGCCACCATCACAGCAGTTGACCCAGTACGTTATGCACATCTGCCTTGTAGTTTATTACTTCTGTATTGTCAGTGAGTTGTAGTCAAAGATGCACCTTGAGGGTTCTGTATTGGAGACTGTAGCATGATGTTTAGGAAGTCGTAGTCAGAAGAAAATACTGATAATAACGTTAATTTTGTATCTTGAAGATTTCTGATATAGAGAGTAAGGCCAGAACATTTAAAGTGATAGAAATGCATTACAGTCTGTTATGTATATTGTGGTTCTTGATGCATAGTCTTCTGCTTCTTCCATGGCAATAAGCATGTGAAGTATTTCATATATCTGACTGTTTTTCTTTGATTTTGCTCTTTGCTTTCTGTTGTGTTCATTTTGGATGAAATACTACTAAAATTTTAGATGAATAGATCAAGATAATATTGCCTCTATCTCTTAGGCTATGCTCTACTTAAGCTACTTCTCTTGGAGTAAAACTAAAATTTTTACATTCTGCTACCAAAAAAAAATCCTTAATGAACTACAGTATTCTGATAYAAGTCCTTTTCACTAAATACCACTGTTCTTGCTCATTTCCCTTCTCCTTTCCCCAGTACTTCACCTGAGACTTATTTAAGATGCCCGCTGTCTTGGCTTTGATACGCTCAGAGAAGAGATGTCAGGCAGTCTCGGGCTGGGCCGAATGGTAGCCCAACTCCCCATCTTATGATCCTCCTCTCCCAGTTGAGATGTGTGTTAGGAGTGTCACCTTCAATGTGCACGGGCAGTCTGGATGCTTCCTGGCTGCCTTAGGTTTGTTGTGCGTGCACTGGGCGGCCGTCCTGTGCCTTCACAATTATTCATGCTTTTCCTTAGAAACACTCGATTTTACTCTGCACGTACAATACGTTCATTCTGTGCGGTTCCCGTGGGCAGTGCAGAAGGGGGTGAGAGGCCGCTGCAGCTCAGCCCAGGCTGTTGCTGCCACCAGGACATTTTGTGTAGTTTGCATTATGCTATTATATTGGGAGAGGAAGGCCAAGGGTGCAGGATGAAGATGGGAAAGCTGTGGTAGCAGGCTGTCTGCAGGCTGCAGTTTGTGTAACCCGTGTTAGTTCAAAGTTATTCAGCAGGCTCATCCATTCCAGCACAAATGTCAAGCTGTTCAGAATTATCAACTTCAGCAGTCAGAGAAGTGCATTTTCCTGAGGTGTCTAATGACATCCTCAAATGAGCTGAGGAAAGATTATCCACTGGAGCCATGGAAAAAGTTTCAGTAATCTTTACTGTGTCCTAACATAGTTGGTAAGAGTTGTAACATATTTAACTGACAAGTTTAAATATTTTATATATATGTATGTATGTATACACACTTTCTTTCTGTTAAGTCTGGCAACATGGCTTCAAACAAGTAACCTCCTATTTTCTAGCATACAGGATGCAGACACCCTCCCTCCCCACACACAGTTAACTTAAATGACTCAGAGTGTAGTCACTTCTGCTTCTTGTCTCATTTAAGGGACAGATGTATACAATGGCATTAATAGGCAATTTTCTACTGGTATGTTTATTTTATCATTTTCCTTTCTCAGGATGTGATCTTCACGGTGAGCTGGTGGGAAAACTGAGTTGTAAATCACCCCAATGGATGCGGACAGTGATGTTGCATTGGACATTTTAATCACAAATGTAGTGTGTGTTTTTAGAACAAGATGTCATTTAAACTTGAGAAAGATCGCATTAGAGGGAGCAAATGTGATATACAAGCGTGATGTTGGGGTAAGAGAGTCAACATACATCAATTATCTGTTTTTACAAACATTCCTTAAGCTAAACATTCTTGTGTCTGATATCTGTGTATGGTGGATAGAGAAAAACATAGTTTTATTTCTGTCTTGATAGCCATTTAGTCTGTCATATAYCAAATGTACAGTAAGGGGAGGGGGTAAATATTGTCTCAGAAAACTGCAACTAGTGAGGTTAATATTGGGTGTAAGGTATGTGATAAGACCTCTTACACCTCAGGGTAATAACATTGATGGTTTTGTCAAGAAAATATATCCTGATAAGGAGTCAGCAATGTGGGCGTCAGTCTAATAAGAAAAATACTAGCACAATGCTCGTGGCTTTCAGCTTTTTATTGAGAGGAAAATACCTTCATTTAATCTGTTTYGTGAACACTGAATCACTGGCTGAGATATTCCATGCTTATTTTGCTCTTCTTAGGAGATGACTTTTTTTAATTACTGAAAGAGATGAAGGAAAAGTTCAAGGCTATCAAAAATAAAGGAAGTATTATTAGTGTAACAGTTGATTTGTCTAACAGTTGATTGTTTTGGRTTTTTTTCAGTATGAAATTGAACTGCCACTAATTCCCAATTCTTCCACTTTTAYTTTTCTTTTTAGAAAGTATTAATGAAGCTTAGGAAACCTAGGATTACGGCCACAATTTGGTCCTCAGGAAAAGTTATTTGCACAGGAGCCACAAGGTGAGTTCTTGAAGATTCTTTCTCTAGCTGTAAATTCTTGTGTATTTTAAAATACAATGTTGTAAATGAAGAAGATGGCAAGAGGCAGTACTTGACATTGTTAAGATTCATTCACACTGGATCACATGTAGATCCTTGCCAAGCTAYGTATTTGGGAGGAAGTTTTCTATGTGAAGTGTCTGCCTCAGACTGAGTTGAAATCTTAAGCAACATCGGTTCAGCCTTCTGGGAGAACAGCAGGGAAAACTACTTTGTGAAGAAAATCCTAGAGATTTCATTTGAGAACTCTTTAAGAATTCTGTGGTTTTAGGCAGAACTTGAAACATGGGAAGGGATAACCTTTTTTGAGGGAYATCTCTTACTATTTCATGAAAACCCACCTGAATTTGATCAAGTTATACARTGTTGAGGGACTGGAAAGAAGCAAAATCAAACTCTCAGTTCAGGTACATCTGAGACTCGCTAAACTCTTAGCTGAATTCCTTTAAGATATGTCTGCATTGTGGAGTAAGGATAAGGTACAATAGTAAATTTGCATACTTTCTGTATATGATCTCTGTCTCGAAATGGAAGAAGATTGTTCAGGATGTTAACTCCACACTACCCCTGATCATACTTGTCTCTTAACAGTATTTAGTATCATGTATGATCAAAATACGTCTCCAACTTCAGCTGGAGCCGAGTGCCAAGATATTCTTCAAACAGGGCATGAAGAACTCCATTTGAATATCTAGATAGTTAAAATGTAACACGTACAGTAGGATAAAATGAAGGCTGTCCATGTGATCATGGTTCATGCATTACATGATTTAACGGTTCATTTTGTAGTCTGAGTAGTTGTTGTGGTATGTGTGCGCACAAAAATATACTCTATTTCTGTTAATGCTAGATTCTTTTCTTTCTTCTTTGTAGTGAAGAAGAAGCTAAATTTGGTGCCAGACGATTAGCTCGTAGTCTACAGAAACTAGGTTTTCAGGTAATTCTAATGAAAAAGGACTTGTATGACTCAAGCAATGCTGGTAGTCCATTTTCTAGAAATAAACAAAAATGAGGGAGCATAACAATTTAGCAGTARGCATGTTTTCACTCAGATGCCCCCTTTGTGTCAGCATACATTTTCCAGATGCTGGTTAAAGAGAAACTTTTATTTTGTGGATTTGAGTTTCATTTGGCAGCTCGGAGTAGTGCTTCTTCACTGGCTAATGAACAACAAAATTTGTTTAATAAATGAACCACCCACAGATGTTTCTTGGATAGAATTTACAGTACCTTGAAAGATTTATTTGGAAGAAGTGCTGAAGAGTATAAACTTAACTGTCATTTGAACATAATTTTCCCTCGTTTCTGATGGAATAGCAGATACATATCTATCTTACTAAGGGCAAGTTTGAGTCTCTTTAAGTGGGGAAAAAAAGTGCTTCTGCGCTGTCAGATTGCACAGTGGGAAATAAGCCAAATAAAATACTTAAGACATGAAACCCTTCTTTTTTTCTGGGTTTAGGTTAACATTACCAGTCAAAACCAACACTTGCATTTCATAGTAAAGGTTGAAAAACAGCAACGTGAATGACTTAAAATGACACGTTTTAGTAGTCTAAAACTTCCTGGTAGGCAGTTGTGCTGTTTACCCACAGTTTCAGTTTACGGACAGGCAATTAAATAGACACAGTGGCTGTCCTTTGGCAGGGAGAGGTTCCCTTGGATTGTAGTACATAAAGGCAGTGGTGACAGGCTATCCTGGTAATGCTGCATCAAACCCAAGCAGAAGTTACTGTTACAAATGCATACATTAGGCCCAGACTCTTAAAGTTGGAATGGAACGTTACATCAGTGAGGTAAACAGTGCTTCCAGGGTGGATGCACCAAGTTTTATTATAAAGTGAGCAGTTTAAGTGGAATATATTCTGAGGATTAAAATGATAGTTGACCTTTTATAAGGATAAGTTGCTTCTACTGGTAGTATACTTCTAAAAAGCTTTGAATGAGGAATGGTCATTTTAARTTTAGGCAATCTTAGAAAATGAACAGAAGTTTCTTCAGTGATATTGCCAACACTGACTTCTCAGCAGTGCATTTGTTTGTTTAGGAATTGTCTGTTGGCTATTTTATTGTCAKCTAAAATGACTGTGGTAAAGAATAACTGAAAACCAGTAGTTTGAGCTGGGTTTCAGAAAGTAACGGAGTAGAAAAACAGCTTGCCGTACTGGCCGCTGGAGGTTTGAAACAAAACAATTTTCACCTTTTTTCTTATTCTTAGCTTTAATAAAAGTGATGTACAGCAACAAGGCACTAAAGAAATTTTCAAATTGTGTAAGATTCTTGTAACGATGAAATTTAAGCTTTTTCACTGCTTATTTTGATGTTCCATAAGCTATTTAATGTAACTTATTTTCAGTTTGGAACATTTAGTACAGCAATGTGAGTTGTTTCTGTCTCGTTCTGAAACTGTACTATAACCATGTAATACAACTGTGAAGTATCTAGTTCAACAGTTACTGTACCATAGAAGGATAAAGTAAGCAATTTGAGTCCATTAAGTACTGTTTAGACTCCTATTAGAAATACATCAATCACAAGGTTTTAGTTTTGAAATCTCATCAAAATATTCTAATTAGTATTCTTACTTTTTTTGCAACCCATACATCTGCCTTGCTGTAAACTGAATTTCTAATGTCTTTTTTCCCTCTCTTTTGAAAAGGTAATTTTCACAGATTTTAAAGTTGTGAATGTTTTAGCAGTGTGCAACATGCCCTTTGAGATCAGATTGCCAGAATTTACAAAGAATAACAGACCTCACGCGAGGTATGGTAGCATTTTAAAGAATTATAGTCTTGGTATATTTCTTAAGCTTTTCTTTTTCAGTTCTAGATCTATCTTTTTTTACCTTTTATTTTGTTTTCTAGTTATGAACCAGAACTTCATCCTGCCGTGTGTTACAGAATAAAAACTCTCAGAGCTACCTTACAGATTTTTTCCACAGGCAGTATCACAGTTACAGGTATTTTGATGTCAAAAATAAATATTTAACTTGTTGGGAATATTTAACTCTAGGACCAGTAGGTTTAGGAAAGGAAGACATTTAAAGCAGGCAAAAGATACGTTGAAGGAATTTTGTTTCCCAGTGCTAGCACCTAGTTTGTTTTTAAGTGAAAGTGCCAGAAGAATTGTAGAGAAAGTGTTATTATTGGTAGGCTCAAAAATTACTTTGATTGAATGTACATGTCTGGTTTTTATAAAAACAAAAGTGAGGTAGGACTTGAGAATGCAGGTATTTATTGCTTATTTAAATATTTGAATTTTCTTTCTTTTTTTCATCTTCATAGTGCCGTGAACTACACTGCATGTAGCATTAACATCCCTTTCATAAATACATGTTTCCAGACTGGAGATTTTTGGAAACTGATAACATAGCATTTTGTCATAACTGAAGTTGACCAATATTTACAGTTCTTCAGACTTGTGCTCTCTTCTGTTAAAGCTCAAATGAGAGAGAACCACCAGCTGAATCACAGGCATCAGTGATTTTTCCCATGTGATCAGAGATGTGATTGTCCTGGGTCTTGGAGATGCCATGCCATGTTTTTTTTTCTCTCTTCCTAATTTTCATTTTCCATGCTTTGTTATGTTTGTTTGTGAGGTGTCCACCACAGGTTTCCAGATACAAGAAGTCAGGGTTTTTTTAGAGAATACCTATTAAAATGGTACAGAACCAAAAACCATCACTTCCTATCACTTCAGCGGGAATTCTGTCTTGCAGTCGTTAGAGCTGAGCTCCTGGTATCAGAAGTTGGGTAGGGATTTTTATTTTCACATCTTAATTCCTTAACAAATACCTAGGCTTTATGGGGAACATTTCTCACAAGATACCAGGAGAAGTGTTTTTTAAAGATGACAAACTCCATCAGATTTGGTAATCTGAAAATATAGGGCTAAAAAGTATTTCAGGATTGCAGTATATGTTCTGAACAGAGCAACTGGTCTAGCCAAAACTAGAAATTAAATTCAAAATAAATAAGAAGCTTGAGTATCACTGCAGTAATAAAAGGCGCTCAGCATGTTTTGTCAGCCTCCTAATGAGATTTAGCCTTTCTGTAAGATTATTATTACTCCATATATGGGACAAAATGACTTTCACATTCCCAGGATTGTCCTTTCAAATATGAAGGCAAATATGGTAAACATCAAATTTTTACTTTYTTCTGGTTTACTTGTTACAATGAGTTTGAAATATCTCAGACCTCTGTTGGTTTTGAAGGCTTCTGTTTTGCCTAGGCCTTTCTTCTAGGGGAAAAAAAATGTCCACAGTCTTATGCTTCTTGTTCTAAAAATGTTTTAAATTACTTTTCAACCTTACTGTACTCCCTCTCAGGTGCGTTCAGATGGGTTTCCTTTTGACCATTCATGTTTCTGTAGTACTAGTACTTGTTGTGCCACTAACTSAAATAATTTTGAGATACATAATTAGAAATGTTATGAAAAAAACAGGAAGGTGGTTTTTTTTTAATGGGACAAGTATAAAAAGATTTAGAGTTACATTGAGAAAAGAAAACAAAAAGAACTGATATGTAATAGGAAGGAGTATTAATTTTTCTTCCTCCAGAAAGAGTGATGAGGGAGTTGTTTTGGGGTTTTTTGGTTTGTTTTTGTTTTCTTCTCTTATACTCCCCGCAATGATGATCCGGTTTTTACATCTCTTCAACCCTACAGGGAGTGGCATTTTTTACAAGAATTATTTGCCTACTCATACTCTGGCTTTCTCTAGAACTTGCATTTCTATAATAGCAGACAAATTTAAGGAAGGTGCAGTATCTGCCCAGAAGGCAGGTATCTTTCACCAGGCTTGTTTAAGGTGAGTGCTTAACTCAACTTGACAAGTTTGAAAATACAGGAAGGATCCTATTCCATTCCATTTTCTTTCTGACTGAGTATGTAAATTAAAACAATATTTCCAGAATTACTTAAATAAGTAATTTATAACTTACTTAAATAAGTTAGTTATGATTTTTGGGAACCATTTTGAACAGTTCTCTATACTTGGAAGAAACTTTTGAAGTCTAAATTGAGGTAAAAACCCCCTGAGTTCACAGGCATCAAAGCACGTGAGAAATTGCTGTTTTCATCTATCTGCATCACCAAACCTCTAGCCAGGATGAATTTCTTCTGGCATGTTACTGCTCGCTTATTTGCAGTCTTAATTGTTCATGGCATAAAATGGTCTAGTACCATTAGAAAGCATCGCTAGTTCATTCTTTTCTTTCCCCAAATGCTCATAGATCATGTTAGATAACCTTCAGATGCTTCATGCTGCGACAATAACCATTTTCTGGCTTGCAGGTTTTGTCCCGAGATCAATGGTGGAGCTATTTGCAAAATCCAGACTAGAAAGTAATAGTCTTTAATTTTCAAACATAAAGTAATCTTGCTCGAAACATACTTGGGTTAAATCCAGCATTATTTAGCAGTAGTTTTTGTTGGTAGGTTTTTAAAAGAAGAGATAAAAGTGGCTAGGCTTTGAGTAATACAAATTCCTAGAAGATTAGCATAAGTAAAAGTATTTCTTTTACCTCTGCCACTCAGCTTCTGCCTTCTTCTCTGGGCTGACTGTTTAAGCCAATGAATCAAAAAGCACCCAAGTTGTTAGGAAATGAAATTACAGTATTATTTATTTGTAGTCTAGCCATTGACCAGTGTAGAATATCTTACAGATTTCATGTGAGAGTCTTTTTTTGTAAGTAAAAGTGATCAGAGGAACACCTTCTTAAGTTGGGAGAAGTGGGGGAGAAGTTATTTTTGTCTACAGTATAAAGTTGTAGCTAAAAATATTGAAGTTATTTTAAAGATACTGCTGCTGTTTTAATTTCTGATTCCCTGATTTTTCTCTTCCTACTGCTTTTTTTTTTTTTTTTTTTAATATGTCTCAGGGCCAAACGTAAAGGCTGTTGCCAGTGCTGTGGAACAGATTTACCCATTCGTGTTTGAAAGCAGGAAATAAATTTTGTAATTCACCACTTGATGGTTAGGTTCCCTAACCAAGCACCTTTAAAGACTGCTGCACATTGGACTAAAAGCAAAAAGGAAAACTGGACCAACCATAGCGGAGGAATACAGACTCTTTTACTTGCTCATGGCCACAGTATAAACTCCAGTTCTTTTGGATTTTACTCTTAACAGTGCTGTATTGTAAAAACGGAAGTTTACAAGATATGAAATTGCTGCTTTTAAAAAGACATTCTATTTATTTTTGCAGTAATTTCTGTGTATTCATAAGCAAAGCTGTCACGATGTGCACTACCTTTAAAACATTTTTTTTTTAGTTTGAGCTTGTGTTTTATTTGTGAATAGTCTTTTACATTTTTGTATGCTGAATATTGGGCACCAAAGAAGCTGTAAAAGTTATCTTTTTCACCTTATGAATGTGCACAAATAAAAGTTTGGAAAATATTTCTCTT
The DNA here is from genome assembly GCA_030449065.1 of Oceanodroma leucorhoa. Lineage (NCBI taxonomy): Eukaryota > Metazoa > Chordata > Aves > Procellariiformes > Oceanodroma > Oceanodroma leucorhoa. Next base: position 3,266,063 of record JASVER010000029.1, on the reverse strand, counting down.
CATACCTGTTCTGTTATATTCCTTTCCCTTTTTCTATTACAGTTAAAATTGTATAGTTGCAAATTAATTTGAAACAATGTAAGAATAGTCTTTTGCTGATACTTTCTGTTTCTATTTGTAGTATGTGTAAAACGTTGTGCGTGGGTTAGATTGAAATCTATAGTAGTTACGTATGTTTATCCAAGGATGAAATTTGGTTTGTTCCCAGTTCTCTTAACTACATGCCAGACTTCAAGTATTTTCTTGCTGTTACATGAAGAGAAGACATTTCTAAATACAAAGGTCTACAGCAAGTGTTTTCCTGTAGATGATGAGGAAATCTTATCAACTAAAGAAGCTGCTGTAGAAAAATCAACTGCCTTGTCGACCTACTGGATGCAAAAGGAAAAAAGTTACTATGTGAGCTTYGGTTTTCAGGAAAGTGGTGTTGTGCTTCAACTCGAGAAGACAGCATGGTCAYGCTAATCCATCCCCAGCTTATTGCTGAATGATTAACACAGACCTTTTCTACACTCTTCTTACTGTATAGTATTTTCGTGATAGGAGCTGCCAACAAGCAATGAAGCTTGATTCTGGCATGTATTATTATTGGTATTAATCTTGGACTTGGAAGCCAGTAGATGTTTCTCTCAATAAGTGCACATTTGAAGCAGAAGAGAGGTGAATGCTTAAAAGTAACTGCAAATGCTACTTTTAAAAAGATACAATAAATATGTATAAATGTATGTATGTCTTTTTTCCCTATCTCACTGAAGAGAAACGTAACACTACTTTGTGTGCTGCAGGTAATATACAGTCTTAGTGGGTGCTGAAAATAGTAAACCACGAGTTGTTAGTGTACCAGAAGTCACAGTTGCAAAAGAAAGGTGGAAGAACATCCTGAAGAAGCAAATGCCTAGCATAATGTATTTAATCTGTTTGAGGGGATGGTATGGAAGTTGGGGCTGTCCGTAGTGACTTCGTGTAGAAATTATGGAAAGGAAGGAATAGTATAGGAAACGTTCAACCAAACCCTTCAGAACAAAAAGAAGGAAGCAACGATTTGCCACAAGCCTTAAGTGATATATTCATAAAAGCCCTTTTAAGCTGTGTAGGTAGAAAAGAGAGGACTTACAACCATGAAATTTCTAGGTTGAGTTCAACAGTCACGGAATGCATGATAAAGAGCAGGAAAAGGGATGCTTGCTATATGCAAGCTTTCCAGTTTGAATAGAAGATAATGTGGACCTCAGCACTCCTGACACTAATGAGGATTTTGTGAAGAGTCAGAGCAATGGACAAACCACTGTTAGGGAACACTAGTGTATTATTATTGCAATTTAAAAAGGGAAAAGCAGAAGGTATTTGAACAATGAACAAAATTGTAATGGGTTTTCCAGGAACAAAAGTGTAGTCCTAAACTGATGAATGAGGATTTGGCCATTCTAACTACAATAGCTGTCTTAGATTAGGCTTGCCTCTTTTTCTTTTGGATCAAATTACAAAGCACTTGAGTACTACCAGTGAAATTCTGGAGCTTTTATCAAGCATATGTCTCCTAAATTTATCTATGGAGAAAGAAGAACGTTTTGCTTTTTTGTTAGCACTGTCACGTAGTATGAAATCTGCCTGTTAGAACAAAAATGAAAGGTAATTATAAGCTGTGATGTATTAAAATGGGAACAGTTTCTTTTGAAGTGCTGCTTGGATTCATGCTAGCAGTTTGAGGTCTTTGTAACAATCCATAAGGGAGCCGAAAAGCACACTACTAAACTTGCAGGGTAGTGTTGAGAAAGAGATTAATAGCAAATAAAAGATTCCTTGAAATGTGTGCTCACCTATCCTTCTAGCTCCAAGGGAGCCTCAAACTGTTTGTGACAAATACGCTTTAAAACCTCTGATGATGAAGGGCATTTGGCAGCATATGCTTATACTCAGGGATATCACTCTCTTTCCCATCACTGCTCTAAATCAGTAGGTCCCCGCCTCAGTCTGGAATAAGCCTTGCTGTTGCTGCTTGTTTCTACATGCAGGCATATACACACACGCCCCTTCCTAATCTTCACGAGTTAGGCTTTCTTTCCTTGCCGTGTTGGGCTGCCTCCACCTAGGCTCTCGCGATTGACTCCTGCAGTCACGATGTGGACCCTAGGCCAGACAGCATGCCCCAGCGGGCTAGCTCTCGCCTCCACTGTGAGGAGCGGTGCTTTAAATTAAATTTACCTGTCAATCAGCTGTTCCTCAATGGCCGTGTTTTCTAGAGCACTGTTCATCTGTCCCTGGATTCTCCAGGTGGATCCCATGCAAAACTCCACACAGTGCTCAGCTGTGGCACGAGCAGCACCATAAAAAGTTTATTTCCCATTCCTTAGAGGGAAGGGTTGGGTCTATTTATACAACCTACTAAGGGCTCCTTTTTGCAGTAGAATGATAACTCTGACTCATTGCTAGCTTGTGAGTTGTCATAGCCACTAGATCTTTTCCTGCAGTTTCTAGCTCCATTTTATCATTCTCTGACTTGCAATTAGCGTTACCAGAGAAATTTGCACTTACGCTTTCAGAATTGTATCCTGCTTTTTTCAGACCCTTCTCACAGATTTGCGCAGTTCTGAATCCCAACCCAGTCTCTCCCAGTTTAGTATTGCCTGCAAATTTAATAAGCATATTCTGTTCTGTAATCCAGTCCATTAATGAAGATACTGAATAATTTTAGATCCGGGACAAATTTTTTTGTGGAGTGCTTCAGAGATCCAGGGATGTGATTTGTAAGATGTGTCCCTTTTTTCCCCTTGTATTTTCATAGTTGATGAGGTTGTGACTGCCAGTTCTGTGTCATCAGATGTGCAGGCTTTGTTATAAAAGACCAGTACAATCAGGGCTACATTTATAGGGCTATATAGGGCTAAGTCTGTAGGACTACAATTAAGGCTATAGCTATAATGATTTTAAAAGCCCTTGACTACAGCATCATCACTTTTTGGAGGTTTCTGAAGCTATTCGGGTCTCAGCAGTTAAACCAGTATTGGAACTATGCCTTCTTCAGAAAGAKGGTATTTTTACTCGTTTGTTTCTGCACTAAATAGGTGCGCATGGGGAAAGCTTAGAAGAGCTCGCAATGAACCCAAAACCTGTAAGGAGGGAGACAATTTCTATGGTATTTTCTAAGTTAAATTTATTTTTGTTAGAACACTCAGAAAATTTATTACAGCAGACGTTGGTTTGGGAAGCTGCAATGCTGAGAAAGATTTTGCAGAAGCCCCTTTCACTAAATGTGATGTAATAGAAATGGCAAGCCGGTATGGGCTTGGATTGCACGTGCAAAGGTCTGCTATCTAGAGGCAACTATCAGAAAACAGTACCAACCACAGCAAATGGGAATGCCATTGGAAATGCGGGTAATCCACTACCTGCTAAAGTCACACATCAGGAAATGGATGAATTTCCTGCAATATAGTCTTACTAAAAGTACATTCTATTACTTGATTTAATCTCAGGCACTTGTTAGTATAAGAATGATGGTGATAAACTAACAGCACATTTGGAAGACTGCCCAGAGTCACCTTCATATTTCTTGTTCTGAAGCTGATTTAGTAGAACGCATGATACTGATAACCGTCCTCCAGCCTAAACATGAAGCAGGTGGAGACATTTCAGTAGACATCAATGCTAAAAAACTGAGACAGGTACTAATATGCAGAAACCCACAAAATGGGTTCAGACTCTTTTTTTTTGACAAGATCATTTTACAAGTGTTCAGAACTGATAGTGGGATTTGTAGGTTTCATGAAAAGAAAATATCATTGTTGATCTAAGAAAAAAGCTTTACAGTATTAGCAGGTCCAGCCTGCAGCCCTTTGCTGGCACTTGAGAAGTTCTTCTAGATCTTTTGCTTTTCTTCAACAAATGCTCGCCAGGCTTCCAGGCTTGACATATACTCATTAGGCAACACATGGCACCGACCATGTATCCCATATTTTATTATTCTTTCCATTTCATTAATAGAATGTGTTGTTTTCTCTAGCAAGAAGGCATTGATATTTTTCAAAACTATTCTTTGCTTGAGCATACTACGGTTAAAAAAAAAAAAAGAAATTCAGGCTGTGTATCACAATGTGAGCTGATCCCAAAAGTGCAAAAATCAGGGTGCTTAACTGAGCATTCCAAATGAAAATWAAAAAAAAATAAAAAAAATAATAAAAAAAAMCCCAAACCAGAAACCTCACCAAATCTTGTAGGTTTTGGCCACGTTCTGGTTCTTGAATTCCTCACACCTCCAAGTTAAGTGTGAAAATTTAAGGTAAAAATTTCAACCTTCTATGCATGAAACATCTACGCTTACAAACTTCAGCTGCCCCTTTTCCCCCACCACCAGAGTCAACCTCTGACTTCACCTCCCCTTGCATTTTGTGTGCCCTCCTCATCCATGGTTTCTCTCCCACTGCTCCAAACCCAGCTCTCCAGCTCTCGCCGATTCACACTGCTATGAAACTTTTACGTGGCTGAGCTCTAATGCATTTTGCATCCTTTTTCTGACTATTTGTAGAAGTAACAGGAATACTCTTACCCTTGCCAATTCCTGCTGCTGCAGCACGGAGTAAACTATTATTGCTGAGGGAAGCGCAAAGAGACTCTTTGCTCCGGGCTGTCTCCCATGTAGGGGCAAAGGGACCTCTTCTCCTAGCCTCTTGTGGTCGATATTGGAACTGTAGACCTCAAACGAAATTCTAAGCAGGTCTTCACTTTTTTTTGGAAAATTCAAAATAATAGAAACCAAAGTTTTCCATGTCTGTGGAAAAAGTGGAAGCAGCTGAGATCCAGGGTGGAATTTTAGCTTGGGATGGGAACTTGCCGATGCCCCGTAGGGAATGAGAGCAAAAGGCTTTTGAGCTTACTGCCTCTGATGGGGCCTTCAGTCTGAGTCACCTACGTCTCAGGTGCACAGCCCCACTGTCTGTCCATGTGTCCTGGCCGTGCTTGGTCTCTTGCTGCTTATAGACTATGTCAAAAGGGCTCACCTGGACCCTTATGAGAAGATTTTACCTAATCTTTGGGATGTTGTGTATGCCAAAAACTGCATCTTGCTGAGTCTTATGCATACTATCATAAGCATCCCTGAAAGCAGCCCGGTCTCACAGCACCCATGAGGTTATTGTGAGGACTGCTGGCTCTAGGATGAGGACAGAAAAAAGAAGGCAGCTGTAAGCTGACCAGCTAACCAGTGGCCTAGCAATTCAGAGTTTCGCTTGGTTTAGATGATGTGGGATCTGCATAGTTAAAAATCCTGTGTTGTGATAACTACTTACCTGACCTTTTGTACCAAAAGTCCAACAGGGTTTTGATATTGCTTCCCTTAAAGCTTATGATGCAGGAAAGTTGTGGTACAGATTTGGCCAGTAGGTTCCSATCCTGAGGCAGCTAAATTTCTAGTGACTTCTGGCAAATCACGTCCTTGGCTTCAATAATTTCTTCTCAGGTTTTGAACACATGCTCACTGTCTGAATAGACATGCTCCTGTAAGTTCACGATGTCAGTATCTAGAAGTGTGACCATGTGAGAATCTGATCAGAACTGATCCACTCTGCTTAGAAGTAAAACTTTACCTAGATCAGTAAGTTACTGTTCCTTCAGTGCAGGACACAGTCAGGTGGTTTTAATGCTATGAGACAGCAAATAAAGTGGGATCATGTGCTTAGTTCAAAGTAGTATCTGCACTCCAGCTGACAGTGTCAGTCTTGCTTCCTCAATTAAATGCTGGAAGAAATGCCGCTGTGTGGCTCCTGAGACAGTCAGCATGCTTTTAAAGCATACTTTTTTCTTTAAACAAAGAACCATTTATTTATCTGCTAATAAATATTTATCTACTGATCATTCTAACAAAATCTATTAACCCTCTAAGAAAAAAAGACCCATGTTCTTTTATAGGAGCCATATAGATAACCCTTTGTAGAAGCTTGTTGAGTACTTCAGGATACACTTGCTAGGCAATAACCAAGAATTTGATGTAATTTATGATTTGCAGTTATTACAGTTTCTGAACTCCCTTTGCGCTGCCCTGTACCACACAATTCTCGCTTTCTGCATCCAAAAGTCMAAGTCTAGTGTGCCCTGTGTTGAGAAATAACATGATTTTGGCATCAACTCTGGTAYCTCCAGCTTCCAACTTTCCTGAGACTGGGAAGCCAAAGAAATCCTATCTCCTCTTCTGTAAGGCCATCCTCAATCTAGAGTAATTGATTATGCAAATGTCCCCCATTAAACAATTYGACTATGTTTTCTGAGGAGTATTTCCTAGGTCACTGAATCCTGGCCCTCCCAGGAAAAGGTATGTAAAGTTCCTCTTATAAGCTGAGCATACTCTGTGTTATAATTTAGTTCTCATGAATAAGATCTGTTTTCAAGTCTTGTTAAACTGAAGCCTAAATTAATTCGTAAACAGTTCATACCCAGTTGTTCTGCACTAACATCATCCTTTTCACTCCATAGTTGTCCACTTCTGCTCCATAGTTYTGTCTTCCCTAACGCACTAACAGAGAGTTGTTAACCCTTTTCAGTCCCTTTTTTGCTAGGCTAAACAGACCTGTCTTTGGTGGGCTCCTCCTGGGAGACTCTTCCTTCTCCTTGGCACCCGAGTCATCCTTTGCACCTCTTCCAGGCTGAACTCTTGTTGAATGTAGGTAACTAGAATTGTGCACAATATTCCAATTTCCATTCACCTCTTGTATGTAAAAGGTGAGTAACCTCAGGGGAGGTGAGGGATRGTGGTTTGAAACAGACAGACCTAGATTTCCAGTAAGTTATAAACTACAACAATCTTTAATGTTGGCTGTAAACTGCCACTGAAAGAAGCTCTACTAAGAAATGAAAGAGAGAATATCTTGTGTATAATAAAGATACCATGCGTCCCATCAGAGTGCAAGCATCGCTGAACTTTTTTYTTATCAGTCTTATGGTGAAGGCTGCTTTGATTGCCCTGGGTCTAGTAGAGCTGCTCTTTCTCTCTCTTGGCAAGTTCCACCGGCACCAGTTTCTCTCTGCGCTGGCTCATCCAGCACAAGGGGGTCTTCACGTATTTCCTGGAGAAGCAAAAAACAACCCACAAAGGTTTGTCATTGAATAYAGCTGGCAGAGTGCTCTCCCTGCTACATACGCCTGCCACGAAGGGCACGGGTGTCCGGCACCCCGGCAGACCACCAGAACACCCCGGCCCCGGAGGTGCTCCAGCGGCCCCCGGCGCTTCCCCGCCTGCCCGCGCGGGGGCGGCCCCGCCGCACGCTCCTCCCGGGGCGGCCGCCGGCTCCCCCCCCTCCGGCTCCCCGCCTCCGCCTCCGGCTCCCCGGCTCCGGCTGCCCCCCTCCGGCTCCCTGCCTCTGCCTCCGGCTCCCCGCCTCCGCCTCCGGCTGCGGGGCCCCGCCTCCGGCTGCGGCTCCCGCGTGGGTTTAAGTCTGTCTTTAAAAGGGGCGGGAGGAGAGGGCGCGCGGGGGGGGGCAGCGCAGGCCGGACCAGAAACGCCAATTTCTCAGTCCATGAAGGAGTGACCGCTGCGAGGGGGGGYCCCGGGGCTCCGGCAGCACAATTAGCTCCGGGATTTCTGCACTGGGATATTGCTCTTAGTCCATAAACGAACTCTTTCAAGCCTGGCTGACTTGCAGCATACCCTTTAGAAATAATTCTCTGGTAATGTAAAAAACCCAATTACAGCATGACCCGTCGCTGTCCACACGTTAATTACAGAATTATAGAATGGGTYGGGTTGGGAGGGACCTTAAAGATCATCTAGTTCCAACCCCCCTGCCATGGGCAGGGACACCTTCCACTAGACCAGGTTGCTCAAAGCCCCATCCAGCCTGGCCTTGAACACTTCCAGGGRTGGGGCATTCACARCTTCTCTGGGCAACCTGTTCCAGTGCCTCACCACCCTCATAGTGAAGAATTTCTTCCTTGTATCTAATCTAAATCTACCCTCTTTCAGTTTAAAACCATTACCCCTTGTCCTATCACTACAGGCCCTTGTAAGTCCCCCTCCAGCTTTCTTGTAGGCMCCCTTCAGGTACTGGAAGGCTGCTATAAGGTCTCACTGGAGCCTTCTCTTCTCCAGGCTGAACAACCCCAACCCTCTCAGCCTGTCTTCATAGGAGAGGTGCTCCAGCCCTCTGATCATCTTCATGGCCCTCCTCTGGACTCGCTCCAACAGGTCCATGTCTCTCCCGTGCTGAGGACTCCAGAGCTGGACACCGTACTCCAGGTGGGGTMTCATGAGGGTGGAGYAGAAGGGCAGAATCACCTCCCTCGACCTGCTGGTTACGCTTCTTTTCATGCAGCCCAGGATACAGTTGGCTTTCTGGGCTGCAAGCACACATTGCTGGGTCATGTGGAGCTTCTCATGAGCCAAGTCCTTCTCCGCAGGGCTGCTCTCAATCCATACTCCACCCAGCCTGTATTTGTGCTTGGGATTGTCCAGACCCATGTACAGGACCTTGCACTTGGCCTCGTTGAACTTCATGAGGTTTGCACGGGCCCACCTCTCAAGGTCCCTCTGGATGGCATCCCTTCCCTCCAGTGTGTTGTCTGCACCACACAGCTTGGTGTCATCGGCAAACTTGCTGAGGGTGCGCTCAATCCCACTGTCCATGTCACCGACAAAGATGTTAAACAGCACTTGTCCCAATACCGACCCCTGAGGAACACCACTCGTCACTGGTCTCCACTTGAACATCGAGCTGTTGACCGCAACTCTGAGTGCGACCACCCAGCTAATTACTTATCCACCGAGTGGTCCGTCCGTCAAATCCGTGTCTCTCCAATTTAGAGACAAGGATGTTGTGTGGGACAGTATCAAATGTTTTGCACAAGTCCAGGCAGCAGCCTGCTGGCAGGCTGTCAGCAGGGAGAGAGTGAAGGAGTCTGCATGGCCCTTTCAAGCCTGGGTGTGCGGATGAACTGGGGATGCTGCCTTGCCTGTAGCAGCATGCCACCAGCTGTGCTGAGGCCTGACGCTCACCCCAAGCCATCAGCCCTGCAAAAATTTTGTCCGCGAAATTATTTTCCCTATCATTTCTTTATCATTTTATTCATTAAGCTGATAACTTCTGAGATGAGTCCAAAAAAGCAAGTAGCTGCTGTAGAGTAGCTCTTTGAACAGATCAAGAGAGTGCTGCATTTTAAAAAACAAGGCTGCTTAGTTTTTTCTATAATTTTTTATGTCCAAAAACAACTGAAAAGAATGGGGGCAGTAGCAAATTGATAGTAAAAATTGCCAGTTAATTTATGGTCAATGACACCTGCATTTGGAGATTGTAAGTAAACAGCATGTGTATCATGAGACCACTTMATTCTGTTCTCCAAATTGATGTGCTACTTTTCTTGAACGTATATCATTCCAAGGGCCACTCTACTGAGGGATGAAAAAAGACAGGTAGGGTCAAAAGACCAAAAATAGTGAGAAGGGATCATATTAAAGGAGCAGGCACGTGGCATTCATGTCACCAGCGCTCTCTCTCCCTCTCAATGCTCTTCTGCCCTTTTTATGTGGTGAGATGGGGACACCGAACTCATGCTGGAAGAACTTTTTTTAGGTATGAACTCGTAGAGTCTACACAGCCATGGGACTCAGTAAATGCACAAAAAAATGCTCATCTAGAAGATCTAGCAAAACTCACATGGAGTCTTGAAGTATGTGAGATAGGGTCCCTCTCCTTCCCTTTTTCCGCATGCAAGCCAAGACACACAGCCCTAAATGTGAGAACAGAGTTGCCCTCCTCTCCAGGAATGCCAGTCAGCAAAAGTGCTGGGGAGCCAGGTCTGGYTGCAGGTGTTCCTCACAGGCGTGCTGGAAACCACCATCCCTTTAGGGCCAGTCCTTCAGCACCAACAAAATGTTTGCTTGGCCACTGAGATCAACATGTACAAGCTCAAGCCTTGAGAGAATCTGCTTTTTCCAGAAAAAAAACAATGCAGTTTCCTTTTTTTTAGCATGCGGCATTGAAAGGCTTTGTCCCTCTGGCACCTGGGGGGATGTGGTCATGCTCCGTACTTACTGTTTAGCTAGTTCCATGGATATTTGCTCCAAAGAGCATCCTTTCGTCTCTGGTATAAACACAATAACAAAAGCCAGGGATGCTAGGCTCATTATTGTGTAAATGAAGCACACCCAGGACAAGCCAATGAGCTCTACAAAGGAAGAAAACATGTCTTTTTTTAATGTTCAAATATTACAATTCTTTTTCTGTTGTTGTATTTTYATAGGATACAGCCCCTAATGCACAGGAGAAGTTGGAAAGAAGCTAGGCTGTTATTCTTGGCTCWCTTATTTGTGCCTGGCCATAATTTGAAAAAGAAGAGTGGTTTTGCTTTTTCTAATACTCCTTAGGAAAGAAAATTGATGAGCCCATATTGACTCATTTAGCATGAACCTATTGATTTATTTTGCTTGAGGTCACTCTAGATGAAAACAGTGAGTAACCATTGTTACTGGTTTGTGCAAAGGCACCGGCGGTCACAAGCGCCTCGAATTTCCACCCACGTCTGATTTTGTTGCACATTCTTTCATGGAGCAAAACCAAGCATTTTTCACACTGTTGCAGTTGTCTCCAGCTAATCCTCCTCGCCTGTCAATTCCCAGCATTTCCACTGCAAATCATGGGTCCTGCGCCAGAAAGGGATCCAAGAGTGAACTCCTAACGGGGCCAGCCAAGAGCTAGTGGTTTTCTGAGCCTACAGTCCAGGGGCAGGTAGGTCCTCTGGCTGAGGGGTGCACTCCGCAGCCCCTGGCAAGTAAAGCATATACAATCCCAACAGGCTGCCGTGGCCCCTATAGCCCTTTTCCCTGCTAAACCCAAGCCAGACAGTTTAGACATTTGTCAGTTGTGTCATGAGCTAAAAATTGCAGCTGAAGCTGCTAATCCAGCGGGTATCTTCTGCATCAGATACCTAAGTGCAGGTGYTGCTGGCCACCGTGACCTCCACATGTATTCATCTTTCTGCTGTAGACTAGGAATGCATATTTGCTTGTAGTTACACTTTCATAAATCCAGATTAGACCCAGCTAAGCCAGTAGAGTTATTGTGGCTTTGCATTCATTGAAACTGAGACCAGAATAATGGCTAGGTGTGCATTAACAAGTAATGCTGCACARTAGGAGGGGGCCTTCAGGTGAAACGGTTGATGCTGAGGACCTGAAGTCTGCACTATCTGTTTTTCGGTGACATTTCCTTAGGAATAGCTCTAGTCTGGTCCAAGGACTGAGGAAGTGTTGGCAGCTGGAGCGCATTCACTGTGCATTTTCTGGCTTGGTTTTGTCCAAAAGCTCGTGCAGTTCAGGACTGCCCTGTGATGCAAAACAAAGTGCCGTGAGTGGAGGCAACTGGATTATTTGCTTCTGAAGAGGACACTTGATCTAACTAAAGTGCTAGTGTGGAMACAATGAGTTTGGCCTGGTATATTTGTCCTAGTTTTAATCAAGATAGTACTCAGGGGTTTTTCTCTCTCYCTCTTTTTTTTTTTTTTTTAAGAAAAGAAAACACTAAGGTGAAACTCATTTTAGTCACAGGTCACACTCACTTTCAAATCCATCTCAAAATGCATCTAACAGGATGAAAACCACCTCAACTTTTTGTGGGTTGATTGCCTGCCTCCGGTGGAGAGTAATGTAGAGTTAAAGGAAACCTGGAATTTCTGTTCCCTTATATATTTCGTTTTTCAGCACATATTTTCCTCAGAATAAGACTGAAAACTAAAATTTGCAAAACTTCTTATGAAATAAAATTATAAAAAAATATTTTCCAATCAATGAATTTCAGCATCAGCACTTAACCTTTTCCCTTGTTTATCATCACATTATAAATTACTATATGGTAGTCTACATTCTCGGATTAAAACATGGAACATTTTTACCTTACAAAGACACCTTTTTCTAAAGGAAATTTTCTCGAAGCCAGGACATTCCTGTGAAAAGGAATGATTTCAATGGGATTGTCTTTAAAAATGTTTGATCAGAAAAGCTGCGGTCTGACCTAGAGCAGAACTTACATTGACTTCAGAACATCAGGACTAAATCCTAAATATTGTGTATTTTCAACCTACTAAGGCAATGGTGTTTTTAYGAGCTGGGGTTCACAGCCTGTGGAGTTGATGTGCAAGGTGCTCTGATAGCCAGCACCATGAGGCTGTAATTACTAGCACAAACTTAGAAAGATGTGGTGGAAACGGTGAAGTCTTACACTAACAAACCGCACCTAAATGGAGATCTGAATTGGGCTCCTGGGGCATCACGGCTGCAATTTTAGCAATGCTGTTTGTATAGGAAAGATTCATTTTGCCCACTAGGAGAACATCAACTTGGAAGGACACAGAAATCTTACCAGTTATAGTCAAAAATGTCAAGGAGATGAGGAGATTTATACCCCAGTTCATGCTAGATGTCAAAGCCATGGCCCGTCCTCTGATCCCACCAGGGAAAATTTCGCTCAGGACCAGCCAGGACACTGAAATAGAGGAAAGAAAAAAAAAAAAAAAAAGATGTTGTCTTCGAAAGCATGGCTTTCCTTGCTGTACGTTCAGGTAGTCCATGAATTCAGGTGAGGCTACCTGAAAGAATAAGGTGATTTTCAGGGACGTGAGGTTTGTGTGGGCCCCGGCCCCAGGGGACCACCCACGCTCTGCAGGCAGTGTGCGCAGCAGTCAGCGTCACCCCAGAGCATCAGCCCCGCTCGATGGCAGCGCCAGCCCACACGGAACTGGGGAAGTGAGCTCTGACTGCACATCTGTGTATGAAAGGCAGCTCTGACTAAATAACTCTCAAGTGACATAACGCTAATGGAAATGGGGCAGCAAACCAAAGTAATCTTCAGCCTTGGAGCGGCACTGTGTGTTTATGCCACCTTATAAATCAACCTGCCACACTGAAGCAGGTTTGCTATTCCAGCACTCTGCTCCATATAAATGAGATATTGCTGAGGTATAAATGAAGAGAGAAGGCCTGATTTTTGGCTCCTTCATATCACACCACACCACACCACAGGTGATCTAAATGCTGGTGTTGCTAACCCACAAAAACAAATTCAGACATAAAGAGCTGGCTGTGTAACCACCTTGATAGCAAAAGAAAAAAAAATAGAAAGAAAAATAAAAAAAAGACACATTTGCACCATTCCTGGTTATTAGAAAACAAAAAAAAAAACCGAAAAAAAACCCCTCCACCCTCCTTTTGTTCATAAGCAAGATGCATTAGCAAGAGGTTGCTGCGTGAAGAGGTTGTGGGTTAGCAGACAACCAGCACAAGAGCAGAGAAGTACACGTGGATGAACTATGTCTTCGGACCCTTGGACATGGCCATTATAAATTGCTCCTCTGTGATGTTGTTTCTGCAAAATGACAGACGGGAGTTTCCTCAGGACACTTGCACTGGGCAGTCTTAAAGTTTTACATTTTAAAAATAGGCTCCTGTGTGTGTGAGTGTGTGTCATGCTGCAATATCCCTTCAGATGCTTGTGGGATTCCTGTGTGACGGTACTGGTAAAGGTAGAAAAGAAAAAAGTGCTGTGGAAGGAGACTACAAAGGACCAACTGAAAGGGGGAAAAAAAACCCCTAAGCCTTGAGTCAACAGAGCAGATTTGACCAAATTCTAGATTTGAATTCAATAAGGTTTTCTGGAACTGGCCCAGATTTTTTTTGTTTATTTTTTTTTTTAGGAAACATATAAAGAGTTTCACTCCCACAGTGGGACAGACCTGGCAGAGTGGTGATTTTATTCCGGAGAATCAAGACCACACTGTGTAATGGCCTAACACTGTTACACATAGTCAAGTGGCACACGGTCATAACACAGCTGCAGCATCCAACAGCAGCCCTAGAGAGGCATTTTTTCTTTTTTTTCTGACTTGGATCACAGCAAAGTTTAATACACTCGCTGCTGACAAGACAAACGTTGCTCTGAAGAAATGCCCTGGGCATGTTCTGTGGGGTGTCTCCCACAGGAGGTGGGAGCAAAGAAGAGAACTGGCTTCCCAAGCAGGTGTTTTTCCCTGCCAGGCCAGCTGGCCCTGYGCCTGAGCAAACCCGGGCCCTGGCAATGCATGGGGGTCTCATGGTTGTATGCTGCCCCTCCTCAGCGCCAGGGCTGTTGAAACCAGCATCATTAGTCACAGCCGATACAACACGACACGACAGGGAGTGCTAGCTGAAATGCAAAGCAGCAAGTAAGCGAGAGGCAAAGGAGCCCTTCTGAGTGGTGCATGCACAGCCCGTGGACTTTGTCTCCATAGGATGGCCTGGCAGCCAGCAGCTGAGCTCGGCTGGAAAAACGGTTATACACCAAGACCAGCAAAGGAGATATTCATAATCACGTTAGACAGGATTAAAATAAAGTCTGAAAGAATTCAGACCCACTTTCTGCTGGGCATAAACCAGCGCCCAGGAATAAACTTTTTCTGTGGGTACTTTGGCATGTATTTACTGCTTCTAGAATCTTCTTGTGTTCAAGCAACTTGCAGTGGCTGCTCAGAGAGGCACCGAGCGAGGAGGCTCAGGTCCCGCGCACCGACACCGCAGCCCCGCCATGCTGGGCGAGCCCTGAGCTGGGTGAGCTTCGGAGCGTTATGGGCACTGGGGGACGGCTCGTGCCACAGCTGAAACATGTGGCACCGCGGCAGCTCCGGTACCATGCATTTTTCCAAGGACAGACTGGCCCTTTCAGGCTAACTACAATTTGTCTGGAGGTTTGAAACCTATTGTTTTCCTGTTAAGAAACCAAAATACTTGAGGATCTGCATCAGCCGCAATAGTGGTTAGCTGCTCTTATTTCAACCAGTTATTTAGTTCAGACAGATCCCACCGACACACCAGATCTGTTCTTCATGTCTGCTAATGGCAGCTACTTCCTCTGGCATGGCCCTGACCTCTGCTTAGCTGGAGAGGAGTGGATAGGCTTATTCCCCACAGAAAAAGAGCAGTTGTAGAAATCTGACACTTATTACAGTCTGTTTATCCCTTTCCCCAAGCTGAGGCAGCGATAATGATCGATTCTTTGCTTTTAGCACCTCTCTGGGATTGTTTTTACTATTTGTACCTTTGCCAAAAAGCAGCAGCTGCTGTAGGTACGGTGGGGATGTGGCTTTCTCTTGGGGAGGCAGTAACTAGGTTTGGGCTCCCATTCATACTGACTGCTCCTACCTTGTGTGCTGTGTGCACGCAGCGCTGCAGAAATTTAACCCACACGCTCCCGAAGTCACTGCAAATTCAGCTATGTGCTCTGCCTTCACCAGCCTAAGCAGTGTCATTTTGCAGGGGAAATCAGCCTATCCTTGAAAAGAGGGTCCAAATAACCCCTCACCACCTCTCCATCTGCTGTGTAATCTAACATTATTTCAAAAGGATGCTGTGATAGTAACCACATTGCACACACTCAATAGTTTTTGGTGTCTGCTCCAGCCACCCTTCGCTGGTGTTCATGGAAGAGCTGCAGAAACAGCTGGTGCTCTCCAGGACAGATGTGGGTAAGAGATGGACTCAGCATGAGTCTCTGTGCTAGATTCAACAGCTGCGGGATTTGTTCATGTAGTGGCTCCAGGTAATAACTCAGCTTTGCTGACCTGCAGTGCGTTGTATGTTGACGGCAGTTAAGGAAAATTGTACAGTTGCATGGTCTTTTATTATGGTACAATCTAGAGAAAAGAACATCCACTGCAAATGCAGAAGAAAATATTGCATTGCATCAGGAAGCTTAACTGTTTCATTAAATGTCACAGAAACTTAATGTCCTGACATTCCTTGCCTAAGTAGGAAGAGCAGAGGATTCAGATATACAAACAACCCCTTGACCAGGATTGTGACATTCACCTCTAAACAAAGTCACAGGGGCTGTAAAGGCAGAATAATAATGGAAGATTTCAGCTGCTCCCATTAAGGCTGAATAAATTGCATAATGGAGCACAGTGCTGGGACTACATTTTAGATACCGTAGATGATGGTTTCTTTTAGCACTTTGCCTGATCCTTAATGAGAGAAAAAAAAGCAAATCTTGCTTCAGTGCTGAGCAGGGGTAGTTCAAGTTGTAACTGTCACAGAGATGCTCTGTTATATTGGTTATAACATTTCAAATTCAATATTCTTGTAGAAATGGAAGAACCAAAAGCCTACCACATTTTGTTTCAAAAGGAGAACAATATTAGAATAAGCCTGCTTTCTATAAAGAAATGAAAAGGACAATCAGGGTAAATGYTTCAGTGGTGTTAATGGAGAATGTTTAAAATACCTGATTAGAGGCTTAAAATACACATACAACCAATTAAAATAAAAAGAAATAGCTTAGAACAGATAACTGAATGAAGAAAACTGTTAGAAATAGAAATATGCCTTCTGTAAAGGTGTATGCTGTGTCCAGACAAAGAAAACACAGTATAATTGCTGTAAAGTTACTTGCAATACCATCATCAGGCAGCCAAGTCTTTTGAGAGTCTGCTGGCTGAGAGGATGAGAGGCCAGGGACAGGGGAGGGGGCACATGCCAGTGCTGAAGAAAATGTTCCATGGGGATGCAGGAGAGGGTCACCCTGATAGACTTCTGTATGGAGCTGCTGGCTGGAGCTAGGATAAAGCTAAGTAACCTCAGCTGGAAGAAGGAAAGGAGGATATGTACAGTGTCTTGAGGAAGGGTTGTCTAGTTTTTGCTGAGGAAAGCCATGTCTCCTTGAAAGAGTTAAGGAACATGGGGATCGAAATGAATGAGCCACTGTGCTTTTCAGTTTCAAAGAGATTTGGTGAAGTGTCATGGGATAGAAGAGAAGGTATTCATATAGATCAGTAACTGTTTATAATAGGAAACAAAGGAGAAGGCCAGTTTTCACAGAGGAAGGAGGTTACTAGATCTGCTCAGTGTATTTCCAGATCTCTCAGGAAAGGGAGGTGAATGCACGTGCAAAACTTACTGATGGTACAAAATTATTTGGAGTAATAAAAATGAAGAAGGGTCATAAAGAATTGCAAAAGGACCTCAAACTATTGAGTACTTTGAAAAAATGACCCATAAAATTCCTTATCAACACATGCAAAGTAACACGTAGGGAGAAAACCAGCCCCCAATACCCACACCAGCATGCCAGCACTGCTCCGGGCAGAAGTGCTGGAGCCTCCATGTTCCTCCTCCTGTTCAGGGACAGCATCAGCTCCTGCGAGGCAGAGGTCATGGATGCAAACAGAGGCTTGGCAATTATTAGTTAGGGAACACTGAATGTGCCACTGAGCATGCCTGTTGTGCCTCTGTATTTGTCACGTTGCATGCAGATTTGGTCAACTCAGAACTAGATGAGCCACGGAGAAAGGTGTGTAATGGGCTCTGCAAAGAGCAATTAAACAGAAGAGGACTCTTTAGCTTAGATAACACACAGCGGAGGGAAACAGACTTGAAGTGGAGACGAAGAGAGGAGAGGTTTTCATTACATTTTTAAAAACAAACCAAAAGAATCCAAGTGAAGTTACCAGGGAGTGTAGTTAGGCGAGGCAGGAGGATGTGCTTTTTCAGACAATATATATTTCAACTATGGAACTCACTTTCACAAGATGCTTCAGATGTGAAAAGTATTAGTGGGTTAAAATGATTAAATGCTGGGTGTTAAAACATTATTTCTCTGTATGTGTGGAAGAAGATCTATCAAGAGCTATTGTTCACAATAGTAAAAATAAATCCCCAACATTTTTCTTGAAGTTCCCTAAACTACAGATAGGCAGAAGGACATGCTGTGCATGCTGCATCAGCCTTTTCTTATGTATTTTCCCTCAGCATCTGCTCCTGGTTATTGTTGGAGGCAGGGTAACAGATTGATTGAGTGGCCCTTTTGTTTGAGCCAACATGGCCAACTTAATGAGCTTTATATTTGGACCATAAGCAAAGAGATGTCTCAAATCACGTGATTTCTTCCTTACTTCCTTACTTTACAGCTATGCAATAAATAAAAAAATAATTTTAAAAAATTAACAGACTTACATCAGAGAAGTAGAAAAATCTGAGAATATCTGAGAAGTACTGTGAGCTGGAGGGTACTCAACATTCAAGTGAGGTACATGACTGAAAAATGTCCTTGTTTTGACCTTATTCCTGCCAGGAGGCAGAAGCAAATTGGAAGCTGCTCAGCAGCTCTCATTAATGAAATATTAGATTTCCTTGGTATTCATTTGCTGCTTAGCATTTTTTCCTTTCTCCTTTCCTATAGCTGTACTGTGTGAGATCAAGTTCTTTATGGTGAGATTTAGTAAGCGGCCGTTACAATACTTGAAAGAATCCAAGTTTCTGAGGTATAAACTCTGGAAAGAGATTAAGTGGACTTACAGTTTAGGAGGGAAGTAGGCAGAAGTATGTAAGACTTTGAAAGGCAGGACTGAGTTGTTAGCAACATGAGGTTCAAGGGAAGATAAGGAAGGGATTATCCCACCAGTAATGTAGGCAGACCATCTAAGAACATGTAACAAATGATCAGTGTTGGGGAAGGATGCAAGCAAGCCACTGGGAAGCTGCCACGCGAGGAAGGAGGTCAAAGGACATGGCTAATGTCCTTGGCTTTGCCAAAACCAGATTTTTTTCCAGGCTTATGAAACCCCACAGGTTTTTCATTTACCTGGTTTCTGGCTCTGCTGAGTATTGACACAAATAGCCAGRTGGCCAACTTCTTCCCACAAAAGGCCAGCTTCAGCGCTGGTTTGCCTTGATTTCAAAGGGCACGTTGCAGGAGATGGCACAAGCCTTTGCGGTGTGAATGGTGAAGAGGTGTGTACCCGTGAGGGCACGCAGCACTGGGGCAGAGCTGGGATTTGGGGCAGGGGGGACCTGCTGCTGTAACACACCAGCACTGTCCTGGCACTGCTCCCGGCACCCACACAATGCAACCCCTGCGAAGGCTTTCGCAGCAGCTCCAGTGAAGGAGATTTGGAGRGCTGTCAAAAGTGAGGGATGCTTAGACCAGAAAGAAGAGAAGGTGGGAGGGAGTTTATCCTTTTCCAAAGCAGGTAAAAGAGATATGACGCACAAAAAGTGGACTGAAACTCTGCCCATGGTTTTGTGCAAGAGGCCAAAGCAGACGATCGTGACTGGCATTAAAAATCAGTGACTCTGCTTAATGAGAGCCATTTGTCTCTCTGGCTCTGCCCCATAATATGAGACTGAAGTGGCTGCTCAAAATTAATAACTGGCAAATATGGAGCAAATGAGCGKCTATATTGCTTTGGAGAGCGTGTAAGCTGCCAGCAGAGAGCCAACTTGCCAAGGGTCAAGTCAAACCCTGTGTGTGCACATTAAAAGGAGTGGAATTGCTCCATTGCTGAGAGATAGGAGAGTCAGGAGAAGCCTCAGCTAATCTCATGCCTCTGGCTGCATCCTGGTCCCTGCGGGCGAAGGCAATATGTACCTCATTCGATGGCTTCCGAGGCACTTCTCTCCGAGCAGCTTTATGACTACTGGTTGCAAGATACCTGATACCACTGGTGATCCAAAAGGAGCTGATGTGGTRTGGCAAATCTTAAATTCTTTTTCTTTTCTTCTGGTACACTACATTTCTGTTTCTAATGGTTAATCCTTTAGGCTGACTCCTTGAAGTAACATATGTTAGGAYAAGTGGGATTTAATCCTTTTACCTCCAAGGCTGTATCAGAGTACATAAAAATTGTTGGCCAGTGTTTGTACGATTTGCATCACTATCTAATAGGCAGGCTGAACACTCACATGTGGTTTTTTAAGGAACCTTGCAGTGGACCATGGAAATCACCCTTCACTCACGCCTTGTCCAGTTTACATTAGAGCAGCAGGAGGGTTTGGGGGGAAGAGACTGTGAGACCAATGCATTACCTCCTTCCCCTGTTTTCTGGGCCACTTGAGAAGTAGGGCAGTGAGATGTACTTCACCTCTGATTTTCCCCAGCTGTCCTTCCTCCCCTAACCTTCTCACCACTGTGAGCCTACATTTTAACGCTTTTTTTTTTACTATTGGAATTTTCATCTCCATGAACTTGGAAACATTGTAATGCCTSGTATGGGTTTTCCTGTTTCATGCAAGCTGTTCAATGTATTCTTAAATCTATTTTCAGTGATCTTCAATTACCTTCCATTTTCATCTTGAAAGAATTGTCACAAACAAGAACTTTCTTACAGACACTGATTCCCATCTGAAGGATTACTGGGCAAGAAGTGATAGAWGTATAAGGATCTAGGAATGGTAGAACTGTCTTAGTTAATGTGATTTGTGGCCCATCTTGCCCAATAACAGTACTCAGCAGCAAATATATCAGTAGGATGMATCATAACTTTATTGTAGGCAGGTATGTAATAGTCTGTACCTCTTTTCAGGTCCCCTAATAGAAGTTGATTTGAACTGATGTACAAGAYGACAATTCTGTTTGCAACTGGATTTCACAGCCACTGTCTCTCTCTCTCATCTTTTGTTATGTAGATACTCAAACTGTCCCATCAAGACAGAACAACTTGCAGGGCAAGCAGAAAGGAGAAAAGAGAGAGAAAAAGAAAAAATTAAAACAAGCTTTCAAGGGAGAATGTGCTTATTATARTAAGTCACATACTGCTATCCAAAAAAAAGCCTTTTAATTAAAACATGAAATGTGTATTCCTGTTTGTAGGTGTTTATTTGTTCAGAATATTGAATCCAGGATAATCCTCTGAAGCATTTGCAGAGGAATGACTGCAGAAGCCAGAGGCTCTAATTCACGAGGAAGTTGTGTGTGAATTAGTTCAGATTATCACATATTTCACTTCTAAAAAGTATGGAGARGAGAAATTACCCAGCTGGGTGGGGTAAATGAACCTGTTTTTCCAGTATCCARGGGCTAATATTGGTCCTTGACGGGCTGCACAACAGAAGAGAGCTGTTGGGACACCGCAATTGGGCCTTTGCTCTTGCAAAAKAGAGATCTGTGCGTACGCTTTACAAAACTCTCAGTGGAAAGGTTAAGCAACCTTTTACAACAGTGACTTATTTAGTGAGAGGCCTGCAGCAATCCRTTTTTTTAAGTCCCTCACTGGTCATGCTGCTCATGCTTTGCTGTGGTTGCTGCTGGAGGGAGGCAGCCAGGAGGAAGGTGTGAGGGCGATGGGTCCGCCCGCCAAAAAGTGTCTTTTAGTTTTCCTTCTTTCATAAGAGTTTTCTGCACTTAGGGTTGATTTGCAAAGGCAACAGAAGCTGGGTGCCCTCCTGTGTCCCCTTTCCCTTTGAGAAAATCTTCCTGGCTTTCCTCCCAGAGCTCAATGTGACACAGAAACTCAGATGCCATGGGGAGAAACAGTCTCCTGACTTCATGCACTGACTTACCATGGGGCCATGCTCTCTGCGCTTTGGCTGCCAGTCTACACCTTCCTCAGGAGTGCCAGTAAGTGATGTGATTGCACATTTTTACCTTTCTGGCGTAATTATTTTCTTGTACTTTATAATACTTGTGTTAGTTTGATGATCTTTACGAGTGAAATAGAATACTGTCTTTGTGCTTGAAGTCCTACTGACAGTTCTAGTTTTTGCACAAAGCTGRCCAAGATCAGCTTGCCTCTAAAAAATTTCTCCCAGCCCTCTCTCCCAAAGGAAACTGGATTTTGTGAAGCTTGACATATGCCCTATAAACTTTTTCACAGATTTCAGTGTCACAATGATCTTCTCTCCCAGAACATGGTCAAGGAAAAGAATGTAAAACCTTTCATTGTCTTTGATATGATTATCAAAGGCCATTATTATTTACTGAATGTTTAAATGGAACACTTGACCTACAAAGTAAGAAGGGCAAATTTGGCTAATGATAGGCAGCCTTGATTWTCATATGAAAGCTTGTACTAGATGGTATGCTGGACTCACTTGACAGTGCACCACTTTACAGAAGATAATGTCCCTGTGGAACAAAAGAGGATTGTTAGGCCCAATTACTAGCTAGAATCACAGCAATATTCATTCTCTAGATTTTTTTATAAAGTGGGTCTGGAGGTAAAATGGCCAGCAGCTACTAACTAACCTGAGTCGAACTTTAAAACTGCACAGGAGCCATTCCTCTTAAGCAGTGCCTTTSTGTCAATAGGTTTATTAACATACAACTATTAGTAGAGAGATATTTGTATAATTCAGAGCACCGACGTCAGAATTTTGACTCAAATCGCTGTTTAAGTGGAGCACAGTACACCAAAACACAGGTAGTCCCCTACCTTTTCTAGGTAGTTGTTGGAGGGCCAAATTTTGTTGCAGAGACACAAGAATATTGGCTGGGGCATGTCACTCCCTCTTTTCACAGTACCAGGGGCTCTTTCAGAAGGCAAAGCCCTTGGCCTGATCTGCCAAGACTTTCCCTCATTCACRTACTTAAAAGTAAAGCTGTGAACAGGAACACAGACGTCAGTGAAAACGACGTCCCAGGTTTCAGATGTTCACCTCAGTATATAGTTTAAGTACMGTCTCGGGGTTGAACAAGGCTATTCTGCTCTTTGCACAATGGGGTCCTAAAATAATTAAGGAGAAGCTCCCACTGACATTTCCATGTCTTATTACTGCAAAAGCATTTTTTTTCCTTATTATGACTTTTTTTCACACCTAAAAAACTCCCAAACTTGTAGGTTCTTTCAAGTTAGATAACATKAACCTATTTGGCTGGTTTTAGAGAACCTATTTTAGAGAACACCTCCTGCAATTTGATATCCTATAATTCAGCATCCAACTATCCAAAACTATCTTAAATTGGCTTGTACTTCACTACTACCAATCAGCCTGTGAAAAGCCAAACTGATTCCTGGGTTAGCTGATGTGTTAACAAGGGGCTTCAGATAAACCTTGTCTGGGGCAAGGAAATATGGAGAAGCAGGYGATTCACAATCCTTGCTTTATTTTTCATTTTGGCATGCCTTGTCCTTCTACTRCAGCTTGGTAGTACAGACACAGTGTGAAATAAAGGCCACATGAGCCACCATTTGAATAGCACAGGAATAATGAACTAGATAAATACTAGGAGTGTCATATTCAAACCACATGGATGCATGCATTAAAAGGYGAGTCAGTACAAATGAACAGTGCTAGGAATCTTGTCATAAAATAAAGAATCCAAGATAATTTTTTAATTAACTAAAATAGGATTTTCTCTACTGATCCTCAGTGAAACATRCACATTTCCAAAGTTTATTATCCTGGTTCAGATCCAACAAAGCATTTAAACACTTGCTTATTTTTGAGCACTTTTTTTTAATCCCCACCACTATCTCCTTTTCCAGAGTAAACCACAAAAYAACATAAAATTGATGCTGCTCATTTCTGTGAAATTTAAGGCYAGGCCACAGCTGCTCTGCAAAATGTAGAAGCTCAAAAATAAAACATTGCAAACAAATGTCATGCAAGGCAGTGTTGAGCATGAATGCCTGTCAACATCACATTCATGTGCACTATAAATTAATACAATAACCACATGTTTTGTAAAAGCCTGAAATATTACTCTAACATCAAAGATATTGATGTGAATTCTAGACACCCCTATCTTTTATTAGTATTTTCCAAGCTAGTGCAAGGCCATACAGCTTACAATATTTCAAACCACAGGAACAACCAACTAAATCCATGGAGGGTCAGAATTTCCACACTGACAATTCTCTTTCCCAYAAGATTTTCCAGTTTCTGGTAGAGCATTTAGTGGCCAAGATTAAGTCCAAGAGCATTTTGGGGCASAGAAAAAGCAGTCCTATACAATCTGGATCATAAGGGTGGCAAGAGATACGACCGCTGTGATCGAGTCCCTGGGCTGTTCAGTGTCATACATGAAACCAGCTGTTCTGGGTTTTGTTACAGATGCATTTAGTGACTGAGGTGAAACACAGAGAAAAGGTTCTGCATTTAACCGTGCTAATGAATCATGCTTCAACTCAGGTAGCCGGTTAATCTAAGAATCAGAGGAGCAACGTCAAGGGGACTAAATTTGTCTCCAGTGTAATTCTCTGGGCTTTAGGGGAATGTTCCAGCTCTGGGTTTTGGCTTGCTTAATCCAATAAAATACATAAAGAAAGACCGCCACAAACTGCATAAGATTGCGTAAGAAGGACAGTGATGGATTGAAAGAGGGACTTATTTCCTTCCTCACCTCCATGGATTTCACTTTTCTTGTGAACCCTTGAGCTTTCTTCCATCCTCCTTGATCCTTCTTGCCTGATCCTTCTTCCATCTTCCCCACTGTCCCCAACATGAGTTTAAAACTGCATTTAAATGACTTTAACATCTCACAAAAAGATGCAGACAAAACAAGTGGGTTTTTACATGGGAATAGAATAGAACAGAACAGAACAGAACAGAATAGAATAGAATAGAATAGAATAGAATAGAATAGAATAGAATAGTTCAGCTGGAAGGGACCTACAACAGTCATCTAGTCCAACTGCCTGACCACTTCAGGGCTGACCAAAAGTTAAAGCATGTTATATGTGGAATGCTATCACACAGTCTAATTTAGCTTCCTGATCACCCTAAACTCCCTCAACAGCCAGTGAGGAAAGGAGGGCTGCACCAAAGGAGATGTCAGAGAGCAGGGGTCTGAAAGCCCCCCTTAGGTGGGCGGAATATTTCCCTTTGTTGAGTATCTGAGGAATCTGGCTTCCACATCAGTTAAATTTCCAAACACATTGAAACATCTGTTCCATTTTAGGTATAAATTAGCTCAGTTTTAAAGCATCCATTCAAGCTCATATAAATTTAACTCCAATATACTCAATATGGCAAATCTGCCCAGGTTTAAACTAGAAATGGACATCTCTCATCCCAAACCAGTCTTCCATCACTAAAAATTTGCTCCTAAGATTTGCACTCACTAGGGGCTTGCCTTCACTGACTTCCCTGGATGGGTTTTATTCCTCACAAGGCCAATGACCCACAGAGATTGCTCCCACAGCAGTGAGATGGTGCATCGTAGCAGGGCTTGCTGGAGAGCATAGTCACGGTCCCTTCTTGGGGGCACCCAGGCTGGGGGACATGAAGCCACAATCCCAGGTCCCTCATGTGGGGGGAATTTCATCAGTGTGAAACTAGTAACCCAAGGGCGGCTTGGTGGCCTGCCACCTTTCCCTGCGCTAGGATCATATGGGTGCTCAAACCTGGAGCCCAAGCATCCACGTTAAAGCTGAATGGAAAGCAGAGACAAAAACGTCTTTAGCACAGGTAACTCAGAAAGGAAGCCATTTCCCTTCTGAGCCTTGGCTGTGAGACCAGATTTCCTGATGAAGAAAGTGACTGTAGTGATCACAAGCTGCTGGTTTGTTAACCTGTGTGGACGCGGGTGGGGATTTGTCTGTCTGTCTCTTGTGCCTGCCCTAACAGCTTTGAATCTACCTGCTAACTTCAGCCAGGCAGCTGTATGTGCCTCTGCACCCACACACAGAGAGCAGAGAGATGTTAGGGGTCCCCAAATGCAGGAGGAGCTTCAGTCCGAGGTGGCTGTGAGTCAGCAGCTGAGAGTCCATCGGGGAGACACCCTGGGGGGAACCCCAAAACTGCCCCTCATTTTGTGGGTCCTGTGCTCGCCCTCCCCTAATACATACATGGTCCTCAGACATGCTTCGCATCCACTGCAGGTCTGGACTTCACAGCCCTGGGCACTGGCGAGGTGCTCCCACAGCCAGCTGGTCCCTTGGTTTGTGGGTAATGTGCTCACTTCAGAAGTTAAAGGGAAACACTGGAGTGATGAGCATGCAATTTTTTTCCAGTTTTCCAATCAGAACTATTCACCTGATGGCTGAGGCTAGCAGATGGCAACAGAGGGCATAATATCCCAGTCTGAGAAGGCTTCCCATGGGTATTTAATTCCACTATTTAACAGGTTTTYAATCAATACCAAAGTACTGCCAGTCCTACAAGCACTCACTCATGGGAGCTGTGCTTCGATGGGACTGTAGCAGCTATGTGGAAAAGCAGGGTTTGCAGTAAGTTCTAAATCCCTCCTCCAAGACCCTGTTATGCACTTATTTGTCGACCAAAAATATGTTAAAAATACTTTTTAGATTTTATATCTATGTGGATGGGTATATGTGGTATTTTTTGTGCCAAGCCCTGAAMCCCAGAAGACATTTCTCCAGCTGCAGACACTGATCTGCCTCGGGTGTGTTGTGGCCACAGTTGTGTGTGGGCCAAGTGGGCTCTGAGCGCCTGGGTCTGGGGCATCCCTGCAGCTCCAAGAAGTCCCCTGGAAGAGGAGCCCGTGATGGTCTCCAAGAGAAGAGCTCTGAGAGTTTGGCCCTTGGCTTTGGAGAGCCGAACAAAGCTGGCAGCTGCTCCAGGACATGCAGTAATAGAACATCTTCAGTCCCAGGTTGGCAGAGACATAAATACCTTCAGAGTTTATGCATCTAAATGGTTTTGAGGATGATTTATGTCGTGAAACTGCCCCTCAGTCCCACTTGTAGGTGCTTTTATTGATTTGCGTCTGCATGCTCAGCATGAACTGCCGTGATGTCAGCGGAGCTGATGTGATTTGCACCAGCAGATTATGCCAAAGTTCATTGGCCAACTGCCTAAACACCTTTGCAGTTATACAGAAAGGTGTTTAAAGAACTGACAGAGGAGGAAGAACTCTTTTGTGCAAGGCACCAATGCCACACATACAGTCCCAATGCACGCATTTGACATCCTCCTCTCAATAAAAGTGTTCCCCACTCCACAGCAAAAAATCCCTGTGATGTGCATGGATCCCCTTGAACCGCACTCCCACCATATGTGTAAAGAGGTACTGCCCAAGTCCTGTTTTGCTCACTTGCTTTTTATTTGCTAGAACAAATTCAGGCTGGGAAAAGAGATGCTCTGTTGGGTCCAGACTGAGTTTGCATTACTTGTTTCTCAGCCTAGGACTTGTTGGAGCCCCTCTGATTTTTGTTTGATAAAAAGGATTGCCTCCAGACCACACTTATCCCTGTATTAATGTGTATGGTGCTACTGTCTCTCTTTCAGCTACTTATTGGTGAGATCACCCAGTGAGACCTCGTCACTAAGGGCATATATAGGAAAATATGGAGGGAAGTTGTCCCTACTTAGTCTTTGATCCTAAATGGTGCAAAAGGAGATGATCAGGGCAGAGAAGCAGATCTTTGGTAACAGATGCCACCTGACACTGGAATCTGAATTTTGTTTGTCAGGTCCCTGAGGAAAGCAGCAGGGCTCTGGGCACCCACTCTGTTTCAGAAGGGCTAGAGCTGCCCTACAGTTGTTAATCAAGAGAACTCTCTTGCACATGCTCCATCCAACCCTGAGACTCCCACATTTACAGCCTTATTTTGGAGAATAAGTCTGATACTCCAGGAGTTTGTCTTTCCTGGTTCCTGCTTCTCAACATGTTGTACCACACAACAGTGATGAGTGAAGGAGGTGACACCGCTTTAAGAAAAGACCACAATTTTTTGCCCCTCAAGTGGTTTGAACAGAGCATGTGGCAAATAAGATGCTCTACAACTATTTTAGTTAACTCTGTGTCATTTAGTAAGTGGTCATGTGTGGCTGTGGCCCTGACTAGAATATCTTTGTGTGTCCTTTGTGTTAAATTAATTTGCAGGGTCATATTGAGCTTTTAGCCTGGGTGACAAATTGGTGGTCTACCTCCACACTGCACTCATCTCCTTAGCCTGCACTCACTGCTCCCTGTGCGAGGCACAGCAGCATTTCTGTGGGGCTCAGATTTCTCCTGTCCCCCGCTCCRCATGCAGCAGGTTCGAATGCCTCTCCTTGCAAACGTGCTGAAAACAATGAAGAGCCCCTCTCGCACTCCTCATCCTTCACGTGGCAGCCAGAGAGAGGTTTCTCTTGGGCTCTGCAGGCATCTTTCCCTGGTGAGAACGGTTGATCCTTGTTTGGCCTTTCTGATATACAGACAAAGGCAATTCAAGAGAAAGATGGGTGTCAGGTAAGTCCCCTTAGCTAATAACTGCCTTGAAACGCCTCTGCAAACACCCCTGGAGAGACGGCATGTGCTGTTCTGCGACGCAGTACAACACTGATTTGTTGCACCTACAAAACGTCCTCATAATTGTGTGAAATTGAGTGTGAACAAGCAGTTGACTCACAATTCATCAAACATAATTAATCCAAAACACAGCAGCAGCAATGCTCTTTTTATCTTGCCTAAGGGTTGATGATACAAATACAGAGCACCCCAGAATCAAAAAAGTGACTAAGCAGATGCTTGCTAGTTTGTGAATTCTTTTATAATGCAAAAATGGCTTTTATCTCTCACTGTCTGTTTTTGAGTGCTCATCACTGTGCTGCCTGGGTGCTTTGATAAATGGCAATAAATATATTTAGCATATGTTTAGTTCATTAAAAAATCCGTCTACTTCATGTAAGTTGGAGACAAAAGAGAAATCATGGAAAAATACATTTATAAATGTCTGCTATGCAAATCTGGACTCTAACTAGCTCTTTGACCAGAATCCCAAAAAAGGAAGGGAAAAAAAAAGGACAAAGTAATTAAAAAAAAGATGATAGAGCTCAGGTTGCGTGATCTGCCCTATGAAGAGTATGTCATTTTCCTAACTGACCTACATAGACTCTCCTTTATCCCCACAGAACATAATGCAGCGTGTATTCATAATAAAGTGGGTGAATTTGTTCCAGAAATGGCCTCGTGGGGTGGAGGGAAAGGAGCAAAATCCTCTCTGCTGTTTGTCCCAGAGAGGCTGATTTGATCTGTAGGTTACAAACAAACAGACACATCCCCAGCACCGCCTTCACCTTAGCCAGCAGGACGGGCAGACACCGTGCTGAGTATGAGATTTTTGCACCGAAAATATAGTGGGGTGGGGGTTACAGTGCTTTTGTCCCCTGGCACCCGGGCATCGCCTGGCCACAGCAGCCAGCGAGTGCAGCCTCGATGCCTCCCTCCCGTTGCCGAGTAGATAATGGCGAAYGGTCAGGTCCAGACCACAGACCAGATTTAGAGATGAATAATATAAACTTGTTAAAACTGTTTACTTTATATAAGCAGAGGGGCTCAGTTTTTTTCTTTACACTAAGAAAAGCACACTGAGGATAAGAAAGCTAGGCTTTTAAAATACATTCGAGGATTTGGACTCCAAGCAGCAGATGCTGAAGGCTGCATGAGAGACACAAATCATAACCTTGCRTCCCAACCCAGACTATTTAACCACAGTAGATCCTTTGCAGCTTCCAACAATCTCTTGGTTCTCTGACCCTTGCATTTTCTGTACAATGTCAATTTTAACTGAATAGTGTACTTTTAAAGKCATGGAAATGTCTTGAAAGTACTTATCTGCAATTTGAAATATCTGTATCTCTTCTAGACCTGGCCTTCACTTGCTACACAAACGCATCTGTCAGTTTAAATTGCCTCACGGTGGCTTTATCATACATGATTTCAACATGCTGGAGCTGAGACGGTGCCTGTTCTTTCCCATTTGCTGTCTGAGAGCATTTGTGCTCTTAGTCAAGAAAGAGGTCAGAAAACAAGCATGGGCCTCAAAGACTTCTCAGATTAACCTGGTAAACACACCTCAGTTTCTGTAGCCCTCAAGGAACTAGACGTTGTTATCATTAACTTCACATTAGGCCAACTCAAATGACCAGGAACCCATTCACAGGCAGGTCAACAGGAAAGCAGCTTTCAAGAGGAGGCTAAGCCTCAACGGGTGCCCCTGCCTTGAGGGTCACTAAATGTGTGTTTGAAACACTCAAGTAACAGCTCAAGTAACTTTTTCTTTTCAGGGCTGCATCCCTTGTTTTGAACCTATGTCATCAAAACCAGAATCCCGCCCCAAGATAGTCTGCAAGGGAGGGAATAATGCTGCAATAACACAGTCAAGCTCGCTGCCCTGGCAATGAATGCTTATCTCACGCTGCTTTCCCAATGACTAATGTTTAAAATAAATAAATACTGCAGGGGAGTTGCTGTTAGTGCAATTGTTGGGTTGTATTCTTGTGGCAAGCTTTTTATCATAATAGTGCAGCAGGAGTACAGTGTGTTTGCAAGGCAAGTTTGAGCCAGGGCACAAAAGCACATAAAGTCTGTTAATAAATAATGGACTTTGTGCAYGTGGGTTTTGCAGTGTGGCTTAAAAAATCAACCCCTTCAAAGTACAATAATATGCAAGTGCTATTGAAACAAAACAAAATAAAATGGAGAGATATAATTGCTAGTCCCTGAGAATGGCAGACATGTTCTCCTCCGAAGAGAGTGGGAACCACGCAAGTGTGATGGCAGCTGCAGCAGTACCTTGGTTGTACCGTGACGCACCTTTGCATTCTTCCRCTTGTGCTGTTCACCACTTGTGCTGTTCAGCACAAGTAGTGGCCATGAAAGTACAGTTTGCTCATGAACTATGACACCTTGAATGTCTTTCCTATATCTGAAGACTATTATATAGTCAGGTGGCCAGGTCCTCAGTGGGACTCAGGCATGCTGGCATTTCATGGATTTGATGGTGTCATACCAAACAAAGGTCTAGAGCTTATCATTATCTTGGGTTTATGAGTTAGCAGTAGCAAATGCCTACATCTTAGCCTTCCCAGTGTAGGGACACAATAGACTAGGAAGAGGAAAGATAGCCATGGGCCCCATAATTTTGCTGTACAAAGCTACCGCAGTTCTTAACTTCACTGAAGAAGAGCAGTTGATTTCACTGAATTAAAGGGAGATTAGGCCATTGACCTTAATGGGCAGCACCTCTTCCTAAAATGTACACCCCAGGCCCACCAGGACAGTCTGTGACAATACCAGAGCATATTAGCAGAAAACACTGCTTTGCCCAACTTGGGAACTGCCTGATGCCAAGCCGGGCATGTCATCCCAGCACTTTATCCACTTGTAAGTAAATGATTACAAAGAATTAGAAAAATGAAACACTTACTTGGTCCAAGACCTATGGAAAATGCAGCAACATAAACAAGCAGGCTGGCCAGTGAGAGCCATTTCAGGACAACGGGAACTTCCCCACTTTCCGTGTGAGACCCTGTTGTGCTTTTGCCTCCTGCCAGCGCAGTCCTGTTCAGTTCTCCTGTCCTGGGAACATCTGGGCTTCTGTGCGCATCCAATGACAATCTTTCTGGTGAAGCCATGCTAGCAAAGAGGTCCTTGAGACTCCCATTGGTGACACTAGTGAGGTTTCCTGGTCTCTGGAGAAAGAAATCCTCCGGAGACTGGCTTCTACAGACGTTGGTGAAATTCACATGTATGTTACGGTTCACTAAGCCCATAGTGACCAATGATACTGCCATAACAGAAGAGCCAATACATAGAAAAGTTTTACTTCCAACTTGATCCACAAAAAACATGGCTGGCACTGTGCTGACCACTTTAACCACTCCAACTCCAGTAGAAGCCAAGCTGGCAGCTTCATTGCTCTGGAACCCAACTGAYTTCAAAACAGTTGATGCATAAAATAAAATGTTGGGTTGCCCAGTTGTTTGCACAAAAAAGACTAGAGTGAGTCCCACCAACATTCGGGCTCTCATGTTGTTTTTTGAACGAAACAGGTCCAAGAAACTATACTGATGTTCATCTTTCAGGGAAGACTTGATCACAGTAAGTTCTTTAGTGGCATCTGATGTTTCCCGTAGCCTCTCCAGTACTTTTCTTGCAGCTTCATCGTTGTTTTTCATGACAAGAAACCGAGGACTTGGAGGAAGGAAATACATGGCAATAGCCTGCAAAGCACCTAATGGAATCACAAGGCCAAACATGTACTTCCAGCCATGAGATACACTGGCAAATGCATAATTTGAAATATAGGCAAAGAGAATGCCTATCACAATCATGAGTTCATTTAATGATACAAGAAGGCCTCTTCTGTGCTGTGGGGCGATCTCAGCAATATACACACACGTTGCGATTGATGATAATGATATGGAAATACCTATGGCAATCCGTCCCACAATAAGTATCCCATATGATTCATAGGGCAGTAAAATTAGACTCCCCAACACAAGTAAAGAAGATGCAATAATAATAGCAAGTCTCCTTCCAAATCGGTCTATCAGGAATCCACCAGTAAGGGATGCAAATAAGGCCCCMAAAAGCAGGGAACTTACAACAATTTCCTGCTCTTTGCAAGAAAGTGCTAATATGCTGCTCATCTGAAGAAGAGCTCCAGAGATAAGGCCCAACTCATAACCCATCAGAAGTCCACTTATGGCAGCAACGGCAGAAGATAGAAAAGTAAATGTTCCACAGCCTGAAATAAGAGAAAAAACACAAAAACTTGAAACTTCTGCAACATCTGACAACTAATAATAACTTTATTTGATATACCAGTCCAAAAAATCTTTTTGTAACTTTTAGGCAAAGCAGTTAGGTGCATACAAACCCAGCAGCAGTGGTGACATAAAAGGCTATTTTTGAAAAGAAAAAAAACCCCACCAAAATATTTTTTAATTCATATAAAACCCTCTTTAATTTTAATGCTTTTGGGTTCCTTATCTTCCTGATCAGAAGTCAATAAGGTTTTGATCAGCCCCTAAATAATTAAATCTTCTGCCTCAGAATATCATTGCAAAAGACAAGACTGACAATACAAGCTTTTGGTAAGAAAGCAATTTTTGCCATGAGACCTTCTCAGTGTTTTTCCTGTACCGAACTTGAGGAAGTCTTGCCCACTCAACTAGTGTACCACAGGCAAGGAAAGCAGTAATTTCCCAGCCAAATTGCTTCGAAACCTTGACTTGAATAAGTAACAAGTTATGTTTTCCCTCACCACTTACTAATTCCTTTGCTTCCCCTGAGGATGCCATGAAGGCTGCTGGTACCAGTGTTTTTATTTTGCCAAATAGAAACTTATCCACTGAGCACCAGGCTGATTCCTTGGAATATCAGGATCGAATATTTCGCATAGTTTATGACAGCCACAATGTCAGGAATAAAAAACAGATGGCGAAAACATAAACCAAATGGAGATTTTATGCCTTTGAATGTCCACTTTAAAACAAACTCATTTTATACAACTGCGATTCATTGTTTATTGTTACAAGATAGATTTGACTGATCGTATTCTACTAACTGTGAAGCCTTTTGCACCCTAAACCTTGAGGAATATATCAGTTTGTTATTATTGGTCTTGTTCTTTCTCCCAGCATGATTTTCCTCTCATCGTGATGTTGGCTGCCACACAACTAGGAAAAGAGTAAATTGACTTCTGATTTTCCGGTTAGTTGGAGAGATAGGACATGTCTGAGGAGAGGTAGCTTTTGCAGCATAACAAAGTCCGTATTTCAGTTAATTCTCCTGGAACAAGTACTTTCCAGCTTGGCTGGAAAGTGGTATATGGTCTAATTGAAAATGATACATAGAGTTTGTTTATTTTTAGCTTATTTTTCTAAGGCATTAAGGCTCTTTGATCACGCTGACTGCCTGGAGTTCCTTGCCAATAACTTTTGAGCACATTGGCAAGGATCAGTCCCATTTGACAGAGGATATTACATTTCTAAAACAAATCATGAGAAGATAGGAGGAGGGCAGCCCTAGCAGTACGTCTGCACTACTAAAATAAACAGTGCCAGAGCCCAGGCCCGGACCCTGGCACGTGGCCACATATCCTACTAAATTGCTGGCATGGTCCCTGGCATGGTTGTGCCCCAAGCCACCTCACGTCCTCCTAACAATTCCCGGGGGCAGTTTGGCTCACACCGTCACACCCCGCAGCCACTCCACAGGAGTCTGGCTTGTTTTGGAGGGTGGCAGAGTATAAGTGTGTGAATATAACCTGTGCCTCCAGGATCAGGGAATATGTGTAAGCCCATTAAGTCCATTAAGATAAGTATCGCCTATTATCTCTCCTACCTGGCTCTGGGTTCACTCCCTTTGAGCCAAGCAGAAGCAAAGCAGCAGCAGCCCCGAGCTATTGAGTGCACCCAGCACGCCTCAGCCYGCTCTGCCTCTGGGCTCGGGCGGCTGGCAAACCAGAGATAGACAGGAGACAAGCGAAAAACACATGGTTTTGTTACGATGGGCCATAAGGGCATGGGGGAAATGGGAGTGTTGTGAGAAGTCTTTCAGAAGGTGGGGGTGGGTGGTAGATTTATTGTGATGGAGGTGAGACAGCTTGAAGAAAATGTCAGAAACAAATTTGCAAAATGCGCCGGTGGTGGAACAATCTTTTTTTATATTGTTGTTGTCCATGTCTGTATTATGCCTAAAGCTTTTTCTTTCTTTATGTCTGCAGTATCTGAGATCATTGCACTTATCTTAAATAGAGGTTAGTGCGTGGGTTAGGGCAAGGTCCTGCTGTACTTCCTTCACACACTGAACAGCACTTCAGTGGAAGTACTACTGACTCCAGTTAAGCTGCTTTGTGCTACATGTGCTCCATCCTCCAATGCATGCATGCAATATACGTTTTATCATTGCAAAACCTAATTTCTCCCTCCCCTTTATACTTTTGACATGCCTGCTTGCTGTATATTATTAGATCTGGAAAATATACCCTTCCAATGAATCCTGGCTGGAAATCAGGGCTGGTAACAACGCAGTGTTTTGCTGGATGAATGAGCTTGGGTATCAGAAGCTACACTGCTAATTTGATCACAGTGCTCTGCCCAAACTACTGCTTAGTGCTGATATTTGTGCTTTCTTGGATATCTCTGTATTTCACATCATTGAGCCATGTAGATTTAACCTAAGATTTTGCTTTAATTTATATAGTATGAAGCCAAAAGAGGCCATTGTGGTCATCCAGTCTGACACTCATGAACAGCAAAACATAACCCTTCAGAAACATTTAAATTACATTTTATTTGAACTAGGCCATTTAAAATATTCAGCTTCGATTTAAAAATTGCTAGTGGTTGAAAGCCAATGACTTTAAGTCATAAGTTGTGCCAATGGTTAATTGCTTTCACTGTAAATTATCTGTAGATTATTTCTAGACTTAATTTCTGCAACTTCAGCTTCCAGCCATCAGATCCCATTCTCCATGCACTTAGCCTGCACTTAGCTATGTTCACTAAGTACAGAATTATAGCCTGTCATCAAGTCATCCCACGGACCTCTTCTTGATAAGCTACTTAGCCTGTGAGGCTTTACARGTTTACCAGTCCCTTAAGTATTCAAAGCCCCATTCTCTGAACTCTATCCAGATTATCAACCTCTTCAGTAAATTGTGAGCCAGACCCAGTGCTCCTGCAGTGGTTGCGCAGTGCCAGATAGGAACTTGAGGTAATTGTCCCGCTCCTGGTGGACATTTCCCCCTCTACTCGTCTAAGGATTGTCACAGCCATGTACAGGAGCTCATCTTCTGCTGGTTATCCTCCAGGACAACCAACTTCTTTTCTGACTGGGTTCTTTCTAAGGCACTGCCTTTCCTTTAAATATGGCCTGCCTTCTTGCATCCTAGCCAGGAATGCAAATTGCTTTGTTTGTCTGTATTAAAACACCGGGATGGGTTCAACTTACCTAACTGTGAGAGACCTACAGCTTCTCTAGATTTCTTCTGTAACCACTTGTGAAAAATAGGCACTTCTAGATGTCTGAAGTAGGTCAGATGCCTATTTCTCTCCATTGCCTATAAAAGGAATCTGTGTGGCTTGCTCAGATGCAGATGTCTAAAGTTAGCAGAGAGGAACCCCAGACAGCACATTCACTCACAGTCAGCAGGCCAAGCCTTCCAAATTGCATTCAGCCAGTGACATATCCCATGTATTAATCACCCATCACCTTTATCACCCACAAATAATCCATTATTATCTTCTTCCAGGCAATTGAGAAAAAATGCTAAGTAACAGAGGGACAAAACCTGAGTTTAAGGCTCTCCAGCAGAAACACAGTAGTGTGGGCAGTGTCTCCTATTGATACTTTTGAGGTCTGTGTCCTGCACGGCTTTTAATTCTTTAAATGTGCGACTGTCAGTTTTGTATGGTTCCAGTTTCTGATTCAAAATGACAGTGCCAAGTCAAATATCTTGACGGAGTCCACCATCAGCAGTGTTCTTTACAATCCAAACTGTGTTCTCCTCAGCCTGTGGTCCGCAGAGCAGAGCAACTGAGGTGACTAATTATTTTTAATCTGAGAGGCTGTACAAACTGGGTGTGAAGCTTGGACACCTGGGAAGTTGGTAGGGAAGCACGCAAGCCCATATATTTCTTGCTTCTCCAAGTACAGCAGCTTGACCAGTGTCTTAATGTTTCTTCGGTTTGTTTTTACTGGGTCAACTGGTATCCTTGTTCATGTGTCCAGTGACACGCCCACAGTTGTATAGAAATAGCGGAGGGCTGCAACTAAAGCAGACCCCTGAATGAACAGCAGATTCTGATGTGATGCAGAGGGAGACACATTGTCTTTCTGCATTAGCAGCAGCAAACTCAGCACTTAACTCAGTGTCCCTTGTCCCTCACAGGTACTATTCTGCTGAGAAACATCCTTATATCGCTATGAGGTTTTGTTGTGACTGGTGTACCTAAGACTTGCCTGCTCAGAACTGCCTGTTGAGTTAAACCCTGAAATCTCTGCTCAGTTTTCCTTCATGGTCTTCCTCCATACAAAATTCCCTCTGACTTCAGCATATGTTTTGCTTTAACTTTTCCAGATAAAGCATGTTGCGGTAGTTGTACTCACAATCCTTTTATGTGTCACTTTTAATGATATTGCTGGCAGTTCTTAGGCATTCCTTTTTTAAAAAAAAGCTTCTTAAAATGTATATTCCTCTTATTTTTATGAGATGCCTGCAAAATACATGGCAGTGTGCAGCCCAGGGGAATAAAATATTTTAAATGATGGCTTCCAGAGAAGTTTCTTCTGCCTGCAACAAACACCATGGCTAACGAGTATGTGGCTGGTATGCGACAAGTGATTGGAAAGTCTATTCTCTAGTTTCCCCATGTAAACAAAATGGTTTCTCACAACTGTTCCTCAGGACAAAAGCAGCACTGCTTGGCAAACAAACCTGTCTTTAAGAACATTTGCTGGAAATGTTTATGCTTGGTTCCTGAAAAGGAGACCAAGCACAGTTGTAGTATAGCACAGTGTACTGCCGATGAGACTGGATGGGGCCAAGTAGTAAGGGTGTGCCCCTTTACTTATTTTCAAGCACATATTTGGGAAAATACAGTCCTTCCAAAGGCAAAATATTTGGTCTGTGCATGCATTTTATGGGCATTACGGGTAAATGATCTGTGCCAGGGAAGATCTGCAAGCAGGCTGAGCTGGGAAACACCACTCTTCCCCTGTTTCATGTGCAGGAGAGCTATTGGAAAGGTGCCTGGGAGCCCTTTCCAGCTCACCTTGGCAGTTCCACACTCCACATTAGTCCAGATACTGAGATTTTTGTGACGTAGTTTTTCTTTCCTTTATCCCAAGAGAACGTGTGGTGTGCATAAAGAAAACTAGTGGGATGGAGTGCAGGGGGAGATTACTTCTTCATGTGACCTGTGCAAATACATCTATTTTGATAGGACAGGACTTGACAGTCTCTTCCAACACGGTGCTTTCTTCTGTTGACTTTGATTTAATCTGAGGCGAGAAATGTCTCAATTTGGGAGGGAGGGAAAGTATTTTACTGGAAGGTCAAATATATGTTCTTTAAATTCTTGGGGATTCTTCGATCTGTTTAGACATTTGGAAGGTGAAATCAAGCTCTGTCAACCCCTGGTTAATAAGCACAGTTAGAAAATCATGATGAGTTGAGTGCATTGCATAGATATGAATCCATAGCATGGGATCTCCCTTTTTCAATAGAACAAAGCATCTACTTTTATCCATGGTAAATCTTAAAACTACAGCATCTGTATCTGAAAATTTTAAGCTATCTTTAACAACATATTTCTTCTTCACTTGAGTGCTGTCTGACATACAAAAAGTTTGCCTTTACGGGGAAATAGTGTTTAAAATTCCCCAAACTGTCTTTAGAGGAGCATTTTGCTAAAGCGTATAGCGTGTGGATCACATGGTTTTGTAGGATAAATATTTGATGGCATATGTTGGGAATTGCTGCATAATTAAATCATGGTTTTGCTTCTCGTAAAAGGTGATTATCCCATTTTTATGCCATCATGGTCTTTGCTGCACTGTCACAGTCATCTTCTCTGTCTCATCCAGTTGTCTGGTGTAAAGAGATATGTGTTACCCTGTTAATCCGTTCTAATGCCTGAGGTTTCTTTAGATCCAGTAGCTGCTCAATATGTGCATTTCTCCTATTAGCAAGGATACATCTGATCTAACTGTCTATCTAGAAGTCTGGCATGGGATCTAAAGCAGTTAGTTACCCAACAAGAGCCTACGGGATGAAACAAATGGTGGCTTTGGGACAAAGTTATGTTGCAAGAAGAGCTGGAAAATCTTAGAAAATATTAAATTTACCCAAAAATAGTGTCAGGGCCATGTGGGATCATGACCATTGGACAAACATGACTCCTCCCACCCAAGTGTGAAAGGCAAAACTAAACCAAATATTTTGTAAATTGAACTAAAAAAGAAGGCAGAAGGAAGCTAATGTATAACACAATTTCAGACATCTAAATTCCTGCGACGGTAGGATGCATTGTATACTTTGTACAGCGCAAGCCCGATGAATGTATTGTGTGAATAATATTCAAATTTCATGAACAAAAGTGCCCTGGCACTGATGGAAAGACAGGGAACGCATACCCTGGCCATCTCTCCATCTCTCTTAGTGCTCTGCCATGTGTTTTCATTATGTCAGCAGGCAGCCTGGCCCTTCATTATGTTAAATGGGATTTGGGGTTTGTTTTGTTATTTTCCAGTAAGAATCAACAAGTTCTTTTAATTCCTAGCTAGGTAATTATAAATTCCTCAGGTTACTGCTTTAATTTCTGAGGGTAAGGCCAAGTGTGTAATTTGCATGTACTCTTCTAACCGTAGCCCTTGTGCTGCAGTAACTTTGCTGTCTGTTTATTGTAACTGGTGTGCTTCCCTTTGATAATGCTATCCTATAACCATCTGCATTGCTCCCCCCATACCCTAAGGTGATGTTAAATATGTCTGCACACCGACTGGCTTTCTGTTCTTGATTAACCTCTGCTTCCTCTGCTTCCAGGTATCAGTTGATGTTGCTGAACTGATTGCTATTACACTCCACCAAAGCATTTGTGCCTGTGGTATCTGAACATACATGGGTTAGTCAGCTCATTCATTTTTAAGTGAACAAAACCTGCTCAGGACATAGTCATTTCTGGCTTACAGTCGTGCTTTCCTGTTTGGGTAAAGAGGTCTTGTGGGTGAGAAATGTCACAATTGTGGGTCATTTTCCCCTYGATCTTATCATCAGTGAAAGAGACTCAAGATTC
The DNA here is from genome assembly GCA_030449065.1 of Oceanodroma leucorhoa. Lineage (NCBI taxonomy): Eukaryota > Metazoa > Chordata > Aves > Procellariiformes > Oceanodroma > Oceanodroma leucorhoa. Next base: position 3,226,870 of record JASVER010000029.1, on the reverse strand, counting down.
AAAACCATGTTGTAACTTAGAAAAACTGGCTGGGTAGGACAGCAAAGGTGAGGAGCTATGAAATTGAGCTTCAGCACTCAAATATCTTTGCGTAAGAAATTATACAGTTAATTTTTCAGGGTGTCAGCACAGAAACCCTGTTTCTTCATGAAATGCTGGGGGAGAAAAGACAAGAGGGAGTCCCCGTCCCCCCACCCTGTACTTTCCCCCTGCATGAGCAGGTGCAATTCTTGCCTGGCCTCCCTCCACTTCAGTGAAAAGGGGGGAATTGCTCCCAAGCATGCAAGGACCAGAGCACCATTGTCATCTTAGATGGCAGCGAGTTCTCCAATTTTTCAGGTGACTGATCTTCATAAAGGAAAGGGATTTACACAACAGACAGCACATGCACRAACAGTAGGACCGAGGCCTTTTGGGAAAAGTATCAAATAAACCTTCATTCAAAATTCAAGCTGGCATTTCCCTTCCTTATTCACATTTTCCTCTCTCGCGCTTTTAGAAATCGAGACGGCGTGCCCCGAGAGCCCCTTGCCTTCGCGGGGCTGTTTCCCCCAGCCCCGAGCATTAGCTGCGCGGGCACGCTGCTGCTGGCTCACAGCTGGCGCTCAGCTCCTGCCGCTTTACCTGCTGCAGCCGGGAGCTGGCGGAGGTGGCGGCGGCTGCTGCGGCGGCTGCCCCGGCTGCTCTCCTCATCCTCCCCTGCTCTCATCGTCTGGCTCTGCTGGCCGAGGTCCTCCGTGCTCTGCCCAGGTACCATTGCCACCCTCTCTGCACCTTGGGGCAGGAGCACCTCACAGGGCAGCGGTCCTTCCCCGGCCGCCGAGGAAAGCGCGGGTTATTTTCCTCATGGCAACAAGTTGCTGAAGCTGGCTGAAACCAAATGCAAACCACAAAGTGGTTTGTGAACAACTTTGTTGCTATTTCAGAAGGCTTTGCCCTTTGCAGTGACACAGGCTGTTGCTATTCTTGGGAGCCTATTGCAGGCGAGGGGAGGGCCGTCTGTCGGAAGTATTGCTTTTGCCTTTTAACAAATAGTTGGAGACATCAGACGTCCACACGCAGCTCAATGCACATTCCTTACCCATTAGCTTAAAGGGTCTCTCTCTCTCTTTCCCTCCTCTCTCTCGTGTTCGTACCCACAGGTTTTTAACAGAGCAGGCGCACGGAAGGGGAGGATTTGAAGTGTTTGCTGTGTCAGCTAAAGTTAGGGCACCGAGCACACACACGCGGCGTTGCTTCGTTCTTGTAAATCGTGAGCAAGTTGTGGTGAGAAATAGCAGAGAGGAAAAAAAGCCGTGGAAGCCCTTTGCAGTCTGCGACAGTAGGAATCAGAATTTTTCATGGCATAGATGMACGTGCTATTTTACAAGCAAATGAAAGGGAAGCCACCCTCTCTGCCATGACAATTATTTGTGGGAAAACTGAGACTGTCTCAGTTGTCTCATATTGAGTCAAAGGCTTGATTTTGAGAGCTGCTAGGAGTCGTCCATCCCTACTAGCTTCAGTGGAAGCAGTGGCCAGAGGCTGGACMGCAGTGGCAGGGAAGGCTACAGCGGGTGCAGGCGAGCTGCCTACAGGGGCTGCCAGCCCCATCCTGGTCCTGGTCCTTGTCCTGCTCCTGGTCCTGGTCCTGGTGCGGGAGCCTCCGAGCACTCTTAGCAGACCCGCTGGCCTCAGTGAGGCAAGTTGTCCAAGCTATCCCCAGTGGGAATTGCTGTTGTATAATTTGGCAGTCCTGCAGGCTTCTTGTTTGTGCTCTTCTTCTCTTTCATTACTTGCTGTTTTGTCTTGGTTGTTTTTGTTTTAATACACTAATGCCTACAGATAGCATGGGAGGGAAGGCAGAGGTGGAAAGTTGGTAGCTTTTGCAATATTTCCAGGAAGGAGAATTCCTAAACATTTTTTCCTTAAGTAGAGCAGGCATGATRCACCCTTTATCAGTGTTTGCTTAACAAGAAAATTTGACAAAAGACACTGTAACTGCCCTATCTGGCAGCTGCATCACTGTCAGCTTCAGAAACTGGAACGTCGGGGATGCCACGGGGGCACCGGTTCCAGCAGGGAGCTTGGTTTTGGCAGTGCCTTTGGCATGGAGTTAAATGAGTCAGCCTAGCTCTGCTCTCATGTGTAACATATTTTCCATGTAAAATGTCCACCTGCCAGGCGGTATGGGACACTATCAAGGCTGTTAACAATTTCTTGCCACATCCAGTGAGGTGTTGTTTCCTCATGGGGTATGTGCAAAAAGTAATGTCAACTTTTAAAGATATTATTCTGATGTTTTGGGAGAAAATGAGATGCTGTTTAGGCTGGGGAAGGAGAGGAAATCTTTTCAAAGATTAAACTCAGCTGTGACAAGATTCCTCTGTTACAATGTGGTGCRTAACCGACCTCTTTTAACAGCTCACACCTCATATAACCCACAGCTCTGCTCAAGTGCCTGCTCTCTGGAAACTCAGCTAACTCCATAGCTACACACTTGTTCCCACCTCCCAAATGCCTTTATATGTAATGGTCCTGGAGAAGTCAGACAACTGCTGAGACACCCGTGGGAGCTCGCCAGGGAGCAAAGCCATCCTCCCTGACGTGTGGCCCTGGGAGGATGCTCTGGGGCTGCCTCCTCCTGCCCRGAGACGCTGCCTGGGGAGGGCTGGCCCCGAGGCAGTGATCCCCACTGCCTGCTGAGGAGCTGAGAGGAAAAGAGAGTTCAGTTCAGCGTTCAGCTGAAGGGCAGGTTCAGCTTCACAGAGAATTGATGAGAGGCTCTCCGGGCTCCTGGCAAGGTCTGGCAGACAGGGCGGGTGTTTTTAAGGGGGAATGCCCAGTGCGAAGTGAGGCGTCCTGAACAGCCTGAACAGATGATGGGTTTCCCCCATCCCATGCCCTCTTTGCACCAGGGTTATTCAGATATTCTCAATTTTTAAGTTTGTACATGTAGGTTTACAGAAGGTTTCACGTAGAAAATCTGGCCCAACATTAGGTAATCAGGTATGCAAGAATTGACTACTTAATTTTGCTAYTAGCTTTTGCCATCCAGCTGATGGGAGGCTGCTTTGCTGAAATAGGGACCGCTATGTGAAATTACCGAGACAAGCTTGCAGCACAGCATTGGTGGGACTGAATCCATCACTCCTTCCTGCATTTGTGAAGAACTTCTGCAGCCTCTCTTTGTTGCCTCATTCCCCCAGTTCCACCCAAAACTGATTCTGCAAATCTCTATGAAGACAGCCTGGGCAGGTGTCTCCACTCCCGTGACACTCGTAGAGTGTCCTTCTCCAGCTGCGAGCTGAATTGGACTCATCAGCTATAGGGTATTACTAATTTTGACAGAAGTGAGAGGTGTAATGCAACTGTAGCCCTTTCTGTTCAAAACCTTTCCTCTATAAATATACTGATTGTGTATAGCTGCTGGCACCTATATACTTTAGGAGAACTTAAAAGCTTGTCAGGAACTGCACCCTTCCCCTGAACAAGAAGCATACTACACCCAGGAGTAAGTAATAAAAGGTAAAGACAGCTTTTCGCCAAGTTCCCAAATCTTGTGATGAACAGATTTTAAGTGATGAATGTTAACAAAATACACCAGGGAATTCCATTTTCTTTTTTAATAGAAAAAAAAAAAGATATTTTAATAAGATATTTTAGACAAACAGTGGGATTTCTTTTAACTGTGTTTAAACCTGGAGTTCAGTGCTACCTACATTCCCCTCAGAAGCCAGACCCCAGCCTGATTTTTAAATGTTTACCTGCTTGTTTACTCAGAAATCCAGCAGACTAATCTTCTCCTGAAAATAAAGGCCAAATAACCCATTTTTCCTTCGCAGTTCTGCCTTTATTTCACGGTATTTATGCCAGCTGCAACACAGCAACGGCTTAACTTTGCCCCCTGTGGTAACCTCAGGAGGTACCTAGCTTTCAYGCATGGTAAAGCAGCCAGTACACAGGACAAACCATAACGGCCAGACAAAAAATAAAGGAAGAAGTTATTCTGGGGACTTGCATTTAGGCTACCCAGAGGGTGGTGCACCCTCGCCATGCTGAGCTGCGGGTCTGCAGAGGTACCAGGGAACTTCCTGGGCTTCGACCTGCTCCCTAAGTTACACTCCATGCCAAAAACACTGTGTCAGGGTGATAAATATTTCTTTACACAAGGTCTTGGGGAAAAAATTCCCCATAAGTAAAGATGTGAAATATTTTATCCTGAGATCTGTTACTTGGCATGGCATGGGTATGAGGGATGTTTTGYGGTGGCATCAGTAGCTAGCTGATAGTGAAAACCCACAACTCAGCAGGTGCGAGAATCTGTTTTCACAATTGCGGCCGAAAAGCTGAGGCATCGATGTTATTGGTGTTAACTGGCATTAACTGGCATCCCAGAAAAGGAAGGAACTGGAAAAAGGCCAGTTCCAGCCAATGAAAGCAAACAGAGGGAGGGAAAGCAAACAGCCTGTGCTGGTTCTCCAGCCAAGGCAATCGTAAAGGGATCTTGTGAAACACAGCAACTGTGAAACACTTGCTGGTGGCCAMGGGGTCCTGGTCCCAGAGCCCTGAATCTGTTTCCCAGCAGAAATAAACAGGGAAGCAAACAAGCAAAACTCCGGTACAACAGACGTGAACGAGATAAGGAGGGAAAAAAGGGACTGTGCTTGGCTAGTTTTGAATTCTCCATTCTTTTCCTGTTACTGCCTTGCCTGTGCATGCTGTGAAAACAACYGCTTGGCTCGCGCTGTGTGCCCGAGAGCGAGAGGTACCAGTCAGAGCAGGGGCAGGCGGGCTGCCGGAGGGTTTGCAGGGTGGGAAAGGCTTGCACCCACTCTGCCCCCCTCACTGCCGCCTGGGAAGGGAGCCCTGCTGAAACTGGGCGGTGGGGAGAGGTGTTCCAGAAGCAAAAAAAATCCCGAACACCAGGATAGGCAAACAACTTAATGACACTCCGAAGAGTACAAGCCCCAGCTCCACAGCTGTGCCGTTTGAGGCTGGGCAGAAGGTCACGCGCTTCAGGAGAAAGAAGAGTGGAAAAGATAAAAAAGCCAAAAGCAGGAGAGAGTCAGGAGACAAGCCAGGGGTATGAGTGTGACACCGTCATGAGATTCCCCTGTTGGTTTTGTCCACGTGCAGTTGGCAAGAAATCACCTTTTCTGATATTTTCTCAATTCCTTGCTTTCAAAACTGACCAAACAGTTTATGATTAGAGGCATGATTAGGCTAGAAAAAGAAGATAAGGTAAGCTATTCACACTAAATTGCTGAGCAATCTGCCTGGAAAATCTGTGAGGCTGAGGTGGGCATTTCTTCTAAAATCTCTGGGCATGATTTGTATTTGTCTGCATTTCCAGCAATCTAAAAACTCAAATTTGGGACTGTGGAGGGACAGGAAAGTTGGCATTAAGCCGATAGGAATAAATCAAGAGCCGAAGGCCTTTCTGAATCAGTTTTCTTTGGCGATTTTTATCACTGTTGGAGTAAAGAAGGTCATCTTATTTCCCTGTAGATTTTATGACTCTCAGAAAGAAGACAGTGGTACTCTCCCATTTATTCTAAAATATGGAAATAAAGCTTTTCAGCAAAACTATGGAGAGGATTTTCTTGATATATCAGCTGAAGTTATGTTTCCCACATCTATGATCGCTGAGCTTTGCTCTCAGAACTAATAGTTCACTGCTTGCAAAAGAGGTTCGTAAGATAGCCAGCACGGGACAACGTGAGGGAGGGTGGAGGACAAGAGAAGGAAAAATACATGGAAAGAAAAGAAAGAAACGGAGCAAAACCCTTGAGAAAAAAGTACCATTTATTCCAGAAAAAAAGTACCAATCTAAAAAAGCACAAGTAGCCTTTCCCATTAGTGTTGATGCATTGACACCCACACACAAGGGGGAAAATGTGCCAAAATTCCAATCACAGAGAAATGAAAACTAGATGAAAAAGACAGAGAGAGCTATCTCAAGAAAGTTAAATGATCCATCCTTGAGAAACTGTGAATATAGAGATAATTGTTATTACTGTTGTGCAGCAAGTGAATTGCAATYCAGGAGTCAACTTTGCAAAGAAGCTTTTTATAAATGTAAGATAATTTCATAAATGCAATATTTAGGCTATGTCATTTGCTTCATTTTGCAAATGAATGAGCTCTAAATATATCAATAAATGGATAAGACTAAGTAAGTAAATAAATGATATAGTCTGATGTCATATAGCAAGTAGATGACAGAACTGACAACACAAATTTCTTCATTCTGAGTCCTGTGTTTTACTTACTAAGTCATTCTCTTTGCATTTTGTTCTTACTCTTTGAGAGACACTGATTTATTCCAATGTATTTTCATCTCACTTTAAAAAATCTTTTAGAAAAGTTCTTGACCTCTTTTGGTAGAACAAATAATAGATACAGTCCAGAGCTCATTGCACTTCACAACTCCCTCCAGGGCCTGAAAAACACCTGCTGACTCACTTTAAAAGTCCAATGTGGCCAGGGTCAGCAACTTTAAGAGTTATATTTTGGCAAAAACTTAAAATCAAACTGAAGTTAAGAATGGGAGATTGGAAAGTACAATATGAAAAGAATTGAGCTCAGAAAATGCAATAAAAACTGAATTTTACTTCAGATTTTTACTTTCATAGCAGTATAGCCATTCCATCAAACAGAAGAAAGGCCTTCTAGCTTCTGGGTACCTGAAGGATCACTTGTAATGGTTACTGAATAACATGTCTGTGTTTTGCCATCGCACACTGTTCTTTCCTGTTTGCTTCAGATATTTCACGCATACCTTTTTTTACCAAACCATAGAAACAGCAGGCCCATACATTTGAAAGAAAGTTGTCCATCTGAAATAAAATTAGGAGGCACTGATAAATGAAAGCCAGAAAGTTTAGTAAAAATGTCTGTACAAATTTTATCCAGTTCATTATCTTGTGGGAAATGGCAGACCATTTAGTTTCTCTACCCAGACTGAAATTTTTATGGGCTTGATTTCTTTCTTACCTGCTTTTGATATAATCTTCTGGAATCAGTGGAGAAAATCCAGTATGAACCAGTAAGAGGTGTGCGTACCAGAGCTACATTTCAAATGTCTTTATTAGTATCCAGTACACTGCTTTGTGTGATCGGAGTCATTTCAACCAGCTACTACACTGGCAGAGGCTGAACTCGAGCCAAAACTCAGAGGAAGCRTCTCAGAAAGGTGGCGGGGGAGGAACAGCGAGCCCGTAGCCCTGATTTCTTGCTTTGCTTCCACCATAAGTGCACTGTCCCCTACGCGGTGCAGCGCCTGCCGGTGCACAGTCCCAGGGCACGGGCTGGGCCTGGAGCAGCCCGTTAGTAATGTCACCCACCGCCCGAAATCAGGCGGATTTTGGAATTTCCAAACAAGAAGCCAAAAATGGAAGCCCTTTAGATCACCATGCAGTGGAAAAAGGGTTTTGATCTTTCTTCATGTGATAAATTGTTAAAAATGTGTAAGCTGAAATTCCCTTTGCCTGTTCCAATTAAGGAAAGCAATGTACATTGCTAAGAAAAATGTGAGCTGCTGAATTGTTTTTTTTTTTTTTTTTTTGTTGCTGGGAAACATTTTCTCCTGCATGGAACATGTCAGTCACACAGGAAATGCAGTCATTTTCATGGTTTTAATTATTTCCACTGAGAAAGTGTTTTGTTTTCTCCTGAAAATCTTGTTGTTGCAAAAATAAACAACTAAATGTCATTAATGCTGTGCTTCRACTTCTTGCTGGTTTTTAACCACAGTTGGCAATCTGAAAGGAGTTTTACACGCATTCATTAATACCAAATGTCTGGGTAAAGCTTTTCAAAGTCCATCAAAATTTTCATATCATTGCAGGCAAGCAGGAAATGAAACCAGCCCCCAATGCACAGGTCATTTCGTGTTCACCCAGTGGGCGYGAGGAAATAAGCAGCGTACAGTCCTGCAGCGTGATGAAAGCTTTAAGTCATCCATTCCACAGGACGCTCCTCACCTTGGTTTGTTAACAGGTAGCAAAGATGGTCTTCAGTGAACAGTATAGGTCTGGAGGTGTTCAGGGGAAATTCGGTTTGAGACCATCATTCCCCTTCACAGCAGGAGAGACACTGAAAGCTCAGCAGATGGAGTGATAGGTCTGATATCACCCAGGACAACACACAAGAGGTCATTTGGAAGAAACGGAGGGTTTCTGCCCCAGAATCCTTCCCTGCCTACGACTCATCAAAACCCTGTCTTTTGAAATACAGGTAAGGAAAATAATAYGCTGGCAGCGCTCCGACAGGGAGGTGCCAGCAAGGTTTCCTTTCCCCACTGCGCCAGCCCCGTGGGCCAGATATGCACTTTGCTGGCAGAGACCAGGGAGGAAACTGTTTGTTCGCTTCTCACTTTAAAAAAAAAGGTGTTTTCTCCCAGTCACTATGAGGAGGGAGCAAAGACCATTCGGCCACCAGCTTTCCGGCCCCTCGCACCATCTGACGTAGCTCCTGAAGGCAGGTTGTGCCTGTGAGGGCAGTAGCCGCTTTGTTATCTGACATGGATTGGTTGGGTGTGCGCTCATGGGACCCCCAGGGACCTCCTCAGGGAGGAAACCCTCGGTGGGGCTGTGGCCTCAGAGCGGATCCCCAACACGCACCCTCCGAAAGCACTTGGTGCTGGTTGCAGCCTGCTGCAGTTCAGGGGCTGGCATTTGCTCTTCAGTCGTTTTTGCATTTTTATTTGCTTTTTTAAAAGCCCAAGGTACACATCACCTCTGGCAAAGCTGATGTAGTGATCTCCAGGGCAGAAGCAAACCCTCTCCTGTAACTTCTGTGCAGTTTACCAGTGTGATTTTCACAAAGGACTTCCCTGAGCCGCTGAGGACTGCAGCCTGGGGGCTGCCACCGCCTCCCTCCCAGCTGCTGGCACAGGCAGCCACAGCCTTGCAAGAAGGCAGCTGCTGCCCATCACCAAAATCCCTGTCATCCCAGCCTGGCTGCTTGGCTGAGTTACTTCTGTGAAAGAAGAGACGTTAGCATCAGGACTTCGACCTCTCCAAAGATTACAAAAGTCCCGGTGCACTCATTTGGCTTCTCCATGGCTTGGGCGGCCAGCCTATGAGCAACTCCATTGAGCAGACACCCTTCTCCCTCACTTCTCATTCAGATTCAGACTCCGTGCTGCTGAGTTTGGCTTAAACCTCTCTGTTTCAGACTAATCACTGAAGCATTAGTTGTTTAAATTCACACTGATGAAATAAGCATTGGCAAAGGCCAAGGGCCTGTCAGTGGTACAGCGTGTGCTGTGCGGGAGAAGCACAGTGCCCTGAAGAGCCAYCGCTCTGCCTCTGAGCAGGAATGCCCCCGAGGAAGGGATGTCTGAGACTGGGTTCACAGCAAACAGGGTGCACACAATGCTTTAGCCTTCTGTCCTGGTTTCAGCTGGGGTAGAGTTAATTTTCTTCCTAGTAGCTGGTATAGTGCTGTGTTTTGGATTTAGTATGAGAATAATGTTGATAACATACTGACGTTTTCGTTGTTGCTAAGTAGTGCTTGTACTAAGTCAAGGACTTTTCAGCTTCCCATGCTCTGCCAGGTGCACAAGAAGCTGAAGGGAGCACAGCCAGGACAGCTGACTCAAGTGGCCAACGGGGTATTCCATACCATATGGTGTCATGCTCAGTATATAAACTGGAGGGAGTTGATCGGGGGACAGTGATCGCTGCTTGGGGATGGCTGGGTATCGGTCAGTGGGTGGTGAGCTATTGCATTGTGCATCACTTGTTTTGTATATTCTTTTATCATTATTATTATTTTTTTTTCCTCTTCCTTTGCTGTCCTATTAAACTGTCTTTATCTTAACCCATGGGTTTTACTTTTTTTTTCCCCGATTCTCTCCCCATCCCAATGCAGAGGTGGAGGGAGGGTGAGCGAGCGGCTGTGTGATACTTAGTTGCCAGGTGGGGTTAAACCACGACAGTCCTTTTCGGCACCCAACATGGGACACGAAGGGTCGAGGTAACAACAGATCTGACCAGAGTGTATTAGAACAAATTTGTTATAAATATTCATTGTATTAGTTTAGTAGTCGCTGGTCACAATGTTGATTTATTTGCTCTCAAAGTTGTTGTATTCGTTCTCAGAGTTGTGTTATGTAACTCCTTATTTGCCGTATATACTGTTTATCAGTATTTATGTGCTGTTTATCACCTCTGAGAGGTGGATTAAGGTTATTGCTTTGCTGTACTGTGTAACACTGGCTTAGGTATGGTAAAATTATTGGTTATGAGATCAATCTGGTATTTGTACTCAGCATTGCCATCACCTCTGTACTTCGGGAGCCATCTGTCGGAAATTACTAATAATTACACTTTTTACTTTTTCTSCTTGGAGAGCCAACCTATGGRGGAGACACCTTCCTCTATCTTCCCTTTCTCCTCCAGGATAATTACAATAGCTCTTGAGAATTTTGAATATCCTTGGGATGTTCAAACCAGCATGTTCCTATTGCTATGTCTCCTGAATGTGTGTCAGGTCTTGCTTAGGGTTAAAGAACTATTTAAGAATACTGTGGTTACTCCAACCCCCGTGACAGGCACTGTGGCTGCTCAAATCCCAGCGACAGGCACTGTGGCTACTCAAATCCCAGTGACAGGCACTGCAGCTGAACCAGAGAACAAACCTTTGCCGGTAKCAGTTGCCCCCATACACAAGAAGAAATCTTTGAAGCAAAAGTCAGCTCGTTTAGTAAGGGATGAAGAAGCTTCTCCTAAGAGGGAGCAGGAGAAAGCAGCATACTGCCCCGCCAGCAAGGAGGCAGACTACGCTAAAGCAGGGCCATCACGAGAACAGGAGGAGGAAGAGGAAGAATCTCTCGCTTCTGCCCAAGGAAGAACTCGGTGGGAGGGTTCCTCCTCTTCCTCAGAGGGAGAGGAAGAACTCATAAACAAGACGGAAACCACCCGATCTCTATCTCTGGGTGAGCTGCAAGATATGTGAAAGGATTTCAGCCATCATCCAGGCGAGAACATTGTCGCCTGGCTGCTCCGATGCTGGGATAACGGGGCCAGCAGTCTGGAATTAGAGGGGAGGAAAGCCAAGCAGCTGGGATCCCTTTCTAGGGAAGGGGGCATTGACAGAGCAATTGGAAAAGGGGCGCAAGCCCTCAGCCTCTGGAGGCAACTCCTGTCAGGCGTGAAGTATGAGAGGTGTGAAGGAGAGAGGTATCCAGTACCTCAGGGAATTAGGCATGCTGGAGGTGATTTATGATGACCTGGACAACAAATAGGTATCCAAAGATCCAGATTAAGTCAAGTGCATGTGGCCCATGTGGCGGAAGTTTTTACAGAGTGCACCATCGTTGTATGCCAACTCATTGGCAGTAATGACCTGGAAAGATGGAGAGGGACAAACRGTGGATGAATTGGTTGGTCAACTCTGGCAATATGAAGAAAGTCTCTCTTCCTCCTTATGGGCCTGCATCTTGGCTGTGGAGAAACTGCCGGACATGCTAGACGAGAAACTRCCCCGGGAGTTCCAGCAACTCAAAGAGGATATGTCCTGCTCCTCACCTGCATGAACCAGTATCTCAGCTATTAGGAGCGTTCTCTGCTCAAGAGAGAGGATACAGTGGGTGCACACCCCGGGGCACCCTGTAGTTTTACCTGCGTGACCACRGAGAGGACATGAAGAATTGGGATGGAAAATCTACCTCAACCCTAGAGGCATGGGTATGTGAGTTGCAAGGAAAAACAACCACAAAAAGAGGTTCTCCCAGGAAAACTGCTGCTCCGGTTTCCAGTGGGCAGTTCCCCAGACAGAGTAGAAGGGCTGATCTTACTTCTGTTCTTAATGAAGGGACTCCTGACTCATATCTACAAGAGGTGAGTAATGAATACTATGACCAAGACTAGAGGGGCCCTGCCTCCAGCCAGGTGGAGGAAAGGGACAACCGGGTTTACTGGACTGTGTGGATTCGATAGTCTGGCGCAGCAGACCCACAGGAGTATAAGGCTCTCGTAGACACCGGTGCACAGTGTACTCTGATGCCATCAAGCTTTAAAGGGGCACAACCCATTTGTATTTCTGGAGTGACAGGGGGATCCCAAAAGCTAACTGCATTGGAAGCCGAAGTGAGTCTAACTGGGAATGAGTGGCAAAGGCACTCCATTGTGACTGGCCTTCCAACACAGCTTCTAACTCCAGCAAGTCTTGTCAAAGAAATGTGGGCAAAGCACAGATTTGCACCTAGCTGTCATAAAGTTTAGCTCTTGGTAAGGATTTTCCTTCAGTGGACGTAGCGCACRAGAAAGCTTTTTGCGCATGTGGAGTCAATAGGCAGGAGTTACTGACTCGGCTGAAGGTTATTTTCGTACCACAAAAAGTAATCAGAAACTCCAGAGCAGCACTAGACCGGCTGCTTTGTTGCAGCTACTTTTATGAGAGCAAGGGAGCTTGCTACTCTCTTCCTGACTTCTCTGGGGAAGTGAAAGACCCGCTTTCCTTCTCCATCCTTATCACAGAGAAATCACACCAATCTCGCTGACTTTCAGGGAAGCTGGTGAGGAGTTTTGGCACTGCCTTCAACTTCTCCCCCCCTAGACAGGGAACTTCGAACATTTCCCTCATGCTCCAGCTTCTTCTCCAAATCTTAACCCTTTCCTTTGTAATGACCAATACACACTTGACCTCCCAAAGAAAAGTATCTCCTTCCCTGTCTGTGACTCTCCTGAATTGCACCTTGGCTTTTTGCAGTGGGTGTCTGCCCTCTCCTGATGGCCAGCTCTGAAATTTCAGTTGTACTCAGTGAATATGCCTTCACACCCCCCACCACAAACATGTTCATGCTTTCTTACTCCTACCTCTTTGACCATGTCTTCTCCTCTCCCTCAGCCCACCCAAGGGGGCAGAGCAGCTACAGCAGTGAGAGAAACTCAGACCTTCTGTTCCCTTCTGAAGAAAGTCCCAGTTCGCTGCAAGACATCTGACTTTTAAACAGCTCTCCCTGTGGTTTAGAGTTTTTGTGACTAACAACATATTTAGACATGTATATCCATATGTATCAGTGTAGGTTTTGGCTCCCTTGCAAATTCTAAGAGCAAATACACTTGGGCCAACTCTCAAACTCTTGGATATGTGCCACTGAAATCAGAGGCAACACATTAAAGTGCCTAATTCCTGGAGTCTTATGATTATCACATCTACACAACCCACCCTCTCAGTTGTAAAAACTTGAAATCCTGAGTTAGTTGAACTTCATTCATAGAAACTCAAGAATTCTCAAGAATGAGGATATGAGTATAACTAACTCAGCATTTTTTATTTTTAAAAGCCATGTTTTCTAAGCCAGTCTTTTGACTTTGATTTTCTGAAAGGCATATGAAGTGTTTAACAGCTTGAACATACATGACATTAAAACTGAGGAGGAGAAGCAATTTTATGGATAGAAGAGATTTAATCCTTCGGGATTATGACCGCAGGATAGTTGGAACAGTCCAGCCCTTGCACCATTGACATGGATGGGGCAGCAGTGGGCCCACACCCCAGGGACAGTGCTCAGATGTGCAGCGCCTTTGCAACACTCCTCTGACATTCCGGTTTTCAATTTGCCAGTGAGAAGRGAGGGCCTGAGCACAGCCTGAAACCACTTCATTTGTCTGAAATCCTCCCTGCCAACTGACACCCGTGCTGGTGGCAAGCAGAGCAGTGGGGCTCGGGGACACAGCTGCAATGGTGTCCCCCTGAGCTGATCTCCTGCCTGTTTCAATTTGGAGGCATTGGGAGCTTGGGGCAAGAGCAGAGCCACCTTCCTCACCAAAGTCTCAGCATCTTCTTTGTCAGATCCTGCTTCCTCCCAGATAACGAGTGACGTGGAGCAAGTGGGATTTGGAGGGAGCTTCTTGGAGAAAAAGTAGTAGAGCTACACTGTACTGCGTTGCTCTGCATGGTAACTGCAGCTGGCCCAGTACAATGCATGGGCTTGCACCCAATGCATGGGCTCTGCAGCCTGCTGGMGATGCACAGCCTGCAATCGTAGAAGTACAGCGGCGATTTACTCCTAGGTTTGGCATGGCTGCTTTCAGAGACTTTCCGCATCATTCCATCCCTCCAACTTTGTTTCCAAATGACTGGTGGATCAAACTGAGGTTTGATCGCTGTAGGTTGCCATGAGTTCAGAGAGGAGAGACTTCTGGGCAGCCTGTGGACATGGTTCCTGCCTGGGCTGCACCGCTCTGGGAAAGAGGAAGGTGGGGAGCAACAGCTGTCTCAGCAACAGCTTGTGTTGTGCCCCCCGCTTTGGTGCCCTTAACTGAGCAGGGAAAGGAAGCAAACAGCTTCTCCTGTTGAGGCTGTCTCCTGATGATAAGACAGGTTTGTCTTGATGAATCTTATATATACRTTCTTCATGTTTGAGTACCGCATAGGTTTATTTCGTGCACAAGGGCACCTAGAAACACTATTACAAAAGGCAGTTACATGGAAGTTGGGAAATTCCAGAAATAGAGAGTATTCATACCTCTGTAACTCAGCTCTTGTGCATATGCACAATACATTGTTTAATATCCTTATTGCATACGGTTTCTTTCGCACGCCCTCACCTTCTTCAGTACACAGAGAAGATAATGTTTAGTTAATAATCATTGGGAGGTCTGTGTTACAACAGAGCTCAGACTGCAAAACCAGAGCCATTGCTGCTGCCCTTATAACCTACAGTGCTAGTCAGTATTCTGATTTTGTTTGGTTTGTTCCAGCCTACGGTCCTAACCTTGGAAATGGAGATAATCCGTCATGAGGATATGGTTAACAGCTTCCTTATAAAATGCTAGATGGTACTGCAATATATAAAAATTTCATAAGCCTGAATTAATCSACCTTCACAACATTCCAATACGATTAGTAGATAGCATTATCTCTGCATTGGGGTTGAGGAAATGGGACGTATCATTTTAAGTCCAAAAACATCCCTCAAATTTGGATGCCCAGTCTGAGAAATCTAGAATCTGTCCTTGTCATTTAGTATTAAAGAAGTCTTAATACATATGAAGGCAGTTACCATTGACTTTGTTTGCACTTGGGAATCTTGAACACAGCTGAAAATAAAGCTTCAGGATCTCAGATCATGCAAAGAGAAAAAATAAGTCTGACAGCATCCTCTGTGGGCCATCTAGTCCATCTTCCTCTCCTAAGAAAAGGTCAGCTATTTCAGTCTTCTCTGGGTATCTCTACTGCTACATTGTTCCTGTCTAACCTGTTCTTAAAAATTCCTAAAAACAGAGATTTCACTTTCTTCTAAGGCAGCTCTCTTCCAGCGCCTGATTATGCTTGTTTTTAGACCAGTGTTTTGACTAAACCCTCTGTACTAAAACTAGTCCATCTTTCCTTACTTTGTCCACAAGGGACATGAAGAACTATTTATTCCTCTGCTCTTTGAAGATGTTGGATATCTGCTGCTGGCCCCTAGAGTCCTCGCTGGCTCACACCTCTTTTTGGGGAACCCTGCTCAGAATGGGACATAAAACACCAGCGGAGGCCTCAGGGGTGCTGAGTAAGGCAGAATAATTCCTTCATGCCCCTTATGCATTACTTTTTCTGCTTCTATGTTCCAGATGTGATCCTCACATTTCTTCACAACAGTGTCAATGTTATTGCTCATGAATAACTTGGGGTATGCTACAACCACAGTTCCTTTTCTGCAGAACTACTATCCATCCTGCCCGGTACCATTTTGTAACTTTGTAATCAATTACCCTTACTTAAATTTAGACCTTTGTGGTCTTCCTAACTGAATTATTTCCCTCATTTTTTCAACTCACTACACTGGTTTGCTAGTCTTCTGCCCTCCYGTGTGCCTGCAGCTCCCCTCCCAGCTGGGTGTTGTTTGTGGTCTCCCACACAAATTTAATACACACATCTGCTAATGGCATGTACGAAGAGCAGAAAGCACAAAAGAGAAGCAGACCCAGAACAGACCACTGTGGAAGCAACAGCAGATTTTCTTCCAACTTCACAATTATTTGTTAATAATTCTTAATTAATGAAAGTAGAGTTCCTACTGTAATTATTTTCCATGCATTTCAGAAACGAGGCATCTACAAATGAACAAACTACCGTGGAAAGTCTGGTGTAAGTAAGTGACTTCCCTAGCATCAGGTACCAACTCTGTGTCACAGGCTGGGGTTGGAGCTCGACTTTCACCTGCCTCCAGGATGGGGCATATTTTTGGCCCCTGTTCAGTTCAGAGCTGCCTGGGGCGGCTGGATGGGGGCGGCTCTGCTGGAGAAGGGCAAGGTGCAGCCTCTTGGGCACCAGGAGCTGGGGGGGAAGGACACACTCACTGAGGACAGCACCTTTAGAGGCTTCAGCTTTTAAGCTCTAGCATGCCTGTACATATCCTAACACCTGATTTAACCAAACCTAGACAGGTTTTTGCAGGAAGAGGAAAGCATACATTCTTGGCACAAAGATTGCTCTTGCTAAATTTCAAGCGATTGGTACAAGGCAGAATGGGGGAGTAATTAGGACAGTAACGTTTTTGGAAGTAAATATCTTTTTGAGCACTGGCAAAAGCACATTTTTCTTCTAGCATTGTTTGTGGAAAGAACACACTTTTTGTGTGTTCAGTTTGCACTGAGCTTTGCTGCAAGCAGATCTTAAATGCAGTGAACGTCCTGATCAAAACAGCTGTGGCTGGAGCAAGGTTTTCAAAGCCAGGGCAAAGGGACATCAGGGACTGGACAAGTKGGGTGTTGTACCAGGCTGCTGTTCTGTCCAGGAAACATGAAAAGGACCTGGGCAGGCAACCAGAGAGCCCAGGACAGGATGCTCAGCTGGAAGGAAAGATGGCAGGAATTAGTCAGTGCTCAAAGTGCCTCAAAAAAGCAAGGCGTAGTTGTACAGTTACAGTCAAGTAGCATTGTTTATAGCCATGGGCAACTACTGAGATTGCTTCATACTGAATGGAGGGAAAAAGGCAATCCCTAACTCTTCAGTTAAKTATATTAACCAGGTTGGTATGTATTTAGTCAAAAGGAGCCCTCCTTGTTGCCAGCTGCAGCGTGAGTACTCGCAGCAGCTATTGACGTTCACCTCAGGACAGCTCTTACTTTTTACAGCTTTTACTTTTTTTCCCTTAATTTCAACCAAAGCAGTTGAAGTTTAGTAAGATGACAAGCACCCTAAAACAAAGTACATAGCACAAAGCAGTGGGCAACTTTACAAATACCTAGTGCCACTTACTGGGTGTCCATTGAGGGTCTACCTTTGAGAGACCAACTGCCCTCACGTTCTCCACCCTCTGGTTGTACGGATGAACAACAGCAGACCCGGGGTGGGATTCAGAAGAGGCGTGGAGGGAATTACCCRTTATGGGCTCCTCCCCTTCACTGGGACTCCATGGTTAAATGTGCTACACTGATGTCACATACCTCCTTTATGTTAACAAAGTTATCATAATCTTCACCATAACATAAATCCATGGGAACTATGGGCTCACAGAAGCAGGTTTTGTATTGTTGATTTGGGTTTCTGAGTATAGACAAGCAAAATAAACTCCCTTTTTAGGGGGTTCAGATTAATACAGTTTAGAAAAAAAAAATCCACTGCTTTGAACGGGGATTTTTGGAGCTGTCTGAAAAGAATAAAACATGTCTATTTTTATTCCACTAGAGGTCACCAGCACAATATTTTTACAAAGAAGACTAAGGGAAAGAGCAGGAGAATTTCAGTTCGAGAAGTTCACTTGGGACTTACTTACAACTATGTGATGAATCTGGCCAGCTAATCATTCTGGAATAACTGCTCATACCCAACTACTTCTCACACAGATTTCTGCTATGGGAGCTGAGCATTTTTCTGAAAAAAAAAATCACTTTAATTCTGGACTAGAGTGTTCACACCATAAAGGATAGCTTAGAAAAGTTAGATCATACCCAAAGTAAGTACACTGAGCAGTTATCTTGGAGTGGTTAGGCCACAATTAAAAAGTGGAATATTCACTAATAAGAGAGCAAATTAAAATAAGGATTTGAAATTAGATTCTGTGGTGCTCCTTTCCTGTGGCCAGTAAATGAGGACCAGAGAGGATGGCAAGATACATTAACCCATTGGGACTAGCCCTATGGCTGCTCCTAAGTCTGTGACACGTTGTAGTATGCTGGCGGATACCCCTGCCTGTGGCACTTCTGCTGCCATCCTCGCTGCAGACGTGTGGGGATCTAGTCTGTGACTGCAGCAACAACTTTACTTGCTAGTGAAATGCTCAGTCAGGCACCGCTTTTGCTGTAGTGCCGTGCCTGTGGTTACTTAGCTAGTGGTTGTCACCTCTCAATTGCGAAAGGTATCACAGCTGGATAATATCAAATTTGTTGTGATATGCTATGCAATGTATAGATAATCAGAGCCAGGGGTGGCAGCAGCAGTTGTTAAATTGGCCCCACGTCTCTGACACATCTAATGACAGGAGTATCCCAAAGGGAGCTCCATGTCATTCCAGCAGTGTCAGGTTGAAGCCTTACTTAACCCGTTATCCTGAGGTCTTAACATGGCCTTGCCTTGACACCTCATCCTATGAAAGGACCAGGTCATACAGCAGAGCCGCAGGCTATGTATATTGGTTCAGTTGCTGGAAGGTTATATTTTTCCATGAATAATGAAATTGCAGGCCTCAGTGTGCTTTTCCAGAGGGCAGTAGGGCCATCACACATCCTGCTGCTCCAGGAGATAAGGGCACACAATAGCCCGGAGCCAAGGTGCACAGCCCCTAGCACACCATGGAGAACTTCACCTTTGCTGACRGACCGGGTCAGGGGCCAGGCAACGGGAAACAAAATGAGTCTCTTCCCACAAAGTCACGCATTGCTTATTAATCAGCTGATATCAATGGCAAATGTAGCTGCCAAACATTGTGCACCTCCATGAGTGATGGCTTACGTAAACCATTTAATGAGTTCATATGCACCTTTGCAGGTATTTTCCTCTTCCACGTTCTGCCCCCAACTCTTTGCAAAGCCTTACCCCAGTTATCTCCTTGTTCTTCAGTCCACTGTTGGGTCTACCCACCTTCCTAACACCTTCTATGGGCGTCACTTTGGCTGTGCTCCACCAAAGGAGGTCAGGAGACAAGGGCCCATCTGCCTGCATGAAACTCGGAGCCACCACAATCCCCATCAGCTACGGAGCAGTTCGGCTGCTGCCTGTGAGAGAGCAGGTGGTGTCAGGCAGTGAGCGATTCATGATAGGGCACCAAATGTGTTGGCTGTATGGCCACTGGGTAATCTGAGTGTTTGTCAAAATGCAACAAATGTCACTCTTTGAAACGCCCAGCTGCRAGGGGAGCAGGGCAGAGAACTAGAGAAGGTGGCTGCAAAGCTTCCAAATGTTTCTGGCAGTAAGTAGTGGTTTAGAGGTATCAGAGACAGCAAAACCCCCACCTGCTTAGCTTGGCCACTCACATTGGGGATGGCTGGAGCAGGAACTGAACCAGACTCTTTCCAGTGCTCCACTATGCACCACGATTTTGGAAGGAACAGCTAAGCCACTGTATATGTGAACAATTTTATTCCTCACGGCACTTGACAAGCATCAGTTGCCTTTAACCCGTGGCAGCTAGTGCCTCTCAGCAGCTTTATCACTGCAACAAGGTCTGTGTAGTTTAGGAAGAGCACAATGCTCCTCCAGTTCTCCTCTTGGTCCTTGCCAACATCACTTTTGCCCCTTCTTGTTCAGGATCAAAAAACAATGTGCATAGCTTAAGTAAGACTCTGGGTTGGAATAAAATTGGCCTTTCACTAAATTGTGGATGTTCACCGCCTTGGTAATTGCTTTTGCTCTCTTCTAGCTRACTGTCTTATAAATCACAAGTGGCATGGAGAGGGTGAACAGGGATTGATCATTCACCATCCCCTTAATACAATAGTTCTAGGTCATCAAGGAGAAGTGAGATAGAAGAAAGATCTAGGAGAAGAGATAGTCTGTGGCAATAGTCAAGTGCCACTGCTGTCCTCCCACAGCAGGAACTGACAGGCAAGACATGACCTGTGGCGTATGACCTGAAACTTTTCTCTTGCATATCAGGAAAGGTGGGAAGTCTGTTGCCACCAGAAGGTGTGATCATAGGACAGGGAAATGCACTCAGTTGAAACTTAATCTGGTGAGCTTGAATACAAGCGGTAGTGAAGAACATCCCACGTGTGGTTTCTGCAAAGGCTTACGGCTGAAGTGAGCACCGTATGTCTGCTGAGCCGAGACTGAAAGCCCAGCTGTCACGTCTTGCTTGCTGTTGCTGTAAGAGTTAACCAGGATAAGCATCAATCAAGCTAACGATGTTCCTGCGGCAGAATTGAGTGCAGATTGTCAAACCCAGCTAAGAAGCACAATACATATTTGACCGGTCAAGCTCCCCGCTAGCAGCCCCCCGCATAGGGCTGGGGATGTTCACATCAGCTCCTTTGGGAGAGCAGCCTACAGGTACCTTAAATCTAGCTCAAGGAAGCCTGTGCATTCATGCAGGCACATGCTGGCTGCAGGGTGTACATCCTCCCAGGGGCAGGTTCGAGCTACAGTTTAGGAAACGGGATTACTTACTTCTGAGATGCAACACCAAGCCTCCTCCTAAACTGGTAAGCATGGTAAACTGGTACTTTTGTCATGTGGCTTTGGATTAATCCAAAAGGGAAGAGCTTCTTATATCACTTACCTGGAGGGTAGAAAACCTATCCTATTGTGCTCTCGGTGCGGTTGAGGTAAAAAGGCTGAAGGTAGAAGTAGTATATGTACAGCAAGAAAGTATCAGAGTATACTTCTGCTAATTTCAAGATACACCTGCTATTGGTGTTTGGGTTTGTGTGTCTACAAATTCTCTTTTGTTATATTCAGAGTGTAAATTAACTTGTCATTCAAGTCATTAAGGAGATGTCATTGATTAGCTTATTTTGGGAAAATCAGTATAGAATTTTTAAAACAAATGGAATTAAAATGCTTTTCTGATGAAGAAATTATAGCATGAAAGATCTATAATCCTAGCTCTGGAATATATTGGCAAGCTGATACTATATTCAAAGGAAGGAAGGGGAGTAGGTTTTGCATTTGATGTAATCAGCTAGCTTCTGAAGTGACTCAATCTAAGTTATGGCACTTTTCAGAGTGCGGATTTCAATAATAAGTGAAAAAAAAAAAGGCACATTACAGAGAACTAAGCTTCCTGGAAATACCATCTTTGAACTTACAAGCTTCTTAACATCCTTTTTATATCCTGATGGTGTAATCAGTGTATTTTTGTCCTTAGCCAACAAGTAATTTAGCATTAGTGCCTCACCTTATTTAGGGCTGTTGCAAAACACTCCCTATTTATGGTGAAYGTAAGAGGAGAATCTAAACCTGTAAAGACACACAGTCTAAATTTAGGAAGGGTAATGGAAAGCATCGTACTTAGAGCTAAAAAGGAAAACGGATAGCATCGTGGGAACAGATTACTGCCAGGCTATTAGGTTCTTTAGTAGGTCTCGCCTATTCAGTAGTAATAACCATGATGGCCAAATTTTACTTCCAGTTTTAATTATGAAAACCCATACGACTCTTTGGCCTTACTGTAATTTATGCTGACATAAATAACAGCAGATTTTTCCCCAGATTTTTTTTTAATTATTTTAAATTTTACCCTTTTTGAAAACTGACCAGTTTAAAAACAACTGAGACAAAGTTTGCAGTCTTTCAAATAGGAATAAATTCCTGTTTGGATTTAGAGCCTCTGGGACTAATGTGGAACCTAATGATTCTGCAACAAGTATCTTGTGAGTCTATGAATTCAAAATCTCATGTTGGATGAAAGCTTTCCTGCAAATAACAAGTGGATGATCGGTGCAGGAAAATCTGGTATGACCATGGAGATGTGTGAGTCCCTACTTTTTAGATCTGATAGTATATTGTTAGAGATGTTGTCTATAATTAAAAAAAAAATAAAAATGGGTTATACTGTTTTGGGCTTGCTATGCCATGATCAGATTCATACCTRAATCAAAAGACTCTGAAAGAAAGTTGTCAAAGGTGCAGTTCAGTGCCTTATATAGGAAACTAAGGCACCGTTTATGGTTGGAAAAGAGAAGATGTGAGATTTCCTGGTTGCAGAGAAAATACCCTTGTCTGAATCTGACAAGGATCCAAAGACAGGGGTGTGACAAAGGGCCGACAAATAGAGAGGGTCATGGGCAACTGGGGTGATGAGTTTTCAGCTGTCATCTTTGTGCAACCAAATTGCAATTACAATTTGCTACTCTGTGATGGATAAATAGAGAGGTATAATAGATCCTATTTTTAATATGTGGTTACATAGATAGCTGCTGGATTTTAAACTATAAGCAATGTGTATCTCCGTGTGTAATTGGCTTGGGTACTGCATGTGCCTGTATGACTAATACACTATACCTAAGTGTCATCCATCAGCGATGAGCAACTGTGCCAGGAGTACAAGAGCACTGAAAATTGAATTCTTGAATTCTCATCCAGGGAAGGGTATTGATCTCTATTTTTAAATGGTGTCTTCAAAAAGGCAATTCTGGGACCCATGTAGCATTTTTATTTTTTTACTTGAAGAGGACTTACAGGATGACATGATAATATAAAGGTGTATTTACTGCAACAGATGAAAGAGCTTATCTGAAATGGAAGCACTTAATAGAGACCATATACTTGGCTACATGTGGGAAAAATATCCACTGCTTGGTTCATGTGCACCCATAAAATGCCAGAGGATAGATGCAAATAACCTGTTTGCAATTCCTCACACTTTGTAGATATTTGTGATTTGTCTCATTTAGAAGTGTCATATAAAACTGTCCCCAGCAGAAAAAGGTAAGGATATATTGTCAAAAATTATTCTCACTATAAAAACCTGCTTGTAATTTTAAAACAGTTGTGGGACTAATTTTTTTTAATTGCACAGCAGAAGCTCAGACTAATTTCAGTAGTCAACCTTGCTGTGCCAGAATCAAACTGACAGAAAGAGAGGTGAGAATCAAGCTCACTCTGTTTTTTCTCATTTCACAATCAGTGATCTTTCAAAAATAATTTTAGCAAATTATATTTATCAAATTTATCAAGTTAAAATGCATGAACGGCATTCAGACACTTAAGTTGAGCCTTCCTGGATTTCTGAAGTGACTGGAGACCTGATTACGTAACGGGAAGAAGAAAAACCCAGATGCGTGAACATACTTAAGATTATCTGGATTCAGTTTATGCTTATCTGGAAGATGACACTGCTTCTCTCAGAGCCTTCATGTGAATACTATAGTTGAAACATAGGAACCTTTTAAAAATGTTGCACAGTTCATGAACATTACAAGCGCATGCTGGAGCATGGCTGTTGTGCTCCATAGCCCTGGGCCCTGATATGTGGGGTTATACACAGGCAAAACAATGACGAAGGTCCTGTTGCCCACAGCTAACAAGCCACCTGCAGCCTCGATTCACCATCTATAAGCTCCAGTTACAATCACACGACTCAAAGGGATCAATTTTCCATAGCCCAGCTGACTTATCATCAGTGGCTCTGACATGTCCATGAGAATACTGAGCCAAATTAAAGTCTTGCTTTTGCCAAAATGGTGGGGTCCTGCTCCCCCTCACAGCTTCTGGTCCTCACCTCTGTGCTGGACTCTTATACAGTGCCAACTGCAGAGCAGGACAGAAGAGAACCTCCCATTTTGGTTAACTGAAATGCTGTTTTGGCTCAGTGGTCTGTGAAAACACATCAGCACTATTGGACTGACCCAGCTGAGGACTAAAACAGTCCTTAGGTAGCTTAACCCTGTAAGTTTTACTTTGCAGCCTCTAGCAAGGACAGTAGGCACCTCAGCTGATGGGCAAGGGTTCATTAAAGCCAGGTTACTCACAARCTCTGTCACCACTGTTTCTTGCCAGGCTGCTCCAATCAAGGTCACATAGAAACCAGCAAACATTGTACATCTGGCCTATCTGTTGCAACAAAAGTTGCATAGTTGGAGTGGAGTAAAGGAAAACAGTAAATCACATGAAAAAATGCTCCTCTGAATGCATCAGCAAGAGCTAGAGTACACGCAGTGGCAGAGTAGGTACTCACGGGTGTTAACTTTTATTCATGTAAATAGTCCCACTGAAACCAAAGGGAGAACTGGAGTGAATACGTTGTGCGTGTTGTGTGTTGGAAGGCTCTATAATCTGACTCAGAGTGACTAACCACGGTATTTTAGCATGAACAGTTGGTGAATTATTTTTGACCGAGATGGTAATAGGCCCTCATCAAATGTTTGGTTTGATTCATGCTAGCCGAAAGGCTCCACTAACGATGCTCTCATGTTGTAGGAAAAAATGGTTTACAGGTTTATGTGATTTAGTATAACTCTCTGTAGATTTTGGCACTATTTCACACAAAAACTACTCTTCTGCAAATGATTTTCTAATGGAGTGTCCCAGTATCTTATCTATTTCCAGCTCTCTGGCATTACCTGTCACAATATTTTGCATGATGGTAACATGCCAAAAGATGCAATGTCATTTTAATAATTGTTAATATATCGTGTATTTCTCAGGGCAGATAGCCAAAGTGATAGGTGTTTTAGAAATAATAATAATAAAAATATTATTTTTTTGCTTTTCATATTTCTTGTTCTCCAGCACTTTTCATTTTGTAGGCTGCTTGTTCTTCTTCTCTTCTTGTTGTCAGTTGCTGAAATATTTCTTTTTTGTGACCACAAAATAAGGAGCAGTATATCACTAGTCATCTGTAAACCGTAATTTAAAAATCCATGCTTTGGAAGTATGTTAATCGTCACATCTGATAAGCCTTCTACTGGCTTGCAGTCATGTGTTAAACAAATACAGTTTTTCTTTGCAATTTTTTTTAATTGCTTGCAGGGCTTATCAGCATCTGCAAAGGTAAAATACTTCAACTCCCTAGCGAGCTGCATGATTTCCAGTTAGTTCTACATCCTTTTGATACCAATCACATGTGCCTGTAATGTGATCCGCTAAATACACATCGACGTTGAGCAAAATATGCACATGCTGAATGATCACTTGGGGGGGGGGTGTGTGAATCTGTTTTAACCGACTGCGTTTACTACTCAGTGAAAACACCCCTTATAGGCAATGGAAAGAACCCATCCCCTCCAGAGGGCTCACCACCTCTGTTTAGGACAAGTGAGATCAGCTGCTCTCCCTGGGTACCTGTTTTTCTCTGTAAACTGTAAAGTCACTGTAAAGGGAGACTAGGTGGCTGGCTCAGGTCTGACCCAAACTTATAAAGCAATATGATTTAATTAACTTAGCCATAGGCTGTTAACTGAAGTTAACAGTATCAACGTACCTCAGTGAGATGATATTCTATATTCAGGGTTGAATAAAATAATAAGAACCTTATTAAGCAGGAATGGTTCTTACAAGGTTTAGTCCAAGTCTGCAAATTCATCATTCAAAACATATCAGTAAATTATAACTTAAACCCAACCTGATGGCTGGGATTGTTTGTACGCACACCAACCTCTGTTTCTTGAGTTTAAGGATGGCATCTAGCCGGGGCTATGCAGTGTGATCCCAACCCCAAAGCCAAGTGATCCTGGAGTGCAGAGAAACTTCAGACACAAATCTGGAAACATATCTGAGACCCTCTTTACCATTAGTCAATAAAGCATGACCCATAGCTTGTTGAACAGTCACCACTTAAAGGAAGAAAATGGGTTATTTTGTCCCTTCAGAAAAGCTGTATACCCACATATCATCTCTATTTCTTATTCCAGTGTACCTCAGCACAGTCAGTCATTAAGTGCAGTTTTATGGCATATATTACTTCTGCTCAAATCCACACAGAAGGATATTTTTAACATATATAACTGAATTGAATTGATACAGCACAGTTCTCGGCAGGAAATTTCTCTGTATGGCATATACTTTGTACTTGGGGAGACATTAGCTACACAGCTGTCTTCAGAGTAGTGTGTGCATTTACCTGACCTAATGAGTTGGTTTCCCTGGGAAGAGCAAAAATGGTAACTGGCTGACTTACAACATATTTTTGAAGCCATATAGGACTCTGTACTAGATCTCTACTCCACTCTCCAGTATACTGTGATGAAGATTACATCTTTACAAAAGTAAAAATAGATTTCTATAGATTTCAAAAGTAAAAATATAGATTTTCTATACCAGTAGAAAAAAATCTCAATATCAAGCCACTAGGGAACAGTCATAAATATAGACTCTAAAGTGCAGAAAGAAGGATGTTTACGAGTATCCAGAAAGAAGGACAAAGTCCGAGAAGGCTTAGGCCTTATCCTATAAACCACTTATTTGTGTGCTTCATGTATTACTTTCCTAAGAGATGGCCTGAACTCTGGGATATCTTCTCCTCATCAACATGTGAGAGACCACTCACAGAGTACTGCGTTCCGCACATCCTCCCGTATGGTGGGGAGAGATGATTCCATGAACAGACCCTTACAGAATAAAGGGGCCAAGGCTGTGGCCCATTTCCTAAACAGTTCAATCTTCCCAAATAAGGAACTGCTGAAGGAGCCCATGGACATGATGCAATGTGCTTCTTGCCTGGTGCTGCTCATCTGGTGCTGCTTATCCCTGCCTGCTGGAGGACAGGGAGGGAGGCAGCATAGACTGTAGCAGTCGACAACCTACGTACCAAACAAACAACCTGGAGAAAACTCTTGTGTGAACCGGGTGCATCCCAAAGGCAGGTGGATCCGGAGAGGGATGTTAACAGAGGAGACCGCACCTGACAGAAGGAAGGGTTTGTCTGGGCTGAGTAAGGCCTTCATGGCTTCAGGAAAGAGAAAACCTCTACACCGGGAGGTGACGCCTGTGTGGAAGAGGAACTGGAGCGATGAGATCGTTCCTGTCCCTCACTTCACAGCGGATTAAACCAATTGCTAATCCAGGTGTAGAAGGACATCATTTTCCAGATGCATGAGCTTCCAYGCCTTCCTACTGCGGAGTATTCACGGCCACGCCAACGTCTTCCTCCCTCGGGCAGAAGCCGAGCGCTGCACGGCGCTGACCACAGGGTGTCACCCTCGCTCCAGACCGGCACCCGCCGCCCGCCGCCGGGCCCGACAGGGGCGGCAACCCGGGGCGCGGGCGGGCGCCGAGCTGGGCCGCCCGGCGGCAGGCAGCCCTCCGGCGGCAGGCGGCCCTCCGGCGGCAGGCAGCTGTCCCCTGGCGGCAGGCGGCCCTCCGGCGGCAGGCAGCTGTCCCCTGGAGAGCTCCCACAGCCAAGTATGGGCACTGCTGGTGAAACGGCTGGAGAGTGTCGCTGCCCGGGCCCGGGCGGGCCCTCACACAGGACAGTGCTGCCGCTGCCGCCACCGCGCAGGGCCAGTGCTGCCACGCACGAAGAGAGAGACCAGCCGTGCGGGGGTGTTGACTCCCTCCTCCCAGCGCTTTGATATCAGGGCAAAGGCCCTTCGGCAGCGCCGCTGAAGGCACCTCACCGTCGAGGCTCTCCATGCTTTACCTGCCCTGTCGCCACGCACAGAGGTCTCCACTGTTTTTTTCCCTCTTTTATTCCAACAGATGGAGTGGGAGGAAACTCCTGAGTAAACAACAGAGCCCTGCTCTCTGCAGGGCTTGCAAACATCCAAAGTCAGAAAACTCACTTCACACAACTGCGGGTGACTGAACAGAAATGTGTAGTGATTATATACTGTTACTGTAGTGCCCGTACCTGTACAGGAAAGCCACAAACTACTGAATTTCAGTCTCTCAAAGAAGAGAACTTCCATTTAGAGCCTTACCTGACACTAAAGCAATCTGCTGGCCAAATTGTCTCTGATTCAAAATGTAAATGCAGTACATATCTGTACTAACAGTTTAAAGTTTTCTTTTTCAAACAGCAAACCTTTTGTTTTTTTCTTAACTCTCATTTTTCGGAAAGTAGTTTTGGAAGCGTTTTTGCAGAAACTTTCCATAGACAGTTCCAGCCAGCATGGAAAATTTTATCCCGATCTTTTTATGTTGGTCTTGATAGCAGAAACTGTAAATGTGGGGAGTGTCAGAAACTGTCTTTACTATAAGCCATCTTACTAGCTCTACCGGGGAAACTATAGCCACATGGTATCACATAAACATCTGTAGAGCTGGTGCTGCAGTTAAACAGGAGAGTAATGTTGTGGAATATTTCATTTCACTTCTTAAAAGAGTACAGATGGGCCAGGATTCATCTAACCTAACTTTAGGTACCCCAGGGAAGAAGCCCAATTAGGACCACCACCCAAAGCTCTTTTCTGAGCAGTGTCCCTCATTTTTTTCAGCTATCTGTAGGAATGTTTCACTGGAGGTGCTAGGCTGTACAAGAGTCTTGGTTTTCTTCTTTAATTTCTACAGGCTCTTTATGAGAAGTGTGCAGAAGATGGACATGGACTACTTTTTGAAAACCTTTCAGGGGAGAAACAGGCGTCTCCTGCTTGACTTGCTTCAGATCCAGACTGCCCTCCAGAAGTAACCRCCTGTTGAGTATAGAGGGAGCACAAGAAAAATACTGTCACTAAGAAGCTTCACTTATCTTCATAACGCTCATGAAACGGTACATGGCTTATGGTACACAGAGATAAGTAATACAGACTAAACCACGTGCAATGTCTGAATTTATGTATTTAAATTACACTCCATCCAAGGGGCATATGAGAGCCCAGGCACRCTCACCATACAAAACACAATACAATGAGTGTTTTAAGGTTCACTGGGTCGACTGTTCTGCTAAGTAAAACTACCCAAGCTGGTGGCAGTTGCAACACTGCCACCAGCAGAAAATTTGGATGGTTACTTCCATTTTACAAATGGGTGAAATTAAACCACAGAGTCAGCTTTTAGTCAAAATAACACATAACACTTATGTTAGCTGGGATTTCGGGAGTCCTAGCCCTTTGCTTCTCAGTCCAGAGGCTTTTCTCTAAAGGAAATATAGACCTTACAGATGGGGAATTCTGTAAAACAAACAAAACAACAAACAAACCCAAAAAACAGCTGACTGCCATAGACTCCCTCCCTTCAGACATGCCTGTAATAACAGCAAATTCAGAGATATTAAAAACATGAACAAATTTTTCACCTTTTCTACACTAAAAAATTGAGGCGGCATGTGTTGAATATTCATTGCTAGCAGTGCAGACTTTTGCACAAAGCAGCAGCCGCATAATGAGCCTACACGTGGTAGAACAGTTAAAATTACAATCAGACACTGTTTTTTAAAAGTAATACCCTCCATCTTGGCAAAGATGAAATGCACCCAAGGTACACCTCTGAGTTGCTGAAGTTCCATACTTCTTCATTATTAATGATTCCAGTGTTTTTTTCTTGAAAACAATAGATAGTATTTAATGTTTTGTTACCCTAGGGCTGCAGTACTCTGCTCAYGTATCTGCACGTAGCACCTTGCTAATGTTTGGGAAATGTGAGGCAAAGATAATGCGTATCGCAAAACTTCATCACTTAGCAAGTGCAGTTTCATTTTCTTTAGGAGCAAATTAGCACTATATATTTTAACGTCTCTAGCCTAMAAGTCATCAACACAAAAGATGTTTCAGGCACTGGAAGACTTTGCAAGGCCTGTCAGTACACTATTCAAAGAGTTATTGAACACATGAATTTGGGATTGTTGGAGCTTGAGGGGGAGGTGGCTGCATCTCTTTCATATACTAACATGATCGGAGAGAGGTTTCTTGGTGGCTATAAATTAGCATTTTCAGCTCTGAGTGTGGTCTCCCAGACACAGTTTATAGCTGAAGCCATACTGGTTTTTTTTGTTCCTACATCCAATGGATAATAGAAGATGGAAAGTTACTTCATGCTTTTATCTCGGAGATAAAGATTGAACAGAAATATCACCGCATGAGAGCTTTGCTTACACTGCCACTATCGCAGTGGCCTGAGCAACAGTTGACTCTGTCCAGGTTTTTTTCAGCAGCTGCTCATTTTGATTCTCTGAATTGCTAAGACCACCAACTGCAGTAATCAGTGGATAATAGGAGCTGTAAATAAGGTGCAGACGCTGTCCCTCGCATCCATCACCGTGCAGAAGAAATTGAATGAGATCACCCCRGAAGTGGTTATCTTAATTCTTGGCTGAAAGTCCCTCTTGCAGGCCACCCAGTAGGACTCAGTAATAAAAACCTGTGTTTAACAGCTGTTTTAGATGAATAGTCTGTTTTACCCCATCCAGGTAAGCATATGATCAGTTGGCGAAATCTGCTTCCCCAACTCAGATTTTGGCACACTGGTAAACTCAGGATGCAGTTCACTGCCCCACCCTATAGCAGCAATGTTTGATGCTCCAGGATGGACTCCCAGGTTGGGAGTTTCCATCAGCCTTACACCAACCTGCTTTTAGCATTTGTTTGCAGCATAGTGCTAAAACAGCTCGTCTTTATTAYACAACTGACCGAAGGACTTATTTCTTCAAGTGTAGGTATGCTTCGTCCACACCAGAGTGCGGTACCTTCACTTTGTCAGAGGTAGAGAAACTCATTTCGAGGAAGTGTGAACATTCGTACCACTTAAGAGCACCCACATTGACACACACCCACTCGCACATTTGGAATACCARGTATTTTGCCAGGGTGAACCCATGATAAGACTTGTATGGGTGCAGTTTGACAGAATAACCATCACACACCTAAGCAAAATTACACAGGTATCTTAGCTGATTGGCAGCTCAGATTTGTTCTTATTTTTTTTTTTTTAAAAAGCTGGCTAAAATTTTGCAGGGAGAAAACCTTTGTTTTAAAATAAAAAATGACAGAGTTTATGGAAGTATTTTTCAGGATTTTACTGCAAACCAACGGGTTTGGTCACAAAAAAATAGGATACATATAACCATGTTAATTATATTACATTACAATGATGGTATACATTACAAGTAAGTCTGTAAGTTTAAATATACATCTAGAGTTACAACTGAATGTACAGATCTTTTACAGTACATACAATCAGGAATGAAAAACCCCCAAAACCATAAATAATGCCCATTTTACAGATGACATCTTTTAAACTAAAAAAGAAAAAAAAAAAGAAACCAACAGCTTTGACCGACTGCAGCTGGGGCATTTTGGTCCATAAAAACCCTTTCTAAAAATAGAAATCTTTTTTCATAGCAGCAATGCTTTCTTCAAGCATTTGGATACAAGTAATTGTGAGCCCATTTCAATAATTTTAGTCGACTGTATAGATTTACAAAAGAAATTTCAAAATTACACTTAATTTATCTTCCAAATATGGAAGAAACAAACAACGCCCCACATTGTGGTATCCTGCAAGTGTCACATTGATGCTTTAAACTAAGTCCATCTGTAGTATGCAGACCACACGCATACCATTTGTTCACATAGTAAACCCACGGAGAAACACACTCTGCAACAGGGAAAGCTTTGGAGCTCACAAGATCTCATCAGAAAAAGGCACATTTCTTAAAATCCTCATCACGTTCACATAGATCTTCAGGCAAGGCTTTTCGGAACACGATTTCAAAACATCTTGTTCTTACTCCTACAATCTGCCGTAGCAGTCTATGGCAGCAGTCACTCTTGTTTTTCTTTCCCAAGGAGACAGCACCACTTTGGGGGAAGAACGAATGGAAGTGAAAAGCCTGTAAAGCTCATTTAGAGAGTGATGTGCTCTTCAAAAAAGCTTCCAGCAAACAGTGTAGTTGAAATTAAGGCTGCAAAGCTGCCATGGTGGAAATGTGCAAATTCTCTTTCAAGATGACT
Source organism: Oceanodroma leucorhoa (assembly GCA_030449065.1). Classification (NCBI taxonomy): domain Eukaryota; kingdom Metazoa; phylum Chordata; class Aves; order Procellariiformes; genus Oceanodroma; species Oceanodroma leucorhoa. The sequence continues at coordinate 3,195,182 of JASVER010000029.1, read as the reverse complement.
GGTCAACTGGCAGTTCCACCAGAAGGCCAAACAAAAATAAAAATAATAGTTATTATTATTAAAAAAGAAAGAAAGAAAAATGTTCACAAGAAAGAGTCCACGGGTGGGGCATACGAGAAGCCCAGAAAAGCCTCAGCAGCTTCTTTGACACTGGCGGTGATGAGGATGCTGTCCGGGGACTGGCCGATGGAGTTGGGGACTGGCTCATCTGTAAACTCTGGATCGAAGTGTCGCAGGTCACTGGGGCCACTCTGTGGAAAGRGCAGAAAAGGAAAGACACAACATTTAGACCCAAATGTTTTGTGAGTGCACAGTTCAATTCAATATGGGGACAAGCACCCTTGTGCAGAGACTCGGTGTTATCACCTCAGGCCCACTGTTTAACAGCCTTTGCCAGTTTTAGTTTGACCTTTTTTTTGTATCCTGCTGCATACTGTCTCACTAAAAACAAGATGATTCAATTTAATACGCTACCCTCCAACTAAGCTCATGCAACAAAAGCCAAACGCAAACACGCCACTCTGCAGTTAGCAGGGGATGACTTTGATCTCTGGGCCAGTTATTAAATTTAGTTTGTAAAATGCTCAGAAAGGGAATGAGAACAACCTCCATAACCAGATCCCTCTCTTTAGATGTTAGTAGCTGACAAGCCAAATGTAACTCTGCCCGTGGGAAGCTACTTGCTTTCTACACCTTTCCTTCCCCTTTGGTAAAAGGGGGATGCTGGGGATTATTTCAAAATAGCCATGCAAATGAAGCATTTGTGAGAGGTCAAAAAACCCAGCTAAATTTAGACTGTCCATCAGTAAAAAGCCAGCTACCGCTTATTTTTAACCTTGCCTGGACAGCCACAAGGGAAGGAAAAGCTGTGTTCCCCAAACACAGCCATCCGGCCAGTTCCCCTGGTTCCCGGGCACCCCACAAAGACAAGGGGAAAAAGACATTCTCCATACATTCTATAATTAGAAGTGATACATACCACATTTGGGTTAAAAGGGGGTGTAATCTTCTTATTAATGAGATCATCCCAGTTAATTGGGGAGAAGAAGATGTGATTCTTAATCTCCATCTGTTACAGAGAGAAAAATAGATTCATTCAGACCCAAGCTAATGTAAGCAGTATGGCCTAGTCATCCTCCTGTGCTGCCTACAGGCACTGGCCAGTTTGCACTTACAAAGTCCTCCTTGGCGCCAAGCCTCTTTGTCCTATCCTTCTGCAAGAGACCTTCCAGGAGATGCCTAGCCGAGTTGGTAATATTTGGCTTCAGCTGCAAGGGTTTGTTCAAGATGTTGTCGTACATTTCTGCCGTGTTCCTGCTGTAGAAGGGCGGCTGTGGGAACGGGAAAGGAGAGACCCAGGTTAATGAGGCTGAAAAGCAGACACAGGGTTTCTTGCGGAGGAAGGACAAGTAAGCTAGTTTGATCTGTCACGAAGGATTCATTGCTTACCAGGCCATAAAGCATCTCATACAGGACTGCTCCAAGGCACCACCAGTCCACAGTCCGATCATAGGGCTGCTTATGAAGAACTTCAGGGGCAAGATACTGTGTAAGAGAAGGAAGAGAGCCGAGTTAGCCAAAGGGATCTTTATAATTAGGAAAGCCTCCCCATTCTCGAATGAAAGCAGCTTACTGAATCCCAGCAATATCTAAGCTACCGGAAAGCTACAAGCTCTTTATAAACAGGGAGACGGCTCGAGAGCTGTCCTTTCCTGCTCAACAAGGTCTACGTGTCCTACACGTCCTCACTGGCAGCCTGATATTACAAGACCCATCACGCCCCCTGCTTGTCTAACCAGCCGTAAATATACATGGGAGATGTCAGTTTTCACTRATGAGGACAGCACTTGCTGCCGCTCTGTGAGCGGCGGGCTGAGGGCTGGCCATACCTCCGGTGTGCCGCAGAAGGTGGAGGTCGTGCCATTGTGCTCAATGTTTTCTTTGCAGAGTCCAAAGTCAGTCAAGACAATGTGCCCCTGTGAATCGAGCAGGATATTCTCTGGCTTCAAGTCGCTGTAGGAAGAGATGAAAGAAGACAAGCGTTCATTAGAGGAGCTACAGTGAGAATATTTTAGGTGCAACTGTTTACAGAACTTCACTAAAGTGAAGTTAGAAGCAATTCTGAGCTCGTATTGAGATCAACTTTTCAATGCTTATTCAACAAAGCATGTAGCTTTTTTAGTCCAACAAACTGAACAAGGCTGCTTACCGATAAACAATGTTCAGAGAGTGCAGGTAGCCCAGTGCACTGGCAATTTCAGCAGCGTAAAATCGGGCTCTCGGCTCCAGGAAGCAACGCTCCCTCTGGAGATGGTAGAACAACTGCAGGAGACAGAGAGAACAAAGTTGTGTAAGCGGCGCCAAAGCCTGTTAACAATGCACTTAATTAGACTCAACATATATAGCGAGGGAGAACAATAGCAGGAAATGGCCTAACGATCCTTTGGTAGTTCAAAACTTGGCAGGCTGGAAACATTCAGTCTAGTAACTTTTCCCTCATGACTCTTCCCCTTGCAACTGTTTTTTATTTAAAAGTAAGGGTGAAAAAGTCTACCCTACTACCGTGCACATGATAGGAAATACTATTTCATTTTCTTACTGCTTACCTCTCCACCATTGATGTAGTCTAGGACAAAATACAATTTGTCTGCAGTTTGGAAGGAAAAGTGAAGCCCGACCAGGAAGGGGTGTTTCACATTTTTCAGCAGGACATTGCGCTCTGACATGATGTGCTTCTCCTGAAAACACGAGAAATCCATGTTTAGTACACTTGCTTAGCAATAGCAGTAAAAATATATTTGATGGACATTGCAATGGCATCATGAAGAAGCAGCTTACCTCCTTCTTCTTCAGGATTGCTTTTTTCTGCAGGACTTTAACAGCATAGAACTGCTCTTCTGCCTTATGCCGTGCAAGGAGAACCTGGAAGAGGAAAAAATCCCAGAACTGAGCAATACTGAAATACAGAACAACTTGTAAATACAAATGGAAACAAGCCTTTATGTTAACTGCTGAGCACTACTACATCCCTCTAGTTCAATGTGCAAGCCCTTTGCTGGAAATGCCTAATGCTATTACCATTCTGGCAGATAAATCTAGCCCAAAGTTTTTACGTCTAGTTCCCTTCCCCTCCAAAAGCAAAGTATATATTCTTCCCAGCACCACTGCCTCCTCACTCCTTTGCTCTTTTATGACTCTTTCAAACGCAACACCCTGCTCCCTTTCCCCACGGCTACACAGGGAGCCAGGCACTGGGCAGTGGGGAATGCTCAGGTCTGGTTTAAATGACACCATTTACCAAAGCCAGTACAAACCCAACCCTCAAGTATCACATGCAACAGCTGAAAAGTAAATAAATTACAGCAAAAAGAAGTTAGATTTACCTTCCCAAAACTGCCTTTTCCAATCACTTTTAAGAAATGAAAGTCTGATGGTTTGGCGTGTGGGTTGGATGATGGACCAAGATTGATCTGCTGTGAAGGACTGGGCTAGAAAAATAAACAGACAGAAACCACATCTATTAAAACAGCTTGGTAGTGAGAGTCTCAAGAATGTCTCTTTTTTAAAAATATAAATAAAGTGACCTTGAAAGTGAAGATTAGCACTCTTCTTATCACTAAAAATATAATATTGACTCTGCCAGATATCTTAAAACTATTAGGTACTGCCTAAGAAGAGTGTAACAGCCATAGTTTACTTAAGAGTTCTTGTTGAGGTCATAGCCACATTATGGGACATGGTTTAGTGGGCATGGTGGTGTTGGGTTGACGGTTGGACTTGCTGATCTTAGAGGTCTTTTCCAACCTTAATGATTCTATGATTGTACATAATGAAGTAACAACCAATAAAGCTTAAAGTTTTTTCTCCATGTCAGGAAAAAGTTTCAGTCTAACTTGGTAACTCCTTTTCCCAGTTACATCAGTGTGCTATAAGCTGAACTAAAGTTAACGCTCATGATGCTAATTTTGCTACAGTTCTATTATCAGCTGACTTGATGTTCTAAAAATGCTTCACTGCGTAAAATCTACTCACCGGAGGAGAAGGATTAGCATTCATAAGTTCAGGCTCTTGAGGCTGGGAGATTTTCAAGATAGACTGAACTTCAGGGCTGCAAGGATAAGAGCATGCATGATTAGAAAAGTTACCAGAAGCATCAGGCAGGTCTTTCCGCCAGAGGGCATGCACGTATCGTGAAAGATGAGTTTTGGTTTGCGCTCTTACAAATGGCAACTGAAACAATCTATTCGACTTAAGAAGTAAAATTAATCTACAGAAAGTAAATTCTGTCATACAAAGAAATGTATTTATACTGTAAGTACAGTTCAAAATAGGGACAGGGTTCTAGAAATCCCATCCAACTGATTTCTTCCAAACCCAGCTCACGAAGATTTGTTGCCAAATGAGTAATACCTCAAGAAGATCAATTAACTCTTCCGTAACAGTCATGCCAGAGGCATTGCAGTAAACAAACCATTTTTTTAACTAGATCTCGCACTACATAGTGATATTTGTGACTGAAATTCGGCTGAAATTTCTGATACTTACTGCTTGCATGCGTAAGAGTTGGTGGCTATCTTCTGAATGAAGTCGTTTAGCCCCATTCTCCTCTGCTTCATGAAAGCTATAAAGTAAAAGGAGAAATAAAATCGTTAAGCCATCCTGCGAGAAAAATCACAGCCTCCCGAGCGTCCTCGGAGAAGCCCCCCGCCGCTCACCGATGAGGATGGTCACCATCCCCCTCATCTTCGAGTAGGTCAAGGTAGGACCAGATGCCTCGGCTGCTTTCACGGTCATTTTGGAGCGAGGGGAGGGGGTGTGGAGATAAATAACGAGCGTACTATACCACCGGCTTCCCAGCACCGCACTGCCTCGGCGACGCACCCGACGGCGCTTAAGTGGCGGCGGTGATGGGCGGGACCGGGGCGGGGCGGCGACGTTCGTGTCCCTCCCCCCCCCCCCGAAGTCCTCGGAGGCGGATGGCYGCCTCCGAGGACTTCGGGGAGGGGGAGGGGGACGACGAGCGTTGCCGCCCTTGCCGCCTCCCTACCTTGGGGCGCACCTCCCCGGGGGAGCCTCCCCCGCCCAGCATCCCCACCGTGCAGAGCATCCATGAGCAAACGCATCAAATCCCTTTTCTTTTGCACAGCAAACTCGCCTAGCCCCGTCTCTCTCTGCTTCCCCTTCTCTTCCCGGCCCTTCTTTACTGGACAAGCACTTCTTCCTAAAATGTGTCCCCCCCTCCCCTGCCCGCAGCCCGCGTCCGCTTTCGGGACCCGCTGCCGGCCCGCCGGCCCGGGTGAGCGGCGATAAGGGACGCTGACGTTTCCTTGAAGGAGCCGCAGTGACTCAGGAGAACAAGATTTCCTGCCCGGTTTTCAATAAAACAAACAAATGTCCCTTCTGTGCACTGCCCTGATCCCGGCTGGGACATTACTGAAAGGGAAAAGGAAAAAAAAAAAAAAACCACGTCTTTTTTTAGTGCCAAAACGGGAAACAAGGGGCAAAAAAAAATCCCAGTCCCCTGAACTTGGAGGAGAGGGCAGAGATCTGCTTCTAGAAAGGTGGAGAGATGACCGAGGACTGCACAAGTGCAAAAGTGGGAAGAAAAAAAAAAAAAAAAAACCAAAACAGAAAACAGCCCCGCTCCGCAGTTTTTGTTTCCACTGTACACGGTCATTTGGGAACACCGCGTACCTGGCCCTTAATTACTCAGTCGCTTCCTTGCGGGCGCACCGTGGGCGCGTCAAGAGCGCTGGTGCATGCATGAAGCACAAGGTGCAATAGTGCTGCCGGCGACCCCCGCCCGGTGGGCGCAGGCGGGGACAGCGAAGGGTATCACGGCCYCCCCCCTAATCCTCCCCGCGGTGCGCATCCCCTCCTGCAGCCCTCCCCGCGGGCAGGCGCGGCCGGGGGGGTGCCGGGCTCCTCCGCGCTACAGGCGGGTGGAACTTTCCACCCGACGGGGCGTTTATTCATGCGCGTATTTCGCCTTGCTGTCCGAGCGAAGGGCGCTGGGCTGCGGCCAGCGGCGCCAGCGGCTCCAGCTGCAACCTGCCCCCGTCCTCCCCCCGCCCAGAGCCCTTTTTTTTAATCTTTTTTTTTTTTAATTTTTTTTTTTTTCGTCTCTACACCCGCTGCTGCTGCCTCCCCCCGCAACCGCAGCCGGCCGCTGGGCGGCATCCCTCGGCAGCTGCCTGTATCGTCTGCCTCGGGGGGGGTGATGGCAAGCACCCCGGCACTGCAGCCGTCAAAAGCTGCAGCTCGCCCTGAGCAGCAAAAGGGACGACTTGGAGTAGAGACCTCTGCGAGGTGGGCACAGGTCTTAAAAAGCGCTGCAAGGGCTTTACAGCAGAGGGATGTTTGCCGGCTCCGCCGGTGTCCTTCCCAGAGCCGGGGGGGGGGAGCTGCCCGGCCCCGCCGCCACGGTGCGCGGGAGTGCAAGGGAGCCGGCGCTAGGGAAGGAAGGGGCGACGGGAAAAGCTAGGACGAGCTGGGTGCTGCTGGGGGGGCTCTAGCTTCTCCCACTTGTTGCTTTCCTCACTCTGTTCCAAAAACTGCCACTCTCATTCATGGAAGCAGAGACCAAAAAAAAAAAAAACCAAACACCAAAAAAACAAACACAAAAAACTAAACAACCCAAAACCCCAAAAACTTGATAGATTGGAATAGGAGCAGCCAGTTTCCTCTGCCTCTTCTGGACTGCTTTCAGAGTGCTGCTGTTTAAAAACTACTCGAGCCCCACAGTTTTGAAGGTAATCGGAGTTTCYGTCCCCCTCTCGCCGCTCCCCTGGCATCTCCCTCCGGCCCCAAGGACGTGGCGTCCCGCAGCCGGGCCGGCGGCCGCCACGCTCACGCCAGCTGTGGGCAGAGGCGAGCGTCTCCCAGCCCCCGGGCAGGCTCCGGCACAGCCTCCCCCTCTCTTCTGCACAACCTGCCGCGGGCTGCCACCCACTTCCCTTCTCCCCGCTCCGTCGCGGCCCCCCACGCTGCCCGCAAATGCCCACGGCGCAGCCCGAGCGCGGCCCCACCGTTGCCCGCCGCTGCCCCCGCTCCGGCCGGTTCCACCACCGCCCTCGCCCCCGCCTTGCACCRGTCTATTTGCAAGGACTCCGCTGCTCTTACCGTCACCTGGCCCCTTTCCGTGCCAAACGCTGCCCCGGCTGTACCCCGCACGCACCCCCCTGCATCCCCCGGTGCCCCACTACGCGGTGCCCGCACTGCTGGAAGGATTATTTCTCCCGTGGGGAGCAGTTTTCCTGCCAGGGCAAGGTGTCCCGCCGGCAGAGCGGTGAACCCACCTTTCAGCGACGACTTCTCCTCTTTGCCCCTCATCTCGCTCCCTGCCGAGACGCCGGGCGCGGCGCGGCAGCGCTGAGGCTGTGGCTGGGCTCCCGGCCGCCGCTGTAATCCCAAATAACTCCCCTTCCTGGCCGGGCGGCCCGGAGGCAGGAGGGAGGCGGCGAGGGCGGCGAGGCCGGCCGCCGGTCCCGCTGACCCGTCTATGGACGCAATATCGAGGGCGGCTGACATGCAGGAGCGTTATAAAGTTCAGCACGGGCCGCCCCGCACACCCTGCCCCGTTGCAACATCGCCCTCAAAATTACTGTAATCAGCGCGCACACACACGCACGGGCACGGGGGGGAGGGGGGGGGGAGGCACTCCAGCCCGAATTGACCTGCCGGCAGCGGCCAACCCTGCCCCACGGAAGGAGGCTCTGCCCACGCTCCCCCCCGCCAGGGCGCGGTGAGAGCGGCCGCGCACCCACGGCGCGGGTCCTGCTCCCCCCCCAAGGCTCCGCGCCAGGACGGGCAGAGGCGGGGCGGGGGGCTGCCGCTGCCCGCGGGCGGCGGAGGGCTGCGGTGCCGGCCGGGCTTCCCCGCCGGCCGGATAGCGCTGGGGCGGGACCGGCGCCCCGCTCCGACCCGGCACCCCGCGCCTTCCGCCGGCAGCGCCCCGGCGGCGCCCCCCGCCCGCGCCGCGCCGCGCCCCCCCCCCCACCCACGCCACGGCCCGGCCCGGCCCGGCCCGGCCCGGCGCCGCGCACCCCGGCCGCGCCCCGCCGCGGGAAGCCACTGTCCCGTCCACTGTTCCGTCCCTCCGTCCGGCACCCACCTGCCGGCCCCTGCAGCCGKCAGGGCCCTCGCCCTCTCCCCGTGCTGGAGGTGCCGCTCGTCCTCCGGCCCGTCGGAGGTTTTTAATGTGGAAGAGAGGAATTCCTCCCAAGGGATGAATTACTATTATTATTTATATTTCACGCGGCTTTTTAAAGTCATGAACTGGGTTCTCAGAAGCCCGGCGTTTGACTTAAAAGCCTGAGTGTCCTAAGGCTGCATTTTAAAAGTTTCTCTACCACGATAGCAGCAAACAACAGTTGAAATGGGCGAGAGAACACAAGCCAGGAAAAGGCATCCAGAGATCCCCTTATTTGAAAGCCAAGTCTTATAGAAAAGCATCAGACATTGTGAAAATCTCAATAATTTGGAAGGGTTTGCATCGATAATTTGTATAGTCGTGTTTTAGGAGTGTACAGCCAGAAAGTAAATACAAGAAAAGTATCAAAAAATTACAGTGATGTTTCACACTCATGTTACTTTTCTCCCTCAGGCTAAAATTTTGACAAATTGTTCTGAACTTCTAAATTAATAATTTTTCAAAGCAAAAGGAATAAAGTAGAAGGTGGACACTGAAAATAAAAAGGAAAGGGAGACTCCACACAAGGAATATTAAAAGTTATAGAATTCCTTGCCCCAGGTTGTTTACACACCAAAAGTGTGGATGGGTTCGAGAATGGCTGGACAAATCAATAGAAAAAGAATTATTTGATTACAAAGGCAGCATGTCTGACCTGGGATGTTCTTGGACCACAAATTCCTGGGAGTCAGGGCTGTTTTGGGGGCAAGTCACCGATTTGCCTGTTCTCACCCTCTCCCTTAGCAGTGCACTATTAGCTGGTTCTGGTAACCCAGTCTGACCTACATGGACCTTGGGCCCATACCTTCATTCTGATAGCCTTATATTGCACTTCTGAGTGGCRTTATACTGTTTTTTCAGTCACAGAGTTTAACCAACTCATAAAACCCCAAGAACTGCTTACTGGCAAGAAGAAAGATAATTGATTTGATTTRTATGTAAAGCATTTGACTCTGCCAAATAACTATTCCATGTAAAGGTAGCACTAGGTAAACAGATGCTCATCAAGCTCTTCACTATACCAGCATCTAAACCAGGGCCCCACTGCTGGGCTTTGAGAGATGCAGAAAGATACAGACTCTGCTGGAACTGTGGGCGACGAAGGCATAAGGGCAGAGCAGGCACGACATGCTGGCTTAGCGTTATGGGTAACCCCAAGGTCCTGCTGACACAGAGATTGGGACATGCCCAGTGTAAAGCCAGGAGGGATGTGATTCAACTTATCTTAAAGAATGAATACACGCATATCACTAGTGTGGGCCTGTGTTGGCCAATGCAGTTCAAAGCACCTTCAGGAGTAGCTGGACTGTGGAAATTCGTCTCCCTAGAGAAGTCTCACTGTTTGGAGGGTTTCTTCATCTGCAGTGGACAGACAGATGTTAGTCCTGCCTGACAGTGTTTATGAGGCACACAGAAACTTTTCCCTCTTGCCCTTTAGGAAGGTCAGAGGCTCCAGCAGCCCACATGCTAGCGGGAATTTGTGAGCTCTCTTCCTCTGATTCTGTCCTGGTCCTCACTGTCTACTGTGGAGGAAGATTTATGAATGTAATTCAGTGCCTCCATCCTTCAGGAATTAGATTCTCAGATAGCTTCTGAACTTCAGTTTGGCAATGAATTCAATGCTGAATGAATGAATTCCTGCTTACTTATCTTGCTGAATCAAGACCTTAGGATGCAGCAGGCTGAACTGTTCCTAGAATTACTTGGCTGACTCTGGAAGGAAGCTTCCCAAAATTCTGCAAATATTTTCAGCACTATTTGGCTTTGCGTTAATTAAACAAAGATGGAATTTAAGYCTTGGACTGCAGGAATGACATAGCCCCCAAATACAAAAGGAGATTGCACTCCTAACAGGATCTGTCTTCTGAAGCAAAATCTCAAAAGCTTTTCTTTTCCTCCTGTAAATCCCCAACAAACAAGTTCTTGTCTCTGACCTTGTAATTAAGTTTCATGTGCAACAGCCAAAACTTTCAATCGAGACCTTCAGGCTGCCCCCACAAATGATGTCTACAAGTAGCAGTAAATAGATAAGGAACTGAATAACAGCTTTAATAACAACCTCAATAGAGACTTTAAATCAGGAGCTTTCGAATGCTGTCAACAGGTCTGCTAGACATTGTTCTGACAAGAGGTTTATTGACTGAAGCCCCTATTGATCTGGAAACATCTAATTGATTTCAGTGTCATATTTTGCCAAACACAAATTTGGAACATCTTTTATTTCCCTTTTCTGATGCTTACAGAGCAGGTTTACTGCATTGTCAATAAGAGGCTTTAGTGCCAAGGGATTATGCTCACAGGATCACAGAGTGATGCAGGGCTGTACTGAGAAAAAAGTAATTCCCGTCCTTGTAGAAAGCAGTGGAAAATTACAGCATCCTTTAGATGCACTGACCTCTAGTTAGAACAGCTGATAAACGATGGCCCTAACTTCCATTTTAATTCCAGCACACTGATTTGAGTCTAACGAACGGAGTTGTTGTCACTGCGACTTTATGAGCAAATGTTTCAGGTATTTCAGCCCGTAGCAGTCAGAGAGGGGTGACTGCAGAAGCAGCACATTTGTATGCTTTCCTCCGAGTGTGCCCCCCCCTGAGATTAGTGTAAGTCCTTGCAATGTTGTGTAGCCTCTCTAGCTTAAAGTCTTCATAAAACCAGGTTGGATGACAGATACTTGAATTCATTTTTGTTGTTATGAACTTAAAATAATGTGCTGTGACTGCGCAGAGTTTGGTCTTATCAGAACCGAGTAATGCTAGTGTGGTAAAGGAGGTGAAAACATAAGACGGAAAAGTGATAAAAAAAGGCTCATGAGAAAAATGAAGATTCTTAGGGATGCTATGAATTCGGTCTGCTGGTCTCCCTTGGTCACAAGGCAGCCAAATGTGAGGAGCTGGTACGTGCTCCAGAACGAACAGTGTAAGCATGCACTGTCTGCTGACTTTGGCACTCAGATTTTCCTTCCAAAACTTTACGTTTTGAAGGATAATAGCAGAGATGGATTTAGGCATTTTCTATCAAGGATACAATCTGARCAAGTTTCCTTGTACCTCACGCTTGAACATAAGTGCTAAAATACAAATGATAGTTGATCTAACCTAGCTATCAGGTCATCTGTCTATCCCTTATCTCTTCATCTAGTGTTCCACAAGGTGTTTGCTACCGTGATATCTCAATGCCTTTTATGTGTATACAGAACGCCCATCATCACCATTGTAGTTCATTATCTTAAAAGAAAGATCTCTTTAAGCCTGCAAGCCCTCCAGCAACCTTGGAGTTAAGGCACCAAATGCTGTAAATAGTGAGCAAATTAGTCAAAGAGAGGAATTTTTGCTAGAGAGAGGTTCAGCTGGCTGCTAACTCAAAACAGCAACTTGGATTCTCAGAGATGAATTGGATATGAAAACAGGGGCCTGCTAAAGGGAGGCTCACACTGTCAGGTCTTAATGCTTTTCCTCTAGGTGATACCATCATGTCTCTTGCCATTATGTTGACTGCTTTAATACTCATTATTTCTAGGAGATTTTCTTTCAGGAAGCGTAAGAGGCTTCCTGGATGGAAGGATGCACAACATGCATGCTAAACAGGGCTTTATCTATAGGGATTTCTCTCTAGTAATCTATTATTTTAGAACATATTTGCTACTTAGTTATCTGGGTCCATTGCTTTCAGTGGGGTTATTGCAGTATTTCTGAGGATAGACTAATTAGTCTAAGCTAGACAGTGGGGGAAGAAGTGTTAKTTTTGCCCTAGGTAACTGGTCCAAAATGGAGTCAAAATACGTATTTATATATTCAGTCATAATATATTTACCCTTCTTAAGTTTGGGCATTTGAGGTAGGCATTTGAGGTACCCTCCTTGGTCAGAAGAGACAAATAAGCACCCTGGAGGCAACTCAGTGCATCCGTGGCCTGAACCAGGCAGTGTCTGATGTTGAGTTGAAGGAATTTGGGCCTGAAACCCACAGGTAGGTAGAGGCGTTTTTGAATCACAGGTGATTTTTTTGTTATTTCTGAAGCTTCACATGTAAAAGATGTGGAATTATTTTAAACAATCGTATTGTCAACATACCCTGAGAGAGCTGATCATTTTCTTCCTGATTTATATATATTTATATAAAAAGATAAAACCTTAGGGCAAGTTTAAATACTATACATGATAGGCAGAGATTCCTGACCTGGCTCAGTCCAGTCTAGCTATGGACCTGGAAGAAGACTTGTAACATTGGTATAATGCTCCATAGTGCTCCTCAAGGATGAATTATATATCTTGGCTTCAAGCTAGTAGCCCTGCATGTTCTGTATTGTGCTGGATAGACAAGACATACCAGCTTTCTTGAAATTAGTTGACATTATCTTGCCTTGCACTGTGCCTGATATCATCTCAGAGAGATATGGAAGTATTAGTTCTATTTTATAAAAGTGAGAATTAAACCACAGGGTAGACAATGTGTCTCATCCGAGGGAAGTCTGTGGTAGAACCAAAAATTAAATGCAAAGTTAACTTTCTTCCATTCTAATAACTGAATTAAGATTACTGTACAGCAATATGTATTCCATATCTGCCAACCTAATTTGTGTAATTACATGCATTGTAAACAGACAACTTAGGATGGCAAGAGCCAGAGCAGGCACTGCAGGCATCTGCTGTACCTTGGTGGAATCCTGCCTAGGTATCTGATATTACTATAGCCCTGGTTCCTTTCCCAGCAGGAGCTACCGACCAGAGTGCAAAATGTGGGACTTGGAAACACTGACACCTAAAAGGTTTTCTTGTGATTTGAGAAAGGACCCAAATTCAGATTTGTGGGGAAGGGAAGGAAGTATAACTGCATCCACATTGAACTGGCAACTGGTAGTGTCACCTGCCACTGTCCGACTTGTCGGAAGTGCCAGGAAAGTGCTTTTCCCACAGCACATGATCACCATGAGGAGTATTACTTGTAAGACAAAAAAGTCCCACAGCTGTTTCACAGGCAGACACAGAAAGAAAAAACCACAAACATCTGCAGCATTAATTTCTTTTTTTCACTTCCAGATGCTATTTTCAAACCTCTTCAGTCATTCATTGCACTGTGAATCTCTTTGTAGTATTCCAATTAGTCCAAATTTTTTTAACACCTTAAGCCCTACAGTGAATTGGCAACCTTTGATATGGGTTTCATTTACTTTGATAGAAGCTGCCTTTACTTTTTTGTAAATGCCTTATGTGATTCCACAAAGAAGAGCTTAACTTGAGCTAGGCTCAAACGTTCTGGCCATAGGTTTACTGGACTTCAGGACCAAAAGGATCTGCTATAACACCTAGCCTGGCTGTCTGCGTAACATAGACTTGCATTTGCTGCTATGTATATCAGGTCCAACAACTTTACCTCTGAGGTTTCTTGTCTCTTCCTCTTAACTCAAGCTTGACTATCTCAAAATTTTCATCCAGTTCAAGGATAAGAATCAGGAGGTTTTGACAAGCACAGACACCCATCCATGCATAATCATGCAATAGACCACAGGCTGTGAGTATATGACCTTTCCAGCCTTCAGCAAGGGCTTCCTCACACCAGTGGTTGTGCAGCTGCTCACCAGCATCCACATGGTGGGTGTTACCAACCCTGGATCAGCTGGCAGACCTCCATGTGGGAGCTCCCACTAACTCGCATTAGTCAGCCAGGTGATGAGCACCTGGGCACAGCCTCTTCAGCTGGCACAGCTGAAGCTGGAGGCAGGTGTGTATCCCAGCCCGCTCAGTCAGCATGCAAGGGAAACGGTAAGCATAGTGCCACTGATCTTACGTAAACACACTGGCTGCATTGTCATTTTAACCTTGTAAAAAAAGGATGCAGATTTGGAAGTGTGCCACGCTCCAAGTAGTTGCTGATACTCCTGTAACGCTTCCCATCAGAACCTTGTAGCACTATGCTTTTTTCAGAAAATATTTGCATACAGGAATGGGGAAGAGCAGGTCTAGCATATTGGATTACTGGCGAATGCAGTGCGACTGGTACATAATTCTCAGTATGGCACTGATCTCTATACCTGCACAACACCTCTCCTCTCTGCCTAGCTGACTATCATGCATTGATCTTTCATACAAGACAGGTTTAATAATGCTGTAGAATATTCTCTTCAGGGTGAAAAAAAAAAGACCAGGAGAAAGAGAATCAACCTTCTCCATGTATTTTTAATGGGGCACTAGAAAATTAACTCCTGGAACTCTGGCATGTTGCAAACACATCTCAGCCTGCTGCGATATAGGAAACCTTACTAAGCAGTTCGTATTTTGTTGACAGTGGAGTTCTTTAGAAATACAGATAAAGTTCCAGGTGAAGAAATTGAAGCATAAGGAGGTTAAGCAAAGTACTGTCCCGTGAGATAGAGGATTGAAAACAAGACTTTTGGCCTTTGGCGTTGTATCACTTGTGTAGATAGATGAACCACTGCGGGCAAATATACAGTTTAAATACAGAAAGGATATGCACAATGTAGCTGCCAATGGCAGTTTTAGTCACTTGCAAAGCATAGCACTGAGGACTTCTCTACAGTTATAGGGAATTGTGTTACTAGTGCTATTATTCATGATTTTCACTTATGCATGTTTTTATCCAGAGCTCTTTAAGCCCTCACACAGGCAAATATTAATAGTGACATTTTAAAGAATGAAGAGATGGGGAAGTTGGATGGCTTGGGTCATTCTCATATGATGAGCCTGAAATAGAATAAGCATTTTGTAGGGCTTGTGACTTTCAATCCCATGCTCAACTCRTTGGACATATAGCCCACCTCCTACAAGGCAAAACTTGACAACAGTTTTGCTCATTTAGTGACTCACCCAGACTGACTGACTCAAAACAGKGGTTGAAGTCACAGCTATTGGACTCTGAATCAAAACCAAATGCTGTCTTATCCCAGTTTCCATGATGTTTGTGAATAAAGCTCTAGTTTTGACCCATTCCACATTTTTGAGATTCTTAGCGCTTTTTACAGAAATGAYGTATAGGCAGATAAGGAGCAGAGAAAGGAAGGGAATTTCTCAGAAAGGAGTAAAATCTGTTTGTGCGAGCGTTTGAGATATGAAAGTACAAAATACACAATGAGCTGCATATGCYAGATTCCGCTGAGTAGTAACTCTCTGCATCTGCATAATGCTTTTTTGATTTCACTTTACCTGCTTCAAAATGGTAGTAATGTGTGCTCAGCTTTGTCTGGAGATAGCACTCTGAAGTATTTTTTACAGACCACGTTTTTCTCATCTTCAGTATTATGTATACATATATATTTATCGCTGCGATAGTCTTTTTCATTTAATATATATTTATTCTAGCTTGTTTAACTTTTCTAATTTGAACAGCATACACAGAACTTATAGCTCTTTCATCTAGTCTCAGGTCCCACTGATGAAAGATCTGTAATCACTCAAGCCCCAGAGCATTCACCCCGGTTATTTCAAGTATATTTGTCTTTAGGTGCTGCAACCACAACTAGTAAACTTCCAAGTCACTTTGGCTGTGTGAGCTGAGTCATAGAATAATATAAAAGGACTTCTATTCATGCATTTGTGCTCACTGGAACATACTTATATGTACAGTAATGACTAATGAACTAGTGAACACATTTGTTAAAGAGTGTAATAGGAAAATGTGATTTGTTCTTGGGGGGGGAAGGCTGTTATGATGTTGGAAACTGTGAGAACCAACATTAATTCATTAATATAATGAGTATTTTTTTCTTTATACACATTTTTATTCTCAGATGTGGTGTTTTTAAATATCGAAGAATATTATGAGCCTGAGACATCAGGTCCCACTTTGTTGTATAAGCCTATTTATGGCTGCCAGGATAGGAAATAAACTTCTCTGAGCATTTCTGAGTATCTTGTGCCTTTCCCTTTAACAGTGTCTCTGAAATCCTGTTAAGTCAGGGATTGCTTAGGTTTTTGGAAAACTATCCATGGACCACCTTGTACAACACAGCTATAACGTTTAAATTCACAAACAACTATAACGAAGCTAAGCTTTGAGTGTTCACTCACTTGCCTTTTTCAAGAATGTTTTGAGAATATTATTACTTTTATTTCTGTGTTTCCTTTGACTGACTACTTAGAAAAAAAAAGTGACCATTTTTCAGGTCCCCATCCAATGTTTAATGACCACCAGTACTGCAGAGGCCACAGGTTGAGAAACACCTATGAATGCTATCTAACACTGACCATTACTGGAGATGTGGTCCTGGGCCAAGTCGATCTTTGGTTGGACTGAAGTGGCAATTCAAATGCTCTTAAAGCAATTTAAGAATGCTAAACTGATTGAAAACTATTTGATCAATATCTTACAGCTACTGACTTGTAAAAGGTCCTCTTTCATCACTCACTATTATTTTCCTGGAAGACCTTTAAATAGATTTCAAAATCACATTTTACTTCAAATTGGCTCCACAGAAAGAAAAGCAGGCTTCCAGGCTGTACGCCATCGTTCACGAGCATGGCTCAGCATCCTGACACTTCTGCAGGGCAGGCTTGCAAGAAATGTGGAACAGCTGAAATGCTGAATTCTTTTCACAACACGAAATGTTTAGACTGCTAGGACAGAAAAAAAAAGGGAACTGGTGTGGGAGTGCGTGGGGAACTCCATATAGAAAGAGGAAGTCTCGTGTGTGACTGATCAGGAAATGGGTACAAAGCGTCTGTTTTGGTAGTATTTTCACTTGTTTTGGGGGCATTTCCATAGCAAACTGGAATCTGGCCCTGCGCGTAGGTATTGCTTCACTCCGGAGCGAAAGGCAGGCACTAATTTGGAGCGAAGCAGCACAGCTGTCAGCAGGAGCGCATAGCAACGCGGCACAACAGCTGAAGGCAGGTCGCGCACARCACAGCGTCCCACTGAAACGGCAGAGTTTTTTTGCAGAGTGTTGTAGAGCCAGTCTGGGCTGCAAGAATCACAGACAACGCTCTGACTTCTGTAGAAAGAGAAAGCTATTTTCAAGGCTGTCTTTTCTGACAGGAATTTGTTCTCTTTTGCCTCCAAAAACTCTGGGATACAGTCCCATCTGTGCTACAAAAACTCCGGGGAAGCATGCAAGGCAGCARGGTGCGAACACGATGAAAGCCCTTTCTGATCCTGCCTGGCAAGGCGCTTCTTTACCATGCACAGATTTGACAGGAGAGAAGTTTAGCCCTCATCTTTCCATAAACATTGGCTGCTCTGGAGTACACTGCCAACCCCTCTGATGTCAGGGCTGTTCGCTTCTTTGGCTTTGTCACATGATTTTTTTTTTTTTTTCCCAGAAGCTGAATCCAAACATATGACAGTTTTTCTTGTGTAAAGTGAAGTTCTGCTTAAGCATTAGCTCTTGAGCAAGTTGTTGTTAGTCAGATTTTTGCGGAGTTGTGGGGAGGGTAGTGTACTGCCCTCAATGCAATGAAGTCATTTTTAGAGGAAGTCCTTGTATGGACAATTTATTCATTGTTTTGGAAGACTTCAAATAGCATTTCCAGAAGACCAATTCAAATTCCAGATTTGGTTCTCCTCATTCAGTCATTCCTCAGTCAGCTGGGAGGGAGAGGCAAGCTTGAATATGCTGGTGCAAGTGGGTGGCACTGAAAGCTGAGACAAAACCCCTGACAGAGGGTGTTTTGGACCTCCCCCTCCAAGACAGAAATGTAATGCTCCTACAGAGTTATAAAGGCACTGAATTAAATGAAAGATATATTTCAAGGGCTGTCACGGTAAAGCTCCTGAGCAACATACTCAGTAGAGCAAGGCAATTATTTGGAGGACTATTTTTGCCATTGGCTTTTCCCTCTCTGGAGAATGAAACTTGTTAACTTAAATGATTTCAAACATGACCCATCCCCATTTGCTAAGTAGATTGTATTAGTCTACATTTGTCCTGGATCACAGTGTAACAATAGTGATAGGGCATAATTTTCTGCACTGCTCCCTTGCTCTTCTTTTTCAGCCTTGTTTTTCCTCTGTCTTCTTTCCATCCTTTCCACTGCTCCTTGGAGTGATCTTTTCTCCTTAGTCAGCTCTTGCATTTCACTTTCTCTTCTCCCTCAGGCCTGTCTTTTTTCCTGGCTGCTTCGAGTTGAAGTCAGCACTSTGAAAGCAACATCATCAACTACAGTCACCTTCAGAGGAACATCATGAGTTCAAAGTCATCTTCAAAATTGCTTCAAGTGAAAGAGATGATTACTTTCTCATGTTTTTATTTCATAGGGTGGATTCAAATGGAATATGGAAAACTGCACAGTTTTGGCTACCCACTTCAAGAAGGATATCAAGAAACTGGAGAGAACCAGAGTGGAGGGCTACCAGGATGGTCAGGGGTCTAGTGCACAGGACCACTGAGGAAAGGCTGAAGAGCTGGGCTTGTATAATCTGATGAAGAGGRGCCCAAAGGCAGTTGAACAGCAGCCTATGACTTCATGATGAGGAGCTACAGTGACACCGGAGCCAAACTCTTATCAGTGGTAACAGAAGATGCAAGAGGGGGCAATGGCAGCAAGATAAGTGTTCAGCTTGGACATTAGGAAACAAAATGCCCACCAGGAGGGTAATGCAGCCTGGGAACAGGCTTCCTTGAGAGTTGGAGGAAACCCCGTCCCTGGAGGTTTCCAAGCCTCAGCCAGACAAAGCCACACTGACCTACTCCAGTGCTGGCCATAGTCTGGCCTTGGGGTGGGATGGGCTGAGCAACCCACAGGGCTCCTCGAAGCAGCACTGTAACACTGCAAAATCATGTACTTGTCCTCTCAAAACACTTAGTGTAGAGTTCGCCATGCTGTCCCTCAGTTAGCCAGTCCCTCCTGAACTGGAAGAGGAGGAATTTTTTTTTTTTTAATTTTGAGGGAAGGGTAATATAACCCAACCTGAACAGTTATGGTAATTCTGGCATAAGTGAAATACTTGTGAATACCTCTAACTCTTGCTTTAAACTGAATGTATTTCATGCAGACAGTGTCCCTTCAGTTTTCACTGCCTTTCAAAACTCTACATTCTAGCAGGTGCTGGAAGATGTGCAGGCAGAGCGCAGTGCTGAGAGCCTAGCAAACGTACCCAGCAGAGCAGAACCTGTAGTTTCTGTGGTTAAAACTGTGTTGCAGTTTTGATACATCTGTTGTGTAACAACAGATGTAAGAGGAAAAAGTTTGTGCGGACGGAGAAGTATCTCTATCCCCCAGCCAGGCTGCTCCTGAGCTACAATCTGATTCTAAAGTAGTCCTGCAGATGATGTTATATTTAATCTTAAAGGATGTGTGTAGACCCCAGGGCATGGTAGGTCACTCTGTATTAGAATGTATACTCTCAGTTCTACAAACCAGTGTATTTATTTTTAGGTAGGCAAGTAGCCTCTTTAGTTTTAGTGGGATGATTCATATCCATGTGATGATGCATACGTGTGTCTATAGAATAAAAGTTMTTTATTTGTTGTTTCAATATTTATGACTTTTCTCTGAGTTATTCTAATGAAACTTTGTTCATTCTTTTTTCCTGGGGCTGTCCATAGGCATCCAATGCCTTTTGTGGAGAGGTGTTTCTTTTAGAGTTTCCAATGCCTGCTTATAAATAAATTCACTTATTTTTACTGGGATGCTTGAAATACTTTGTTTAGGACATAGGCTGTAAGCCACAATCTTGCATTTGCTATGATTACTTTTAATATACTTGCAAACTTAATTTTTTGTGCAGCTATATTAAAAGCAACAGCRATTTTCCATCTGTTTTAATTTGCACTAAATGAGTTTATGCTGCTGTGTTTTAGGCAGACAAGAGCTTGCCTTCTTCAGTAATTATCTCCAGACAATGCCGTTTGAATGATGTGATAGGCTAAATGAAAATGATAGCGTATCTCAGGTAAACTAAGCAGTTTTGTTCCAACATATTGAAGTCTGATTATATGAAAGGTTTTGAATTCATTTCCCTAACCACTGAACTGATATTCACAAATTGCCTTCTGAGGTGTACAGTGACAAAGCAGATATAAGTATCTCCTTGAGACTATGGAGGTTATCACGGAACAACATGATTGTTGACATGATTCAAAATGAATCCTTTTTCATGCTGGCGACTGGGATCACACCCCTTACTCCCCTGGTTCCTGAGAAGTGGGAAGGTTTTTGAGCCTTTAATACAGTCAYAGACATCGGTCATTGCTACATTTTACGTGAAAAAGTTTACAACATAGTTTTTTTCTTCACATGGACAGRAGCCTTCTATCTCCTGTGTAGGAGCTGGAAAAGCAGTAGGTTTCTTTGAGGAAGCTTTCCTCTTTTTCCTAAAGCAATCAGTCTGGGGACAGACAGCTCTCTGCCTAAGGCCTTGAAAGGTAATTAGGGGACAATGAATAGCAAGCCTTAGTTAGCCCTTCTGTCTTAAATACATTTACCTCCGAGTATTTGCATCGGTGTGAAAACAATTAAATAAGTCTCCTCGGTCGGGCTGTTCTGTTATGGGATCCATTTCTGCTGTGTCATGGTAAGGTCTGATGAACATGGATGTGCTGGTATGTGGTATACTACCTTGGTTAGGGTTCCCCCTTCCTGGACAGACCTCACCCTTTGAGGAGTGCAGTCACACAGATTTCACTTGCAAAATTTATTGCAGAAAAATACAGTACAAAAACCCACAGAAAATACAGTACAAAAAAATACAGTACCTTTTTTCTTTGTAAGGAAGCAACATGAGCACGTTCCCAATTTCAAGGTCGCCTTTAGAAACAACAGCAAAAAAATACAGAAAAAATATAGCAACTGAGTATTTTACCTTTTCTGTGGGGGCATCATTCAATATGGCSTTTTTAATTTTTTTTTTATTACCACTTCTTCATTTCAATGCCTATAAAATACATATCAATAGTTCTCCTTGGGYAGGAGCCAAGCAATCCAAATGAACATCCAGGAGACTCCTGATACTCATCTTCTCTTCTGTGCTACATTTTCCTAGAGCTTTTCTCTATTAAACTTGCAACAACCCATGCTTCTGTGTGATTTATTGCTTAGCTGAATAACTGCACAAAAGGGTTGTGGATGATGCCCCTCATACTGCTCTTCAAAAACGTAACACTCTCCTGTAAGGCCTGGAGTCCTTTTCACTGGCAAGACTCTGGGTAAAAGGGCTTTCCATCAGGTTTTGCCAGCCAAGATGTGGATCTCTTCTGGGGAAACATGCAGTTTAGATACTAGCTGGAAAATACATAGTGGTGAAGGAAATGTTAGGGCAAGGTCAGATCTGAATATCCTTCTGGCATCTGGGAGAGCAATGGATGTGGTGCCTCCTCGTCACTGCTGTTTTCTCCAGTGGCCTCTTTTCTGTCCTCTTGCCCTCCCTTACCTTCGTCCCCCAGCACCGATGTATCAGTTCCTCTTAGAAATCTTATTTGCTGCCACACTGGAAGAAAGCCCTCCAGTGCCTGGGCTTGGCTACTTTGGTGCTGGCCTCCTTCACCATATTCTGTGGTATGTCAGACACCAGATTTATAACTCAACAGAAAAAGAAGCAAATTTTTTTTAAAAATGATTAAAAAATACAAATAATTAGCTCTGTGTTATATCTGCATGGGCTCTCCGAGAAAATGGGACTCGAAGGACAATAACATAATGCTTGGAGCAGGAAAGAACGGAGGAGAGGGGCACTGAGGAATCCCCACCACTGAAGTTTTTTAAGTTAAACCCAGCTCATCTAGCCTTCCTTCACAGTTAGGGGAGAGAAAAGGACACAGGTAGGGACTGATTCTTCTCCTCCTCAGACAGGAGAATGGTGGACTGTTCCTCTCCATTCATTGCCACAAAAACCAGAGTGACAACCTGTGACACCACCCCACCAACCCCCTTTGCAGAGGTCTGAAGAAAGGTGAGATTATGGTTTTGGTTTGTATTTGAGAAAAAACTCTTTGGGGCTACAAATAACCGGGAACACAATTTTTCACAAAAATTTAGAATGGATGGTCACCACAGACCTTCCAAATTGCAGCATCTGAGCTGCCATGGAGCCCTGCTTGCTGCCTGACACTGGTGGCTGCAGATTGACGTGAGGCTGTCCTGCAGGTAAATCTGGAATAACTTCACATGCCTTCAACCCAGACTGTTACATTTCTTTTTTAGTGCAAGTTCAGTATGACACACAGAGAGACATTTATATTAACTGCAATTAAGCTCTATTAGACCTTTGATCTGCTACCATGTTGTAGTGTATAAATGAATACATTAAAAGAAAAATAAAACGTGAARTAATTATCTTCTATAAGTTGCAAAGCTGAATTTCAAGCTGTGCCTTTAGAGCAGTTTCATCACATTTTTAATTGTGCTAGCTTTTGTGTCAGGAAAAAGAGCTTTATTGGAAAAGATGAGGGAAAAGTAGAACAAAAGCTGATGTTTCATTAAACTGAGAAATGCCATGGGCTTGAAATTGTAATCTTTAAAACTTGTGTATTAGGAAAGCAAATTACCAAATTGTTAGGTTTTGGGAAGAACCTTAGTTTTCTCAAAGAGACACACATTGGCAAGACGAATACCAAGACTGGTTTGGAGATCAATTTAAAAAAATGTTGTGCTGAAAGGAGAAAATTAGCCAAGTATGATGGTCAGCTGATGTGGGAAAGTGAGAAAAAAATGACCATCCTGATAATCAGTCTGAAAAACAAACTCAGTTTCCACAGCCAGGTGAATCAGGCTGACGGTTTCCTTGCAGAGAGGCACTGACTGACTTTATTGCTGCGTACCCAAAGCACGGCTGGAGCACAGAGTGATGGGGGGGGGAGCAGGGCTGGGGAGAAGGGCTGGCTCACTGGGGCGATCCTCTCTCTTGCGCTCTGGTGAGGTCAGCTCAGGGAGCTTTGTACGGGGGAAACGCTGTGCTTCTGCATTTCCAACAAAGGTATGTTTAGGAATTATATTTTTGCTTCCAGTCCTCACAGATAGCAAAGAGCACTGAATTGAGGGGCTGTGTGCTCCCAAATGGGGGGCACCCATCCAGTTTTCTTCAGTGTGAACTCCACAAGTGCAAAGGGAAGCTTTCTGGCACTCCCAAAAAAGAATATCCATACAGGACTTCAGAGGACCATTCTTGGACTCTGCATTTGCACTGAACTGTGGAATAGCATCCTGCCAGTCAGGTAAGCAACAGGTCTCATGAAGGCTTTTTTTAACTTCTCAAGGAGGAGAAAGGGGAAAGAATGGCTTTTACTGTCCCTTCAGGCTTATTTTTCATTTATTTATTTATTTATTTTTCTTCCATCTGCTCTTTGACTGTATAGGCTGTTTTCAATTACACTKCATATCATGGTTTGCAGTGCAATCTGCAGAAATGTATAAAATGGAGCTGCAAGATGAGATGCAGCACCTAGGGAAAATTTCCAGTAAATACCCCAATTATTACATTTCTGTCTCTCTGGYGGCTGTTCCCTTGAGGCACCATATATTCTCATGCAGAAGGGAACAGTCCATTAATTCCCACTGCAAAAGCAGATCTCCCCATGCATATGCTCTGTAGATAAACTGTCAAAAATGGAAACTACACACTCTGATCAAGGGGGTTTTAACTTCAAAGTGTAGATGAGAGCATTAAATTACCTATGTTATCAATTGCATTAAGCCTGGAATCCCAACAGACTGATTATCTGTTGGTTTGCTTCTTGGGTAACCACTGATAATCTGCCAGAGTGAATACCACAGTAAGTGCAAAATGATATCAAATCTAAGCAGTAGCATTCTGCAGAGCTTTGGGCTAAGCAGCAGAAAATCAGGCCCAGCAGGTGCAAATACGTGAAAAAGATCTTGGGAGCTCAGTCTCATAAAAATCTCCCTTTTCTTTCTTTCTGCCTTTCCCTTCCTTCCTTCTTTCCTTCCTTCCTTCCTTCTTTCTTTCCTTCCTTCTTTCCCTTTCTCTCTCTTTCTTTTCTTTCTCTCTCTCTCTTTTTCTCKTTACTAGTGACTTTCTAGTCCTCATGGTGAAATGTGATCCAAGCAAACTCTAAAGCCTCAAATTAAAATAGAGAGTCCACCATTTTAAACTTCAAGTGTGGGGAGGAAGGGAGGAAGAGAGTGAAGAGAGAGAGCAGGTTGCCTCATG
Source organism: Oceanodroma leucorhoa (assembly GCA_030449065.1). Taxonomy (NCBI): domain Eukaryota; kingdom Metazoa; phylum Chordata; class Aves; order Procellariiformes; genus Oceanodroma; species Oceanodroma leucorhoa. The sequence goes on along the minus strand of JASVER010000029.1, from coordinate 3,170,933 downwards.
AACGTTGAATGTCTGAGATGGTAATACTCTGTCTAATGTTGAAATGCTGGCTTGAATGGGTGCTATAGATGTAACAATGAGAAACAGTATTTGGGAAGCAGACTGGGTTTAGAAAAATACCCTGTTTTGTAGCCTGCAGACAAAATGACTGGGAAAGATCCCAAGTAGCTTTGGTAAAACTGGTTGAGTAAACACTGTAGGTCTCATTATTGTGATGAAAGTCATTAATATAGACCTATTCAGTATGAAGGTCAAAAATCACACAGAGCTGAGCTCTTGAACTGCAGTAGTTTGGGCCAGGGACAGCTGCTTTCCTCCTGGTGTGAGCAGTGTATGGCACAAGTAAGTGCTCACAGCTCAGACTACAGTAATCCTGTGCTGGATAGGCAAGTGGCACTGCCAGCTCGATTGTGAAATGCTGTAGTGAATAGAATTGAGTAGATAGGAGCAGAGGACTGAAAATGAAATGGATGCTAACGTGAACAGTGTTGCAAACCTAAAGCACTCCAAAATCACAAGTCCAGACACTGTCCCCAAGTTATAAAATTTGTTTACACACCATTTTAAAATAAAAATAATCAATGGTAAATTAATTCTTCTTGCTTTCTGGTTTCAGAGCTTCCAGGTGCTTCACAGTCTCACATTTTCTCTTCAGCAACAAATATTAAGTATCTAAACACCATTCCCAGTCTTCTAGGTCAAGCAGGTAGGTATATGTAAAGGAAACTTGAAATATCATGGGACTCATCATCAAGTTGCAAGAATTGGCAAGACTGCTATAAGCCTGGCACTGCAAACTAGAGGCATTAAGTATCACACATTTTTGAGCTTTATTTAATAGACACTTTAGATCCAAATTATTAAGAACAATTTCAGATAAGTGATGGAGAAAAGAGCTGCTTCTTGCTAAGAACATATCTTTGAGCTCAATGTATGTGTGGAAATGCAAAGCATTGTAGGGATGGTTTCCCACCTCTTGTGATTTGCCTGTAGGATTGGCACTGCTGCGGGGAGGGCATTTCCCCTCCATGGTTTAAGAGCCGGTGGAGCTCAGATGAAGGCAGAGCCATCTATGAARAAAGGATAGCGATGTCTTTTTTGCTGTCTCACTGTTTAATGTTATGCACAGCAAGTCCAGATTATCCAGTGATAGAAACCGTAGATGGCAGGGCTTTGTTTCTGTTTCCATTTACTTTGCAAGGCCAAGAGATATATTATATGTATTTATATAAGATAAATTATGGGAGAATTCTATAAATGTTAGCCATAGTTTGAGTCTGTAGACAATTCACACACTTCTTTCAAAGGTCACAGTAGGCTTAGGACAACTGCTTCTTCATTAAGACAGACAAATCTTTGATAAAGCTTTTAAAGATCATTTCAAGAAATTACTTAAAAAATTGCTTTCTCGTGGTCATATCCTGTTTTTTCTCTCTCCTCATCCTCTGACCAAGGAATTATTTTGCCTGATGCAATCATCCCCAAGGACACCCAATTTTGTCATGTAAATACAGCACAAAATGGCCGAGTCATAAGACTCACTCTGCTTTGGGCTGGGAACCCAAGAGGTCAAGCTTTGGCTTCAAAGCAGTTTAAGTCCTCTAGCATAATCAAGAGCCAGTATGTAACCAGAATACAAATATACTACTTTAGTCCTGACTGAGGGGATTATGCAGGTGTTAAACAAGATTACCTTTGATTGCTGTTGTAGAAACCTAGGAAGAAACACGGCTTTAGCCCTCTAATGGCATTTTTACAGACGCCTAACAATTGGCTACCAAGTTTGCTATGGTGAAACAACTGGGTTTTAATCAGGTTCAATTAACTGATATGGTGAAGTAGTTATTAAATGCTTCTTCTACCTTCTTAGGTAGAACCACTGGAAAACATTTAAAAATCAAAGGTGCGTTAAGATGTTACCCTAAGTGTCCCTGCCCAGCCAGCCAGTGCAATTTCACATTGAAGGAACCATTTAAGGCAGTTGTGTCATGGCAGAAGAGCCCTTACAGTTCAGCCACCCTGGGGACCAGGTCCCAAAGTGGTAAACCGTGAGCACTGATTCTGCTTTAACTGAAATTAGCCTGGATACCTAATCAACCCAGGTAAGAAAAAGAACAGCACCCCCATCCCATCACCACTGCCAAGAAATGGCCCCTAAATACTGCATTTTTAACTAGGTCATTCTCCAGATCTGGTTTCACAAGTAGGCAGCTCCTGACCTAGTTGAGAGRACAATAACTTCTGGTAGAGAAGAGAGGGCAGGAGCAAGCGGGAGGGACTTTGAGAGCCCTCACACTGCCTATGCAGCTGGCAGAGTGGTAAGACAGGCCACTGGCCTACTGTGCTTCAGGCAGAGGAAAGCACCGCTCAAATTAGCTAAATCAGTGGAGCTACCCTCTGTGGACTCCCATATTTTAGAAAAAAATGTATTATGACTATAGCTAACATTGCTTAGGAATCAGGGTAACCTGCAACATTCACACACCACAGTAAGATCTCACAAAGGAGTGAGAGTGTTTAGTTAATTAAATGTATTTCTAAACTTGTTTCTTAGAAGTTTATCATCTAGATCAGCATTTAATCTCTATGCATAGAAGCCAAGACTGGTTATAGGTCAGGGGAATTAACTAGGAGCATTAAGCATTCAAAATCAAAGCAAGGAAGTGAAAGATTTCCTTCTAATGGGGACAGAGGCTTCTGGGATGTTTCCCAGGGGAACAGTTGCAAAAATGGCAAAGAGAGCAGGAAGAAAATCCCCAAACCATTCAAGTGAAATCTGCCTCAGGACCTGACAGCTACTTGTCATGCTAGGAGCAGTTTATGTTTACTGGGACATTTGCACTGTGTAGCCACAGCATTTTTGGGGCATTTCTTTTCTTGGCTTAAATGCAGTTCTGACATGTCATCCAACCACAGCACCAACAGTCTAAATTAATCTGGTACACTCTTCATTTGTAAATAAGATCTAAGCTTATGATAAGATAGAGAGAAGTAAAGACAAACAAAGCACAACCCACCCACCCACCCCCCAAAGCAAAACCCCAAGACAGAAAGGAGATAGAGTCAGAAGGACGTGTGTGAGCGCGACATACTGAGTTTATGCTGTCTGTGCTATATTTTCCTCCTTCTTATAAAACTAACGAAGCTCTTCATGTGCTTGGTCCTCCTGTGTATAGACCAGGGGTCAGCGAGTGGCCACTTTTGCCCTTGGATGTATTTGCAGGACTCTTGCTGGGAGCTCACGAGAGCTCTGCTCACACAGCAGATCAATGCCGAAATGTGGCTGATGGCTTATTAAACAAATCTGTTATAATACTTTTGTTTCTCCTCATTATGCCATGGCATAATTCCTCAGGAGCCTTTGTGCAGCACATTGTGGACTGTGGCTGTCCTACAGGCAAGTGAGTTGGTGGTGGTGGCGGTGGTGGTGTCATCCAGCAAACGCTCCGTGGATGAGAGCCTACGTCTCGTTTTGACATGAAAAACATCCTTCGGTTAAGCTTGGCTTGGGGACAAAGCACTTCAGCCCTGAATAAAGGCGCATCAGAAGCAGCCTCCCGCAGAGAGCTCTGCCCGCTCGGCCCCCGCGCCGCGCCGGCCCCGCCGCCCGGCCCGCCGCCCGCTGCCCATACCTGCCTCCTCGCCGCCCCAGAGGGGCCTGGGCTCCGGCTTGGGCAGCGAGTCTCCTTTGCTGGGGGGCTCCGTCGTCTGAAAAACAGAGGGAACATGTCAGGTCACGAGAACTTCCTATTGTGCTGGGTTATTGCTTTACAACACTTAAAGACCAAAATTATTTTCCGTCCAAAGAAAATGTGTCGGGCGGCAGTGGATGGCCCCTCTCCAGCTGTTTCTGTAATCAGGGGCAAACTTACGAGGTGCCAGGTACTGCGATCTTCCAGAAAAGAAAAGRGTTCTGTGCTTCACTGTACTTTGAATTGCATTTTTCCATTCAAAGTGTGTGTGTAGCTTTTACACCCGTGGACCAGATGGTTAGCCCCATTCTCCCGCCTTGGCCCCGCTGAGGTAGGGGAAGGGAAAGGAAATGTCAGGCAGGGTACCATGGGGGGCTGTCTTCTGACATGGGGCTGTTTGTGGAGAGCCACTTTATCCACTCTCACCCGGGGCAGGGACAGCCTTAATGGGGATGGATTTTGGGGTAGGGGATGCACAGGTGTAATCCCTTCACATATCCTTGGGTATTGCCAATGGGGGAGCTACAGACCCCTGTCCCCCTCCCTGATTAACACTCATCCCTGCTATTACAGTGCATCTAACTGCTTGCCCTCTGGACCTCTCTTACATAAGAGGCTTGGATCAGAGCTGCACAAGAATTTGGGAGAACTGGGAGTGTGACTGTCCTCTGGCACCACTTTCATAAGGGTACCTGCCACTGGTCTCAGTGGTGCTGCTTCTGGGTGATAAACTGAGTGTGAGGGTGAAGTCAGTCAGCAGGATTATACATTTGCTAACCCTGTCTATCCCAAAGTACTTCCCAGGCTCTCCAGCAGCCTGAAATGCTGCATTCAGCATCAGGATGGGAAGCTGCAGTGAAATGGCAAATAAAGTGCTGCAGAAGAACAAGGTAAAGAATTCCCACTAGAATCACTGCACAGGCTTTTGGTAAAAAGCTCTGGTGTCCAAAGACAGGAGAAATTTTCTTGCTAACATCAAAACTTAAGCGCTTCTTCATACAAATGCATTCAAAAGTTCTCAAAGTCTGCAGTCCTGAAGGATTAAAGAGTTTGTCAGTATGAGTCTGGGGCTCTGGTGAGTCACTCAAGTAGAGTTTTCAGCTCTGATGTTCTCTGTGTTTTCGTTTGAAGAAATGCTTTCATTCAAAAGATTCCCAACTCAAATGGCAACTTCACCCACTCTTACACACACTCCAAACAGGTGTGAAGCTGGCTGGAGGATGCCCAAGGTTGCAAAGCATTGAAAAGGTGGCTCACTTTTCTGATGGCTTACGTCTGACTATTCAGGAGATTAAGCACATGGTGAATAACAAGAAAGAAACAGGCATTCTGAACAGCCATTGTTCTAGCTACCGTAAAGCTCTGTGATTAAAGACCCAGGGGGACTGTAAGAAAGAAGCAGCATGGGAATAGAAAATAAGTGTGGGATGAAGGGAGGTAAGGAGAGAAAGTGCTTAGTTTGATGCATTCCAGGCACAAGTGTGATTATGCCCAGAAGAATACAAGCTCAGAAAACACAGGGAAAAGCATTTAAGAAAAAGCACACACTAGGCACGGATCTGTCCCTACAGAAAAGCACATCTTTACGTATGTGCAAATCAATAAATGGCAGAGCCACCGTGTCAAAGACAGAAATGTAATATCCACAATGTCCATGGGCAATAAAAGGCTGAATGCTGAAAGCTGCAAACCCTGAACTGCGTTCCTTAACAGAGTCCAGTAAAAAGGCAAACTCTTGGTCAGCCTGCCACGAAACAGGAGGCATMTCAGTCAAAGTTCTGCAAAGGTGAAGGTCTGGGAAGTTGTACAGAGTATTTTCTGATGGAATGTGGCACAAATATCAACAATATCTTGGCCCTTTTAGTGGCCCCAGAGTTATGGTGATTGCCACACTGCACCACATGCAACGACTCCCAAGGAAGCAAATTTATGCTAAACAGGTACTAGAGAGGAACAGAGCAGAAGGCAGGCCACGTTACTAAAATCAATGACTCCCAGGAGGATCACACGTGCGTCCCTCCCTCAGCTCATGCACACACAGTGTCCTGCGTGTGCAAGTGAGGGCAATGGAGGCTTTTGTCAAGGGGCCTGAAACACCGACTTATCCATCAACCAAGGGTAGCACTGGATCAGAGTGAAGGCACCTCATTTGTACATTTGTACCTGCCGACAGAGGGAAGGTTCGCAGCAGAAGCCYGGGATTGCACTGACACTGCAGCAGCATCACCCTTGTGTGTCTCACCCAGGTTAATGCCAGCAAGTCACAGAGATGACAACCACCTCGCCACACTCCACAGTGCGCCGGTCTGCAGGACCGCAGCCAGTAACACTTCTGTATCTCACAGCAGTGGTGGGAAGGTAAAAGCATTAAATCTTGTGAAACACAGAAAACACCAATGACAGAAGTCACACAAACAGGTAGGAAGTCTAGTTTGAAATAGCCTGTGGAGCTCCTATAGCACTAAGTATGCCCACTTTAATTGTATAGCATATTGCTAACAAATACATCCATTCCAATAATTTTGCTCCTCCATCTTTTTTCTGCTTTAATTGCTTCACAATTATCAGTGTCTACAGTGGCACTTCAATCACGCCTTCCATTTTTATATCTACTCTGCTGTCTCAATTGAGGTTCTCAAAAAGTGAGACATCCTTAAGGAAAGCCCACTTGTTATTGTATGCAGGATGTTTCTTTTGTATGTTTTCCTGGATTATTTTCACATGCTACCCATTCAGCTGAATAATCCATTCTCTGAATATGGGAATTTCACATGAAGTATARGTGTTGTTGATTGTCATGTCTTAACATGTGAGAAAAAGTACAAGGCTACTGTATCCACAGAATCAGGTGTTTTGCAGGTGCTTTTTTTTTAAATTATTTTTTTCCCTTTAGAATATTTGCACTGAAGGAGTTTTGCTTTTTGTTTGTGACTTAGTGAATATGCTTATCATGGTGCTTGTAAATGTGGGATTAAGTCTGTTTCCTAGCTGACATTGCTCAAGCCTAAATTTCAATGAGGGGAAAGGAGACAAATAGTTTAATGGTAGTGGTCAAGTCTTTGTGCTGGCTGAGTATACTTAAGCCGCAGCAGATAAGACCTCAACAGGTCAAATATTTTAAAACAATATCCATACAATAGTGACTTGGTGTAGAAAACAGCACAAGCRTTCATCCCATGAAGCACGACGTCTCCCTTCTCACATTTCTTGTACTCTGATAATGTGACCCCGAAAGGCCAGCCACCGTGGCAAGAGGGACTGCTCCCACTAAGCCTTGCSCTAGGATTCAGCTGTGGAAAACTACAGCCTCTGATTCGCAAGAGGTAAACCATGTTAGAGGATCTATCTCTGAAGAAGAGTTTAAAGGCACTAAACTGTTTTGGGATTACTCCAATCTCAGTGCCATTGGGAGAAGATAAAGTGAATTAGAAGCCGTAGTTCATATGCCAGTGCAAGCAACACTTGACTTGAAATACTGATTTTTGCTAAAATTCAGTGATTTATATATTTTGTGCAAACATGACGTTAATTGCATGATCCTGCTTTCTCTTGTTTTAGAAACAGTAAAAAGACAGCGGTCTTTATAAACGCTTAATAAAGCAGCAGCTATATCACTTCCTTGTCTACTCCTTTTGACCTAGGCACACAGTTCTTTTCAGCTGCAGCACCTCTTGGTGTGTCCTCCRCCTGGAGGCTGCCTGGAAAGACTGGAGAAGAGACAAGGTAGGCAGACTGGCTGCCTGTTCTTGCAAAGGCTGGTGTAGGCCAGGGAATGGGAAAGGCTGTTGAGATTCAAGTATTTGATGAGATACTCTGAAAAATCTCATCTTCCTCATGGCATCCAGCATGGGGATGGTTGAGGGCATCCAGACATTCATACAAGTGCCTCCGTCCCACTGTGGGAGCCCCAGAGGAGCTGGGGCCTGGGGGAATTGTTTCCTCCATCACTGCAATGTGGGGTCCACATTCCTCCACTGCCACAGCAAGGTGCCATGGGGAACCCCCCACCAAAAAGGGAGAAAGGAGACAGCATAAAGAAGACCTGTTATTCTTTGAATAACAATGTTAGTAAGGCAGGCAACACTTCTGGTTAGAAATTACCTAAGACTCTAATGCATGTGCGTTTAATGGGACTACTGCTATGTTTAACATTTAGCCAATCCTCACCTGCTCTGCTGAACCAAGAGCCAGAGAAATGTGATCTGCCTCATTCACTGCAAAGGCAATTTAAACTGTGAAGCCTAATTTACACATCAACATTGTTAATTATTTCATTGCTGAACATCTTAACAGAAAGAGCTCATTAATGGCCGCATATTCTGTTCACTTGAAAGGACATCAATACYAACAGTGGAAGCAGAATACATTATCTAGACTAAATACCACAGCTGCTTTGTATTAAAAAGAAAAGATGTTGCTCACAGATGCCAAATGATACTCATCTATTAAAGTTATCTGCCTTCATTGCTGTTTTGTGGAGTCCTATAGAGGATCTACCTTATTCAGCAAGACACAGCCGTGGGATCCAGCATATTTTTGCTACTGGGATGACAATGAATATCCTGTTTTCACTTGAGATTCTTAATTATCCAAGTAAGTCACTGAATTCTTTATGACACTTAACATATTCAAATTTATGGCTTCATTCCTGTAGACAATCTCTTCCAATGAAGACAATGTCAGGATGTGACAGGGCTGAGCATACATTAGCTCTGTRTATAGTGTTTGTGAAATGCTCACCTAAAGTGAAAAGATTCATAAAGTTGGTGATGCTACAATGTCTATAATMAGGCTTTAAAGCTAGTTATCTGTTGAAATGAATGGGAGCCATCCATATTTCTCTTGGCACGACTGCTTCAGCACTGCTGAAGTCTCATCGGTGTTATCTGAGCCAAGGTCCTAAGCAGCTGCCAAAAGACTACCTCCGTGCCTAGTGTCCAGGAAGGGCTGCCACCACTTCTGGTGACCACRGTCATCTGCAGCTTCTGAGAGTAGACTGGACTGCCCTGTGCTGGTGTTCAAAGCAGGAACCCCAGGTGAGTCTGAAATCTGAAGTTGCCTAGACCAGGACATGGCTATTCTAGCTTCTTACTGGCAGGTTCTCCCAGGCTGGCTGAGAAAGAATATTCAGAGGYTTACATAGGTGGAGCTCTAAAAAAAGTGAGGACTCTAAGCTCTGCCTATGGGTAGAAGAAGCACTGTTGCAGATTTCTGTAAAACAACCATGACTTGCAGTGGGTTTGAGTATGCTGGGATCAAGTCAACTTAAAGGGCCACAATTAAGTGAGCTGCAAAGTTGAGAGAAGGCCGTTGTCTGTGTTTCATGTGCTGCAATACTGTTTCCACAGCCTCTGTGTTTCTCCACACAGCACTCTGCATCCTTGCACAGCATCTCTGCAAGGGGCCCCAGTCCTAGGCACAATGGACTGCAGGATCCCATATTTGCAAGCACAGCTCTCCAGGCTATTACTACCATAAACACACAATGCATATGCTATTTAAGATGCCTGTCTACATTTGTGTTCTTTTCTGGGCCTCAGAAGGGTTCATTCTACACAAAGTCCCATGTTTGTGTTATAAGGGTCAGAAACGATATGCTTTGTAGATAGGCATTTCCTGGTGTCCTAGTGGAGATCATCAACATTTCCGAAGAGATTTGCAGCCAGGATGACTCCAACCATAAGCCTCACTGGCCCCTGCACTGTTCCATGTGTGAAAAGAGCATGCATTTTTTTTTCCACTTYTTTTGGTCAGTAATTTTCATCTCATTCCCTCCCCTCACCCTTCAACTTCTCTCCTGCTGCACTGCTTTGCAGATGGGCTGATCTTCTTTTTATGGGAGGTGCAATTTTTCAAGACCCAGAGATAAGACTGCATGCGCCTGTATGAAAAAGGGCTGCCTTAGTAAGATGGGAAGAAGTCTGGACTAGAGCAGCATAGGCAGGAAGTGGATTTATTTATCTCTCAGGAGAAGAGGGTTGCCTGGCTTTGCAAAACACTTTTTTTCTCCAGAACAGCCACAATATAGATACCCTAGTGGGATCTGAAGGATTCTCTTCTGAGGAGAAGCACCAAGAATGACAAAAATAATGTTCTTCAACTGCATGACTGATTTATTCAAATAATTTCCTTTCACATCTTTGCTATATAACAAAAAAGCATTTGGCATAGGTGCTTGGTATTGGAAAAAATGTCCTCCATTCATAAAAGGAACATTTTATTCAGGCCGCAACTTTAATTTTCAATAAATATCATGGCTTTGCCTTGGCAATTGTCAAATTGTAGGAGACCTTATTATTTGTGACAGTGTTTTGTTCTACTAAGATTATCAGGGAACGGAGAACCAGACATTATTGCTGCCCTAAAAACTCAGTTAAAACAGAGCACAAAAGACTGGCTTTGAATCTAGTAGAAGAATTGCTAACTGCATAAGATTTTGTAAAACTTGCAGCTGATCAGTACAGGTCCAAGCTATTTGTGAGTAGCTCCCATCTAACCTCCAAAACCACAACGCTCTTCCAGAGCTTCCTTCACCATTACCAACTGACAGAAAATGCATCTGTCTACAGAAGGACAGACTGCGTTAACTGTGTTTTCCAGGTGTTTTTGAACCAAGTGGACCGTATCCCAGCCCGAAGCCAAGCTCAGGGACATAACTGAACAACACTTTGTGAATCACAGCTTTTGTGATTCATTGCCTTCAACAATGCAAACCAGAGCTGTATTTAATGATGTTGGGAAACAAATCTGTTTGTATAGGACTGGCTGATGTAACATGCTGAAGGCTCATGTTGTTGTGGCTCGCAGGACAGGCACCCAGGGATAATGAAACTGCAAACCTGCAGCACAATGTAAATGCTGCATCAAACAGATACCGATTCATTAGGGATGTACAGCACGCTGTAGCTACYGCCCGTTCAGTTACTGAAAGAGTCCATCCCCTTGTATAAAGTCACGGGGCAGGGGGGGCAGCAATGAAAATCAGCACTTTTCTTCCCTACACTTACATGAAATTTCACCTGTGCTTTATCTACAAAAGAACTGCACCAGTCCAAATAATGCATATAAATTATATTTGTGTAATAAAGGCCTTTGGGATTGCTCATTATAAAGCAGCTTTTGTTAAGTGGCAAAAAAGAAGAAAGCATTCAATAGACAATAATAATAATAAGCAGCCACATTTTTCTCTAGTAAACTCTTATTTTAAAATTCATTGAAGACAGAATATTAGATCCAAGGCCTCTTACCTCAGATTTTAAAAGARCTTGAATTAGGATTCAGATTCATATCTGTGTTTTGCTCCATGGGGCTAAATAGGAATCCGGAGGCCAAACCATGCTGAATGGAGAGGAAATTCAGGTGCATGTGTGAATTTGGAGTTACAGTCACAATGACAGTAAAGTCAGAAGTAGCAGGTACAATGATCTTGTCTGATATTCTGCATAATGTGGCTACTGAATCTTGCCAGGTTTATTGCTACATCACTTCCCTCACCTCTGGCATTATGTCATATCTGGTTTTGAGTTCAGGATTTCCAGTGATGGAAAAACCACCCTTCCTTATGAGAGTTATTTGTTCAACATTTTCTTCACTTTTTTTCTTATTGATTGCCTTTGCTCAATCTTTCAGTCACAGGATACTTTTATGTCTTTTCTTTGAAGAGCTTTGTGTTACAAGTAGCTGCTCCACCAGGGAGATATTTGTAGGCCATGGTCAAATTGCCTCTCAAACTTGTTTTTGATGAAGTCATCATAGCCTTTAACATCTCTCACTGAGGGTTAAACAATCTTGCATTTGGCCCAAGGAAAAAACACACACAGTTCCTACAAAGTAGCAAACACAGCTATAAATTTGAGCCCTTGCAATTGCCTCACAATAACATGTACCTACATCCTAAAGCAAATTCAGTAAAAAAAAATCCTTTCATTAACATTAGCTGTGTTTTCCAAAATAAGGCAAAGTGTTACAGAAACAGAGCTCACATCTAGACTATCAAAAATAGGATTTATTGCCATTTTTCTCTTTTTATGTAGATTCTAGCAGATCAATCTAAAGACTACAATTTAACGAGCACAAACAAATAATGCATTGTATCCTAAATGTGCCTGAAATAATTTTGAGTATGGAGTTTAACTCTCTTAAGTAGCACAATGGAGTAAAAAAGTAGCTGTAYGCAGAGCTGACAATGAATGAGGTGTGTTGATTAGAGAGGACAGAGCTTCCGCACATTCACAGGGTCCCTTGGAGCTGTGGATATCTTCCAAGGCTCACAATATACTTCCCTTTTTTCCAGAAATCAGCCTGAAAGTGTCATAAGACTGGACTTTCTGGTCCTTGCTGGCTCTAACCAGAGCAGAGTCATTCAGTTGTACATTATCCTGCTCTCATCCACAAACAATGAGTGCAGGGAAATGAATGTTAAYTGAATTTACTTCAGGTTTGGTTTAAGATTTGGGCAAAGGTTGGGGTCAGTTCTCACTTTGCCTGAACTAGTTCTCTGCCCYGGGTGGTAAAGCCTCAGAAATAATYGGTGACCCTTGCGTGCTCCCAGCTTGCTTTGAACTGCTTCTGGCCCGAGCAAGGAACATTTTTCCATGGATGAGCAAGTGAGATGTCTCAGCAACAAACACGTACCTATGGTGACAGTTGTTGTTCTCTGGCCGTTCAGTCACATAGCACATATTGCCAGGGAGAAGTCGCTACTGGAGCTTGCTTCAGATACTAAGTGCACTTACTGTGTAGGCAGTTTACTGACCCTCTAGACTATATCCTCACTCTGTCCTAGGCACTAGTATAGAAAACTAGTTGCAATATTGTATTGTTCTCTATTTTTCTGTACATGGGAAGAAATAAAAGCAGTGACCACTCGTGCAATGATGGATGCCTTCCACAAGCCAGAGACAATTGATAATACATGGCATCTTGAAGTACCGAGCCTAAGGATTAATCGGGTAATTATTTTACAGATGGAAAATCTAAATAACAAAGAGCTTGAAGACATGTTCAAACTTAAATCTCAGTTCAAAGAATCTGGAATAGACCCTAGTTCCCAATCCTCCAATTAATTTTCATGGTGAAGAGATATCCCCTAAKATATTCTTACATAAGTATGACAGTCAGTTTACACATACAGTGGGTTTTATACCAATGGAGAAGCCCTTTTTTCTGCATATTTTCTTGATGCTCATCAAGCACTTGGGGATCCATTTTTCAAGGCTTGTGATTCTGCCATGTATTCAGATACAAAGAGACTGAACTCAGTTAAGAGAGATGGTGGATCTCAAATCCCACCAACAAACTGTGGGTATGGCTGTTAATAAGCCCTCAAAACTTCATGTATATGGGGTTTGCTCAGAAACAGGGGTGAATTACTCAGGAACAGGGCTAAATTTGTTTCTGAATGATTACTTCTGTTGTAGCACAGTTCCAGGTCTTTGCAGCTTAGTGAGACGAGGTGAAGGATAACGGTTCCGATTGTGTACGGGGCCCATGCTGAGCCAGCTGCGATTTGCAGCTGTTGAGAGAAACAGGAGCGAGTTATCTGAGGGGTGCTGTGAGTTCTGTAGGTCTTCCTTGGACTGGTAGCAGMCAGGTTTCCAGTTCTGTCCCCAAATGCCACCATAGCCTAACCCTTTTACAGCTCCTAGCCCTGTGCAGTGTCTACGCTAACAGCGGCGGGGATCTCTCTACAGACATCTCGTTCCCTGTGTACAAGGATGCTGGCTGGCACACCCTTTAATCTTCTCTGAAACACAAATGTATTTATACAGGAAGAGGAGCAGATATGATGGACTGAAGAACAGAAGATGAGGACAATGGAGGTGCAGACAAGTGCCTTGACCCACCAGTAGCAAGCGCATGGTGCACCCACTGACTGTCCTGCTGCATCGAGACTTCCATTTACATTGCCTGAGAGGTACATATCCTGAAGAAGCCAAACGGCCTTTGCTATATGGACAGCTTCGATGTCCTACTAACTTTGAAGTGTTGACATTTTGGTAATACTGCAGTTCAGCATTGTGACAGCAAGGTCAAGCACATATTTTGTAAGAAAACACTATATGTTGTGCATGAATTAACATGCTGTACTTAGGTTTGATCCTTTTTTTTCTTAGTACCTGATTGTTCTCCCTTTCATTTTCCCTGCTAAGGAATTATGTGACCTGAAAATAAAAAGGAAATGAGGCTGGTTAGAAGCAAAGAGTTTTTGGAGTGTCACTGTCTACCTGTACTATACTTTAAATCATATTTCCATTAATTTCTGACAGCTCAATGACATAGCRAGGAACTGATCCTGTTCTCTGTTTAAGACAATGGAAAATCTCACTCCATCTTCAGGGTTCACCTCTTGGGGAAAAGAAAAGTGAAAGRACACATTCTAACTGGCACAAGCAATCATTTCATTCACAGAGAATGTGAAAAATCAATTGACATTTTAGCTGCCTGAGYTCTGTTACAAACATCTGCAGGGAAAGAAAGCAAATTAGCAAAATGTGTCCATTTTTACTTAGGTTCATTTAAGGTTGCAATGTTAGTTGCATGTGTGTTCAGAGGAAGAAATGAAGCAARGCTTTATTTCTGTCATTACAGTTGAGCTGTAGAGAGGATATAAATGGATGTCTACATAGTGCCATTGCTGTCTCTTGTGTGCAAAACTTGAAATGGAATTGTATGCAACTCTTACAAGCCCATGTTGTTCTACACCCACATTTTGCAAGAGATGGTGGAGGTGGAGTGATACTGGCCTGATAATGAGGGCAGGGATTGTTGTTTGCCATTCAGAAACAGGAACAGAAACTGAAATAACTTGAACAAATAGGTTATGGCTACATCAGGGGCGTGATTAGCTCTTATCAGTGGGTTTCTTCTGGCTCTCATGACAGGAGCCAAAAGTGGCTGGGTCACTCATGTAGGTTAGACAAACTCTGTATGCAATGTATGTCCACTGCATCAGAGCTAGTCAAGGAGGTACCCCCCACCTGCGTAACAACGGCTCGGTGCCGAGGAAGCTCCCAGCACTGGGGAGTGTAATGGGGGGRTGTGCTCTCAGCACTGTGCCAGAAAATCTCTCATGATGTGAGTATGTGGCCACAAAAGCACTTGTGACATCCTTTGTGACTTCAGGACGGGCTTACCCATACTGGGATCATTTTCCAACACTTTCCTGAGTTTGGCTGGCCAGGCAGCTTAGGTGCCCAGCATCCTATCCCTCCYTGCTCTTGCTGTCAGCCACCCTGGTTCCAACACAACACATACATATGTTAGTATAAACATACATGTTGGCATTAAGACATGACTTGGGGATACTGTTGGCGTAGATAAACTCTAAAACTTCATTCTACCCAAGAAATAAATTGAGGGACTTAAGGTAGAAAGTTCTATACAAACATAGTTCTTATCTGGATTGATGTTGTTTACACTGGTCAGCCATGCAGCAATATCCAGTTTGGCTGGAGGCTGGAACCTTGTTTAAATCAAATTTAAATCCAATTTCTTTGCTCCAGTTTCTACGCACAAGATGGGTTTTAAGGGAGGAATGAATAGGGCCTGTGTGGTCCTTGCAGTCTGGCTTTGCATTTGCAAAGGGTCTTATTTATTAATATTTCACAGTTTGATATTTGATGGTGTGATTATAACAAGACTTGATCTTGCACAAAATAGCTGGCACATGGTGGCCAAAGGTTCAACATAAAGGTTTGATGCTGTTTAATATGGAACTGCTTGCATGTCTACTGAGCATATATGTTGGTCCTTAGCCTCTGCTGCTGTGGAGTGTCTCTAGTCATGAGTTTTGAGGAGTAAGGGAAGAACAAGGGACATTTCACTGTTTATTGCAAATAATAAAAGCACCAAACCAAGTCTTTTGGATGTGTTTACATTTTCTCTTCCAACTCACTTTATCTCTAGTCATAGCACCAGGAAAAAGGGAACTTGTTAAATTGGAAAATATTTAACACACTAATAAGTGTAAACAGTCATTGCAACTCTGGAAGGCAGTTGCTCCTTTTTTCATAGTACAAGTATTCACTTGCATTCAGAGTTACCTAATCACATGTAGGAATGCTGGTTGGTTGTGTGCACTTTCATAGCTATGTATCTCTCTCATGAAAGTTCCCAGTTGTGCTTAGAGCATCAGAGATTCAGTTTTTCCATTCCTTCAAAAGATATGTACAGCATGCAGGTGGACTTCTTTCCAGCTGTCCATAAAACTTTAAAGCAGATGTAGCATTACCAGTCTTCCATCATTATCACTGAGCCCACCAGCAGGATGAATTGATTTATGAATTGTGGCTTTGGTTCAAGAAGAGCCTATGTTTCTCCTCCAAAGTAACTGAAACAGCATTCTTAGTGAAATGATAGAATATGATCCTAACCCACCCAAATTTGCCAACAATCAAGCTGGAGCCAAACAGATTTTGAGGTTGTGACAGYACTGAACAAGTCTGTTACCATCAGCCTCACCACAAGGCTGCTGCCAAGACACAGAAGATTCAAAACTACGTATACACAGCAGTTTCACCAAAAGAAAAAAAATATTGACAAATGTTCTATGAAGGCACTGGCACAATTTTTTTTCCCTAAAGTTCTTTGCAAAACTTAGAAAGGGACATCATCTGCTAAAGATCTGCTGAAGACTGGTTAGGCAAACTGGTATAGACTTATATATCTACAAATATTCCTATAGGTCTTGTTTCCACTCTTCTCAATACTGCTGGAATGAAAAGTGAGGAAGAATCAGGCTGCCAATGGGATACATGACACTGATACAATCTGAGTTTTGCAGCAAGAGACTTGGAGAGTGTCCAAATTGCCTTTTTCCTGTGCTCCTCCAGTTATAGGCTGGGGCAAGTGGTAGGTTCAGCATGGTCTTCAGCATGTGCTAATGTAGTAAAAATACAGATTCACAGCCTACAGTAGCAATCCCATAGCTGAAAGAGAAAAAAGGGGCCAAGATTGCAAACATTGCTGCCACAGGCAAGCCTGGGAGGACAAGCAGGAACCAGATCTGTTGGTAGAGTATCTTCTGAATTGGGTGTGAAACGCCCCTCCAAATGCAGAGGCAAAGCCCTGGATCGAAACCATGGGAGCGGGCTGGGCTGTAACTAGCTCAGGAAATGGCCGGTTTACAGTTGGGTTTCATGTTCCAGTTGTGCCTGTAATGCAGGATCCTACAAGAGGCACATTGTGAAGGAGGAACTGGCTGAGCATAACAATCTTTTATGGTGTATCCATGTCTTCCAAGGATTAATGTCCAGTTACTTATTTTCAAAGAGTCCTCCCAAAACTGTAGAGTGTGGAGAGTATTAAGTAGCTCTTACCAGGGTGGAAAGTTACTCTGCAGTTCATATGTGAAGTGATATCCTGACTGTGCGATGTGTCAACAGCCATATAACCTGTGATAAGAACTTTGCTTGCTGCACTGTTATGTCAGCCCCATTTCACGTGGCTTTCAGAAGTTGATGTGGTAACAAAACTCTGGTCTTCTTGCACGTGGAGCGTGCATGCAGCTTCTGCTCTACAGATCACACTGATTGACACAGTATTGGCAGAATTTTTTCTATTTCCTTTTCAGGACAAAATTGCATTGATCACATTTGAAGAATTTGAAATTCCCCCCCACCCCCATGCAGTTGCTATATTATCTGAAGGGAATGTGAACCAAAAGAAGACAGTGAAAACTAGTTATAACCAAGTAACTTCACTGTAGGACAGATGCTCCCTTTTCATAGTATTGCCTTGTGTGCTCCTAGAGAGGGGATGATACAGAGAGAGTATTTCCTTTTAAGATTTGTCATCCCTGAAGGTCACTGCCGACTAGCTTCAATTCCACCTTTTAAAAAGTGGGTATTATGAGATATAATGAGCAAGAGTTCCTAGAGGCACTACCAGCTCCGAGTGCCCCACTYTCTGAGATCCTGGCTTGAGGTCCTACACAGTTCCTTGGCACATGATGGGTGTTTCTTACCTTCTGCAACGTTTTCAAAGGTTAGCTCGGTGTGTGTGTGTCCAAAAGCCAAAGTGCCTAAAATTGCTCGTCACTTCTGACAACTTAGTCAGTATCAATGTACATAATCAAACCAAATATTTATATTTTGAGCTGGAATTGAAAACCTTGTAGCATTTCAGTGATGTATGGCAATATGAAAGCAAAGCTAAACAGAAATAGAGTGGAGACTCCGGACTTTCAATTCTGACAAAAACAAATGGTGATTGAAGGAAAGTACACAGATTTCTGAAATTCTTCTAGCTATACTAATCGGATTTTAAAGATACTTTTCTCTTTAGATATAAGATATTTATCTTGACAGAGTCTTACTCAACAGTTTCATTGTTTCATGCATTTCCCTTTGGTGCTTTGAAAAGAAAGCAAGTTTGTTCTTTTCATCTGTAGCCATTCCCTCAGTAGCTGTCATTTATTATGTAGAAAAAAGGATTGTGTTGTATTTTTGTATGCATTTGGCTTTGCATGCAGCTATATTTTTCTTTCAGKAGATGTATCTTGGGACTTGGGGAATTGTTTTGATGAAAGGGCTGCTTTTTAAGCCAAAATATCTTTATCTCTCAAAAAGCCTCGGTTCCTGTGGGCTAGATTAAAAAAAAAAAGAAACCCTTAAGAAACTAAACATCATCATCTTAATAATGCTAGCTTTTAGACATCTGTGTTCTAGAGTAAAACCTGTAACTCTACGTGTGTAGGTACGTCYGAGGGTACCTCTTTAGCAGCACTAGATGTTTCATAGTAAGAGTAACAACAGCCGGTATGCTGACAATAGATGGGGAAATCTGTTAGCATTAGCTATCTAACTCCTTCCTTTTAAGAGTGGTTTTTGAAAAGCATAATGAGAAAATGCTGCTAAATCATTGCATACTGAGATTTTAATATTAAATASATTTTAATATTAATAGAAGAATAATTGTGGCAAAACTGCGGTGCAYTGAGAAKTGTATCAATAGAAGAATGGTCATCTAGACATGATAAATGAAGGAAGTAAATAGTGCACATAACTTCTTTAATCTGGCGTATTCATGCACAAAACAAGAAAAATGGAACTAGAACACCAGGTCCAGAGCATGCRAAAGGAGGATGACAAATAAGTTGAACCGTGCCAACACTGGAAAAAGGTCATTCATCGGACAGTGAGGAAGACTACGGACGACCACCGCAGAGTGAAAAGACCCTAACCCTAATTTTACTGCRCATGCTTGGACTATGTAAATGAATTCCTGGAACTCATAATCATAAGACCGCCTTTTTCCAGAAATGTGATGAATATGTAAGATGTAGTTTCTATAAATCACTGTTAACTTGATCGCCCAGCGGGAGCACTTATGGTGGAAAATCCCCAGTGCAACCCCAGCGCTGCTAATAAAGAATGCCTGCTTAATAACATCATTTGCTATTGAGTTTATTTCTTTGTTTCAATCTCAAGGACATCAATCTCTGTTTTTATCTAATAGCTCAGGCCTGACAATAAATGCTCCAGTTGTGATAGGTCTTGTTTTAATGCCTTTCCAACCTAGAGAAATCAATTCTGTTTCTCCTGCTTTCCATGAGGCTGCCTGAAATAGAGTTGCATGTCTGATGGTAAAACTTGGCCRCTCTCAAGAATCAGACATTTGGGAAGCTGACAGGAGCTGTCRCTTTCCTTCTCAGCTACAAGAGTGCTTCATCCTGCAACTCCTTGACACACAATAATCCTTGCAGCAGTGAATAGAACACAGGAATAATCGTACCTGGAAGGGTGTTCAGGCAGGCTACCCAGGGTTTGAGCAGGCTACCAGGTTTTGTGTGTGCTCTTACAGAGTGATGCAGCTGCAAAAGGAGGCATTCACAGTATCCTCCACTTTTACCTAAACAAGCTTATTACAGAGTATTACTTAGAAGATGCCTGGGGAGTGGGGAAGTGTTTGTTTCCCCCACCTACCAGATTTGAAAAGGTATCTAAATTGCAGTCTCTGCTTTCCTCAGACTTCCACTTCACACTTTCAGCAAYGATACGTGGGAGGTACCCACTCTTAGCAGCTCCTCCTCTTATCTTTCAAGGGCAAGAGTGGATTAAGCAATTCTCTTGCAGACCATTCTTGCATGCTAATCCTTCTTCATGGTTTAGAGAAATACATCTAGCCCCTTTTTGTGGTTTCTACTTGCTTGCTCAGCACTATTCTGTAGCACCTAATTCTGTCTCTGCAATGTAGAAGACTGAACAGAATAGAATAGAGTAGAGTAGAGTAGAGTAGAATAGTTCTGTTGGAAAGGACCTACAACGATCACCTAGTCCAACTGCCTGACCAATTCAGGGCTGACCAAAAGTTAAAGCATATTGTTCAGGGCATTGTCCAAATGCGTCTTAAACACTGACAGGCTTGGGGCATCGACCACCTCCCTAGGAAGCCTGTTCCAGTGTTTGACCACTCTCTCAGTAAAGAAATGCTTCCTAATGTCCAGTCTAGTATTTAACTGTAGGCAATGGATTCTGCTCCAGAAAGCAGGTGTTGTCATCAGGTGCTATCATACCACACTTAAATGTTTATTGGATTTATCACATTTGTAGTTTGTTTGTTGTTTTGTGGTTTGTTTTTTTTTTTTAATCTGTCTGTAAATCCGTTTATTTGCAAAGAGAAMAAAAAATCTTTGCTGCATAAGAAAGCAAAACCCACATGGTTTCACATGACAGCTTACTGCTAAGGATTTTTTAACTAGAAGGGTTTGGATTCATTTTCAGTTCCTTAAAACTGGTCATTCCTAATCTATAGAAGTCCCATGGGCCTAACTCCCTCTCCTTCAAGACTCAAGTGCCTTTTATAGATGTCARATGGGATTACCCTCTCCCCCCGAGCTCTCTATCCAAAATTAATTCCCCAACTTACACAAAGCTAGCAAGGGGTGTTAAAACTAGTACTTTCTTTGCCAGTATAACTGTTATGATTCTGAGCAGGTTTTTTGTTTTAATGGTAATGTCAATATGGTGTGATACAATATAGGCCATACAAACTCTTTGTGCAGCTGCACTGCTGCTTTGGAAATAATTATCTTTCCATTAATGCAAATGGTAAAAAAGTCAACTTATCAGGCACCTCAAAAATCCAGAGTGCATTATAGAACTCTTTTAGWACATCCTGTGCTGACTATTCAGAGGGGGAAAAAGATTTCACGAAATGGAAAGGATATAATTGGATAGAGAGCAAGTACACTGTATTAAGATAGGAGACACTGAGGAGTCCTGGGATCTGGGAATTGCATTAAATTACCTTAAATGAGCAGCATGCACTGTATTAACTAACATTATAATAGGATTTACAGAATGCATGGCTTTACTATGGAGGTCTTAACCAATTATAACCTCTTTGTGCAAAGARGAAAATTCTAAATAAAATGTTATCTGGAAGTTCTAGATAGAAAAATAGTGATACTTATTTATAAACTGCAAAGAAATGCAACAGCTACAATGCTAAGATGAGGACAAAATTACTCACTGTGTAATTCATACTGACTAAGACACTTGGGWTGTCTTGTGATATCTGTGGCTTCTTGGGATAGACAGACTGGTGCATATAGAGTAGCCAGAGGAAGAAACAAGCTTTTCTTTATGGAACATGTTTTTGGGTCAGAGATGCATTTCTTTAGAGAGAAATGACATACAAGACTAACTCTTGCCAAYCGTCGAAAGCACAGTCTAGGCAGGCCATGAAATGACCCTTGGTGGGGAGGAGAGGACACAAACTGGCCAGGGGAGGAACTCCTTAAGAGTGGGAAAGTCAGGGAGGTTTCAGCTCACCCCTCTGCTCCTTGCAGTCCTGCTGGTGACATGGCCCTGGCCCTGGCCAGGCGGCAGAGGTGGCCCTGCAGCCGCTCCTGCCCTCTGCATCCCCCCCGTCTTTGTGCAGCCCTGGACTCCCTGACCATGTTATAACATGGCATACTGCTCCCTTGGTGGTTGGGCTTGAATTTGGTTTTAAGTCATACTCAGCTATTTTACAGACCTAGTCTTTAGCTGTCTGTATACGATCTTAGGGACGTGTATGTGAGAGGGTTGTTTTGTCTTCGGTGCTGTTACTCTTTAAGAGAGGAGTATTAATTGCCTGTCAGATTGTTTTTATGACCTTGTCACACCAATGCAACTGACTCCTTGATTTATCTATTATAAAGCACTGAATTATCTTCAGAATGAGCTGAAGCAATGATTACAAGATGGGCAATAAACAGATTAAAATCAAACTCCAATATAAGAGAGCAACTCCACTTGTCCTGCTAAATATAAACTTTGAAGACCAAATGGATTTAACACAGGGTTAGGCTGTAAAAAATATKTTCTCTTCAAAGTACTTTTTGACTACTTGACATCAGGTACTAAATATTGCCAGAAGCAGGATTCTGGAGAAACAGAGAACATTGTTCCATTCCAGTAAGCAAATCTCTTGACCTTATGTGTCTGACCACTTGCTAATCAGAAATGAGCTTTTTCTGTCCTGCATGACAGGACAAAACGAAACAGAAATTTGGTCTACTRTGTCTGGCCCAAATTCCTCACACTCACTGCGCCGGTGTTAGCTGGTTACTACCACCAGTGTAGAAATTAATACTTCTCTCTGATCGCTATGACTGTCAGCAAAGTCATTTGGATCTCTGAGTGGAAAAGGTGCTAGGTAAACACCATATTAAATATAAAAATAATTTAAAAAAAAGGGAGAGAGAGAAAGAGATGTAATTTCCAGTCCAGGTATTATGGAAACCCTGTGGAACTCATTTTCCAGTTGCAGAAGTCCTCAGGGAAAACCCTTGACAATTAGTTTCTTTGAAATAGGAGATATTTTAATTATTTTCAGTAGTGTTGAACCAGCATTCAAAAAGGACGAGAGCATGTTTTTAGTTTTTGATATTGACTTGTCCAATTAATTTACTACATGTATGGCACTTGAACAGACCTGTGATGGATTTACAAATGACTGAGTGCCTCACTGCATATTTGTACAGCAGATGATTGATGTATCACATCACTTCTTTGAGTCATGGAACTGATTTATATGCTCTGTGCTATATAGACATTCGCTTTGTCAGTTGGGACCGTAAAAACCCCCACAGGCAATTGTCTGCTATTCAGTTTTTGCCATTCACTGAAATTACACATAATTTTAGCCTGTGCATTTGCAAACTGTGCTTTGCCATTTCCATTTGAAAACGCTTTTGTGTTAAACATTTTTGACTCGTCTAAATAAATATTATCCATAATAACCCTATATCAATCCATTACAAAACCATGAAAGTACATACTGCATTTAGAGTTAACCCCTGAAACAAAGCCTGTTCCCACCTCACTCGCATGTTGCTTTCACAGCTGATTCTCACAGCTGCTGAGAAATCTGAGCAACAGAGAAATCTAAGATTGCTTTTCATCTTGCTAAAGCTATAGGATCTGCAATAAAATCACATTTGAGTCACTGGTCTTCAGGTATGCACACGATCAAATTGCTGAAGTACAGACACCTATTGGCAGATACATAARCCTGTGCTTATGGGTGGAGATATGTATTCAAATGTACTCAATTCGAAATTCCATCAAAAACCCATTAGTGACACATTTATATCAATAGCTAAAAGAGCTTTAGTGCAGTCAGCTAGAAACAACTATTTAGGAAATAGCTGTAAGCTATGCTGGTGAAAATGAGTTTTCCATTTGCAGCTGCCAACTTGTAGGATTAAGCTACAACTTTGACTTGTGATGATCCAGAAAATATAGACTTTCTGCAGCCAGAAGTTGCTGAATGAAGTACAAAATACCTTCTTTACTGTTCTAMTTGCTCATATTGAACCACTTGCTTCTCTAAAACTCTCTTTCATTTTCAGACAGTGCTATAATACRTTTCTAGAGCAGAATATGATGACTGGGTTTACTTGTCTATGAAAAATAGTCAAACAGAAGCTATGGACTTCCAGTGGTTGTGGATTCTTAAGTTAAATTACATATAGTATATAAATATTTCCTTTATTGGTTTTAACATCTTTTTCCTTTGGATTATGGTGGAAGTATCCTTGTCAATACAACATGGAGCATTGAAAACAGGGTTGCCCAACAGATTACCTTTCTGTRTGTCACTCTTATGAGTACAAGGTACAGTTCCCAAACTCAGTGGGATAAGCCCCCATCCTCCAGTCCTAGGGAACGTAGCAAAATATACTCTGAAATCTGGAGTAACCAAGTGTAAAGGCAAGAACATCCTACACATGAATATATTAAACTCCAGCTGTAAATAATTTTGAGTCTTCTGTTTTGACAGACAGTTCCAGATCCCTGTAACTCTTACGTTTAAAGTCTGCTTATAATGTTCTGTCTTTTATACCATATACAAGATTTTCTCATTGTATCTATGCTATATGTCAGCTTAAATGGAAACTTTTCAATTGTTTTCCATTTTTGTTTTCCAGACCTATCACTACTATTTCATTGTTGCAATGGAGCAGGCCAATAAAGGTCTGTATTTTTTCTGGAATGAGTTTAAGAATATGGTTATTTCCTTACCAGCAGCTTTTCCTGGTTGCAAGAAGGTACAAAAAGGAAGCCAAAACACATTGAGATGATCTTCACAAGTGTTCTCTGAATCCCTGTATGGGGAGATTCCAGCACGTGCAAGACAACAAGGTTTCTCACACCAAATGTCAGCCTGAGCTGTAGGCTCATGTGACCACTGGCCTCTTTGTCTGTCCTYTGCTCCTTGGCAATCTCTTCCCAAAGGATCCTACTTACCATGACTTKTACCAGCTGCTTCAAAATGGATCTCATTGTACAGATGAAGGGAAAGAATGATGCAGGCCTGCAAGACCTTTCCCAGGCATTTGTTGCCCTGGCATCGCTGGTCTGTCCTCACCCACRGTAGGCATATTTATTTCACATCCTTCCCCATGTGTCTCTATATGGGGCAGAAGTACATTCAGTGAACGGAGGGCTGTACTCCTCAACAAATGGGTAGAGGGTCTGCTTTGCTGGGTGTGGGATTGACCTTCCGAGCTACCCTGAGCTCAGGTCTTCAGTAAGCTACTCTCCATGGCACCCAGGGCTGCCTTCTGGAATAATCACAGTTAATTTAAGACTCTGCAGTGTGTACTGAGTAGTTCTAATTATTCCATCAAAGTGCATTACTGTGTTTCTGTCTCTATCAAGTGTAATCTGCCATCAGGTTGTTAATTTGCCTAGGTTTACTAGAGGCTTTCACAGTCCTCTCCAGATTTGATGTTACCGAACAATTCTGTTACCCAAACTTCTTTTTTTTTCACCTACTTTTCTTTTCCAAATTAAGTTTTATTTCAGCATTTTTCACATATATTGGTTCCAGGATTAATTTTCCCATACTGGGCTTTCAGGATTTTCATTTCCTCTGTTATGTATGTGCATATGTTTGCGTATTAACTAGCACTTACCAGGGTGTAAATCACATGGTGCCTCACTGCCAGYGCAGGTCATTAAAAGTAGGAGGGCTTTTTATCCAAAATGTGTGAGAAAACCACCTTGCCTTAAAAAGCCCAATCAGATCTGTCACCAAACTCTTTCTTTACGGACAGCTAGTCAGATATTTCTTTTTCTCATCTCCACATTTTCCTAGTCCATTAAAAGGCATTTATTTTTATGATGCCCCTTTACACAACGTATTTCACCTGAAACAGATTCTTATCCCATTTCAAATGCAGGTTTCGAGAAGCTGTTATTTATACGAGAGATTCATAAGTAGAACTATCACAAATAATTGCCCAATCTTTGGCTTGGGTACATTTTTTTCAGCATTCCTCATCTCTGAAGCAAGACTTGAAACACGGTAAAGTGCTGAAATCTGACTGAAATCAAGAGCTCTCCTATACACAGGAAGGAGCTTTGAATGGTTTTTAATAGTAAAATAAATTCCTGCTATCGATCTAATAGTATGATCCAAAAGTGTCTTTAAGAGTAACTAACTTCCAATAAGTTCAAAGGACCTGTCCAAAAAGGTGGCAGCACTGAACTCCCTGCAGCTATAAGCAAGACTTCCCTGATGTTCCTTCACAAAGGACATCAGACATGGACGTACTGCGGCCGGTGGAGGAAGATGGGGCAACTCCCTCAGTAGCCTCCATCTCTTTTCCCCCGCCAGCCCCACAGAAACAGCGAGAGGGTGAAGAGACAAAAACCCTTTGCCAGACTCACCATATTGCAGCTGACGTGGGGACAGATCCCTCCTGGGGCTGACGGGGCTCAGCGCCCTGCTCAGCACCCCTGAGCCCCCAGTCACGCAGCAGTGGCTGCGCCCAACACACAGAGATGCTCTCGGCAATTTTAAGTCATGTTGCTCAAATGGGGTAAACACATTAGTTTGCTCTTACCCTCCTCTCGTCCCTTAGCTAGGGGCAGCGCGGGGTTTTTGTTTAGCTTTGGAAAGAAAAGACAGCTCTAAACATTCAGAGCTTTGGTCTACTGGATAGAGATGTGTCTGTGGTGCTTCAGGACAAATGCCAGCTGATAGATAGGGCAGCAGGAGTTTTTTTTAGACAAAGAAGAAAGAAGAGAACAAGCCTTGAACCTAGCTGTTGGCTCTGTTTGAGAAAAAAGGAAGAAGATATTTTGAGCTCACTAACAAGGTCTGAAACAAGGGTGTAATGATACAGTGTAAGCAGCATATACAGATCATGCAGAGTATGAAGGATTTTGTGTGTGTGTGTACCTGAGTATGATTTACCTCTAATAACCCAGCTTGGTAAACCCTTACCTGAGAGATTTAAATCACAACCAATTTTCACCATGTTCCTCTCTCCTCATTTAGGAGACTGCTAAGCAGGTCTAAAAGATGGTTTGCCCGCTCTTTCAAAACCAGCTTATTTACACAGGGTATTCATCGTACAGCGCGGCAATTTATTTTGAAAGGGAATTTACCATCCTCATCAAACCAGTGAGTTTTACACAACCTGAAGTATGTAGATAGACGTGGAAAAGCGAGGAATGGTTATTGTAAATCATTACCCTGGCAGTGGTTCAAAGCCCTTAGGGCTTCAGCTGTTACACTGGTAGAGCAGATATAAGCTTCCATAGAACTAATCCACATTGGTTACAAAAGCCAGTAATATACCTATGCAAGTCAGTCTTATGAAAATTAACATGGTTTTCTGGCAATGCTTGAAAATTATCTAGTCCACTGTATACAATGCAGAGAATGTCATAAAAATACAGAGATAATACACTATCATACAAATAATAGAGGAGACTTAATAGAGGTTACATCAATAATCATTTATAAACTCCAGCTGACACATGCCTTAATCGAAAAGCATGGGGAAGTGGAAATGGAAGCATATAATAAGAAAAAAATCTCATTATTTAAAATACTTTCAGTTTCAATATAATCTTATTTAGGTTAAGTCGATTTTTAAAGACTCCACTACATAATTACCATCACAGTAAACAAGCAGAAATTATTTTTTCCCTGTTTTTGTGTTGGAAATAAGAATAGAAATACAGACACGTGTTCCCTTGGGTGACATGGTTTAATTAGATTGTTTTTATAAGGCCTTTCTCAAACTGATCAGAATAGCCTGAAACATGTTAGAGAAAGCTTGTTGCCTAGAATAAGCCTTTAATACTATTTCACAGCTGATTTCTTTATGAATTAATTTGCCCTTGAGCAAAAGGACAAAAATGCCCTTGTACGTGTTGGCATTGGGCATAGCACAAAGGAACTATAATCACTGAACCAATACCTGGTTGCAGTATTGAAATCAACAGAGAAGAAAGAGTAATGGGGAAAAAGAGACAAGAATTAGCCAGGAGAGACAACTGGCACACCCCAAGCTCCCTGCTGACTTAACAGAGACCACTTCTCTTCTCCTTGAAATACAGACTGTCTCTGTTCAAGTTCATTGGTTTAAAGTGAAGGGAGTTATCTCACATTTATGTGCCATTTGTAACCCCTGAACAGAATCTCACCCAGCAACTCTCTTTAAACCTGGAAAAGCTCCTTCAGCCTTTATTATTAAAAGCTTCCTGCCTGGTTTTACCGTAGAGAAAGAGGCAGTGACCTTACATTTAATCACAGCAAAGACTGTGCTTTAACTTACTTAAAAGACTCCTTATGCAGGATAGCTTTATCCAAGAAGTCTTTTGCCAGACGACGTTATTTTTAAAGCAGCGTGCAAAATATCCCTTTTGCTGCAGACTCCAGCTGCTGAGTAAGCAGCCTCTCCGCTGCCTGCAGTAAGGAGACTGAGAGAGAGGTCTGGGGGAATCTGCGTTCAGCCAAATCTATCCCATATGCATGTAAAACCTAATGGAAATCAGTCGTGAGGCCCTACAGCTGTATCGGAGTACACGTGATTTATGGCAAGGCAAAGGATTTGCAGAATCCTCTGTCTTTGGTGCTTTCATTTTTTAATGCTTCATCCTAAGCAAAGTTAATCTTCTTAATGAAGTAAAATGGAGGAGTAATTAGCTCCTCCGCTTGTGCATAGGTTTCATCAAAATGCCTTTGCTGGGTTTCTGAAGTGCACAGAACTTCCATTTTTACCCGCTATTTGAATTTCCCTGTTTAAAAATGCAGCAGATGTAGTATGAAAAAATGGTTCTGCTGTGAGCTGTGTGCTAAGGCTCTGATAAATGCCTTGTCACATTTGCTCTGCTTTGTACTTGGAAAGAGTCTTATTTGTTTGCTTTTATGTTTCTACAACTCTCCTTTTTTTGTGTGTGCCGTTTCCAGGCAGGGATGGTTCTGTCAGGGGTGACGGGCTCTGAGCAAAACTTTCTGTTCTGTGTTTGGCTTTTCTCCTCAGGGATTAGGTGGAGCTGAACGATGAATGAAAGGTCTGAAGTCTGCCTCAGAAAAGCCCCTTCCTGACCGTTTCATCTCAGTCCTTACAGCTTTGCCACCTTCACATCTGTGTGCAACTGCCCAGCACTACATGCAGAATGATTATGTTATAAATGACAACATCATTGGCAAACCCTGGTTTGCCTCCTGCTTAAAAGACCCACTGAATCATTCACCTTCTGCTCGGGAAAACTCCTTGAGCCAAATTCTTATTTCTAAAAAGAAAGCTAGATATGGCGGGGGGGGTGGGGCGGAGAAGGGTGCTCTTGTAATTGTGGGGACAGAAGGGAAAAAATTAACAAGTCCTGGTCCTTCTCGTTATCTTGGAAGGATAATGTCAACTCTCTGCACCTCAGTTTCTGTAAAACAGGGAAATGCTACTTAGTGTTACTACTAATCTGTTCAAATACTGAGAGACTACATCAAAGTACTTTTGTGAAGAACCCTTTGTTTCTCATGCTGTCCGTGGGTATCAAAGTTCAAGGTAGAAAGCAGAGCCCAGATGTGCACAACAGCCTTGGTCAGCAGAGTTTCGGATTTCGGAGAATCCCCTCTCTCCGAGGAAAGCACAATCTCGTAAGTACAGACCCGTTATCAGTGTGAAACATGTAAACAAAGTATGGGGGAGGAAAGAGCGACTTACTTTGCTGCTTCTCTGGCTCTCCCAGGAGCAGGACTCGGCCTCCTGAGGAGCGATCCCTTGCTGGAAAGGATGATCGCTCAGGCAGGTCTGGCACAGCGGAGGCTCGAGCTCCGAATCCCCTGGAGGTAAATGCATCACAGTGGACCCCGGGTATTTGAGGCTGGCATGTGGGTGCTTTTCAACGCCGACCATCGGGCTTTTAATCCACCTTCGTACCTGCCAAAACAGAAAGAGGTTATGGACTCCCTTTGCTTTATGGCAGCAGCTGGGGTGGCACAGCAGGGTTTCTGATGCGGATAAAGGCACAGATTGGGGAAAATAATCAGATCCCATATAGGATCAGGATCCATTTTCTATAGGAGAAAGTACTAGGCTATGTCAGGGTGCATGTGTGAACACACACCATAGCCAGGCTCTGTGCTGAGAATCATTTACTGCTTTGTGCAAGTCTGCCATAAGTTTATCTACAATACAAAGTTTTCAGGCTCTATAAAGATATTAAAATATACAGTAAACTGCTAAGAAGAGAAAGACAACTACCCAAAGCAAGTACTCCCAGCCTAGACAGCTCAATTTCCCCTGTGGAGAGAAAGCAGACTGTTTTTGCAAKTATACGATTGTAATACTATAAGCTTTTTGCAGTCCTTTTTCAACAGCAATATCTTTTGTTTCATCTCTGACTTCATACACTACCTCAGCCTTTTCTGTGCCTCCCGTCACTACATCCGAGAGTCAGTTTCTCATGTTGACCTGCCCCAAATTTTGACCCTGACTCCTCTAATCTGCCTTCCTCTGCTTTCTCCTTGTCCCTGCGGCTCCCGGGCTCGGACCTGGTGTGCTACAGCAGGAAGGACACTATTTACGAGCATAATACGCTGCGCTCGCAGGGCATGATGTCAGCCTTGTGCACTTTGTTTGCTCTTCCTTTCACTTCGGTGACTGCCTATTTTCTGCCACGTGAATCAAAAGTATTGGATGTCTAACAAGGTAAGTGAGGAGTCAGAGACCTTTCTGAGCTCTTTTTCCTAGTCATTTTGTACTGTGAAAGCAAAGAGACCGCTATATGAACTGTGCTATATTTGCACTCAATCTGATCAAAACTCTCTCATTTGAATGCGAAGGATACATAGGGACGTTTCGGGATACGTTTTACCAGCACAGGGGGGTATGCTGAGGCAGGCAGAGCTGACAGCCCAACCAGCCTCCTATTGACACGAGACAACCTCTTTGCTCTGCGAGCTGAACCTCCCATCCGTGCAGAGGAGTGGGGCAGGGCTGCGGGGACTCACGCTGGGGTGCACAGTCCTCGTCTCCCTCGGCTTCCGCAGGGGGAAGCCGGAAAAAGCACTTGGCCTCAGCATCGCCATGCTTCATTAGGAGGTGATATTTGCCATTAGAGGATGCTTTACATCAGGAAAATAAACATTTTACGTTACATTAGTCATGAGCATGATGCCAAGTGTTTGATTAACAGTGGAAGTCTATATCACAGCAACTGGTTACCAGGATCACGTATGATAAACAAACAGAATGAAACGTATCTAACCAGCCTCCTGCTGGTGACTCCTCTGCAAGTGATACACCCGTAATTGCCCTGCTGTGCTGACCTGCCGGAAATCTCAAGGTTAGGAAAATTTTTCTCTCCTCTCTATGGAAACCAAGCAAATAGATGTCCTTCTGTGGGCAAATGAGCCACTTCCCACTGCATTCCCCATTTGCATTTTTTAGCAACATCAGTTCGTGTGGATGATATTTGCTCCTACTTCCGTGCTCTGGAGCATCCCTACAGCGTCAGCCCCCCTTTTGCTCACTATAGCTCTTGGATGCCATAGCTGGCAGGTGCCATGTTTGCATGTTTTTGTAACAAATTTCACAGAATTGAAACCCAAGTGCTTAAAGTTCTGCAGAATCATTTTTCCAGGATGTTAACACCAATGTATGTTTTTACTGAACTTCTCCGCTTTTAAAATTCCTAAATTCCCTACTAGTGCTGAGAGACTGTTGGCTCACCATATTCCTTATCCAGACATTTTTAGTTTCAGGTTGGTGGGTTGAAGTTGTAGGGGGAAGGGTTATTTTTTTCAGATTTCATTTCAATAAACATATTTTGAAACTGATCTTTTGACTTCAGCAGATTTTAAACACATTTATTTTGCCAAGCATAATTGATTCTATGATTGTTAAGCACATCATTAAATATATTACTCTCCCCAAGTAAATTCATCGTTGTGTGTCTTGATCTAATTCCAGAACTTGGTATGTTGAAGAGAATAATTATATTCCTGGTCAAAAAACCCATGCTTGATTTTCCAGTGTAGTTTTATTACGGGAAGCATACGATGTATTTAATGTGATTCTGAGAGAAGTAAATGACTGTTCATTCTGTTCTTCTTAAGTTAGGTCTGGTGATCAGTTAAGTGTTTTCCGACCCAGTTCTGCTTTTCTTCCTTAATGTCCTCATCTTCAGTCATACAATTATGGGTGCACACAGTATGCAAAAGTGTGCATGAAAGAAGAACCAAACAGACAACAGAGAGGGGCCTGGGCTGCAATGAGGTACAGGTTCAGTTTTTCTTAAAATTCAAGGGACATGGCCCAGTCTTTTCCTCGAGACTTCTCAACTGCGTACTGCATCAGCTCAGGCAGGAATTCAAATGCAAATCTGTGTTTGAGGTTTTATTAAGACCCAATGATGTTTGGTTTTATGATTTCAAATTCAGGGCATTTGCAGTGACACAGTTAATCAATAATTTCTGTCGCAGCTGCACCTGTTGTTTCACTGTCTTGTGTTTCCATTTACACATCTCTAGCCTGCCTGTGAGTTAGGAAGCATTCAAAATGTGATCTGGGTACTCCTGATACAGCAAAATCTGTCTGTATCAAATGATCTAGTAGCTGTACCTTTTAATGGCAATGAAATATACATTCAGCAGCATAATGATCATAAATTAAAAACTACCCACCAGTGCTTTAACTAATGAGAATGGTACTAATGGGAGAAAGTAACAGGGCATGCATTTTATGAAGCTGCACTCACCCGAGTGCGGGTGATATCTTCTGTCTCTAGCACCAGCAAGTGGTCCCTGAGTTCAGGGTGAATCCTAAACAATTTTTCTTACTATTGCTTATTCCAAGCTGACTCCTGGTTTTAACTCAGGTCCTCTGAGTGACTCTTTGCTGCTTAAAAATGTTGGATTAAACTGATGTTTTCACATGATAGGTACAGCCTGAACTAAGAGCTGAAAAAGAAACATGATTATGAACACTGGTCTGGTCATATACTTTTTCTGTTTCATACAACAGGGTTTTGAGGAAACTAAGGTGGGAAAATTTCAGGAGTATCCAGCTTTGAGTTTTAATGGATTAGGGGAAATTTTATTTTAAATAGTTGGAACCAGTTCCAAGAGGTTAGCACACCCACAGTTCAAATGCACTGGCAGAGAAAAGGTTTAAAGCAATTCTAGTTTTCCTTTGTTGGATCATGTAAAGTTCATGTTCATATACATCCAGCCACGTCTGCTCAGTCCAGGATGCTGTGCTGACTCAGCAAAATACACATAACATTTCAATAAACTTAACTGAGTCACTCTGAAAAGTAATATATAATCTACAAACGTCAATAGAAACCCGAGACCTGCATAGCTAAGCCCGGGGAAGTTGTTTTTCTTCTTTCTGAAGTCTTCGTCTCTGACCGAGGCGCCAAGCCGGGGCTCTGTGCCGCCTGCCCGCGCGCCCAGACCTGCCCGGCGGCCGCTCGAGGGGAGCCGAGCAGGGGCTGCCTCTTCAGTGGGTGCCAACGCGCTATGTCGAGAGCTGGCGTGTTTGTTATTTTTAGAACTTGCCTACATGGATGTGTTAATGTCTGCTGACCCAAGCATGAATTAGGTAAATACACAGTCAACCCTTGTGTGGACGGCTTGGTTCAGAATTAAGATGGGCTTAATTCATTCTGTAGCCATTTGCTTTATTTATCTAAGTTAAAATTTCAGGTTTTATTCTGAATTGAAAGGTCCATGAGGACTTTAATGACATTCAACTAATCTCCTCTAATTTAACATCTTCAGCTAATTCAGACTAACGTCCCTCAGTATCCCTCTACAGACAAACCCTACATTTGCCTTTTGAAATTCACAGATAACGCAGAGTAACAGGCACAGAAGAGTGTGGTAATTGTTACCAATACTCTGAGTGGAAAATGAAATTATTCACCACTGACTTTCCACATGTATCCCTATCCAAATGCATTGAAAATATTGATTTGAAACTGGAAGTATGAATTGGCAGCACCTTCGTAGAAGCGAGGYCAAGAGCAGACTTCAGAAGAAAAACAACTTCCCTGGGCTTAGCTATGCAAGTCTCGGATTTCCATTGACGTTTGTAGATTATATATTACTTTTCAGAGTGGTTCAGTTAACTTTATTGAAATGTTATGTGTATATATTAGTCATTGAATTGTAAGTCTACACTATAGGTTTTTGTCTAGCTTTAACCTTAATAGACTTCAAAGATTTCTGTGTATTTAATATTTACATTTACATTAGACAAGTGCCTTAGATCTATAGCTCTGTTTGACTTGGGCTATCTTAAACGTCACTAAAGATTTCAAAGTACAAAGCCTCATTTCTTTTGAATCCACTTCCACTAAAAAAACTCCCACACTGAATTGCACAACAAAAGAAAAACAATTTTGAAGAAATTTCTCACATTTTTTTCCCAACTGACAAAGACAGATTAACAAGGAACAGATGATAGTTTGTTATTCAGGGCATTGTATGATGCTCAAATACCACAGTACTAGGTGCATCATTCTTAAYGGCGATGTAAGGAGTATTTGATTAATCAAATACATTATTTTTTTATTCTTACCATGATGTCCATCTCCCAGCAAATAAACTAGAGCCTCCTCCTAGCTGCAAGAAGCAATTCTGTTCTGAACTGCTTCTGAAGATTTCCATACTTTCATTTCCAAAGCAAGGCTTTTTAAACTCTCCAGGCAACTTCATCCATCATTAYAGAGTCTAAGCAGCTGACTCTTTAAGTGTGTCTGAAATAATCCGAATAGGACTGAGCAGAACAGAAAGAGCTCCCAGCTTCTCTTGCCCCATCATGA
Organism: Oceanodroma leucorhoa; assembly: GCA_030449065.1. NCBI lineage: Eukaryota > Metazoa > Chordata > Aves > Procellariiformes > Oceanodroma > Oceanodroma leucorhoa. Next base: position 3,136,672 of record JASVER010000029.1, on the reverse strand, counting down.
CTGTAGTTTCTTTAAGCCTTTTTCTCATCAACAACTCATATCCGTTAGAAATTGCTTCTACTACATGCCTGTTGTGGAGCGCCCAACAGTTTCCCGTTAAGCTATAACTGCATTTATGAGATTCACTRTTCCCACACTAATTTTTTGAAAGTACAACCTGTGTAGATGGACATGAGTCTGCTTTGCTGGTGGTGTGAGCTGAGYAGCTGCCGGTCAGCTGTAGTGCAGGAGCTGCACGTCAGCATCCCGTCACACTCAGCGCTAGTGTCTCTTCTGCTTTCTAAGGCTGAGCAACAGATCATCCGTACCCGTTCATGCAGACAGGCTTGAGATTTGTCAAATATTTCCTTACTGCTATTAGCTAGAAGTTGATTCAAGATGTTTCAGGAACCCTCGCCTTACCTTGATTGGAGAGAAAAAAGTTCAAAGCAAAAAAAAAGATAGTTTACCAAAATTATGTGTGAAACATGATCAACTTTAATATATCTACTAACCTGTATAATTTCTGAAAAGAAAGAGTTTTGAAATTGTCAAAGCAACTAATTTCAACTTTTGCAAACACACAAGTTTCACATTTTCAAGTCAAATGACGTTTTATTTTTTTTAGCCTTGAGATAGAACAATTTGTTTGGAACAAATGCAGTCAGCTTTACACTCACAGACCTTCATGGCTGGAAACAAACTTAAGTATACCTCTCCACCCTGTCACATTTTAGGATTTTTTTGTACTTCCAAAGTTGTTGGACCACCAAAGGACCTTTGCAGCTAGTCAAAATACAAGAAATACAAGAAATTTCTTGTATTTCTTGCAATGACCACCAAAAAAAATTGATGAAAATGTTCCCCATTCTTTCAAGATAAGTGAGTTCAAAGGAGTGTTATATACCCTTCTAGTGTGTAGCCATCTGTCACTAATCCTAAACTAAATTGAAATGTGACTGTTCTCGAAGAATAGCTTTAAATACCCTTTTCTCAAGCATGGCTTCTAAATTGCTAATATTGAAAGGCGCACAAGTAATTTTTTTTAAAAAAAGGCTCTTTATTTTCTGACTCTTGTTTGCTCTAGTTTCTTTGTTTGCTTTACTTTCTAAAAACATGATATCCAACAGTGATAATCACTCAGACTAGAAAATTGCCAGATGTGATTAAATGAGATTTGCCAAGTCCCAGGGTTTTTTTCCACTCCTGGCTTTTCCTCTTATGTAATAGCAAACAGATACGGCTTTTAATTTCATATGGCTCAGTTGTCAATGGCATCAGTCGACTCAGCACATTTTATACTTTAATCAGGTATTCATAAGCCAGTCCCCATCACTGTAATCATAACCAATATTTTCTGTAAGAGAAACACCAGCTTGTTCTCTGGGGCCGCTACCGATACTGATGGCACCAGTGTCCATCCTGAGGTGTCCTCCCTGGCTTTGGAGACTCTTGAAAGCCTAGTGTTTCTCAGGACACCGACAAGCTTGTTTGCTGGCTTCCCAGCTGAAGGCTTGACTCTAAAGAGTGCTGAATACACTGGAAAGAAAAAGGCACCTTATGCAGAGACCTAACGTCTTGCAGGATTAGGCCCTTTGTGGATCTGAGAATCACTTTACTGCACTCAGTCCCAGTGCCTGGTGCAGACTATTGATTTTAGTAGGATTTAGCAATATAATGTGAAGATACATATTCTGGAGCAGTAAATACTAATGTGAATGAAGGAGGGCATAAGTTTGTAGACAAATTTGATAGGCCATTAGAGTATTTAAAATTGCAAACATTTGCTGAGGACTGAGGGTAAACTGAATGCTGGAACAGCTTAAGGGAAACTGTGGAAATCTGCTTGGAGATCCAGTATTATCAGCCAGTTCTCAGTGAAACTTCACACCCGTCAGCACAACAGCATCGCATTTAATCTGGTGGCTTGTGCTCTGTACAGCAGCATTTTCTTCCTCTGAAACTTTGGACAAGCTTTTTTCCTACTTTTGTGTGGGATTGGAATAAACCACTCTGTGCGCTTGAACTCTTCTGTACTTATATTTCCATTCTTCATGAATGTTCCTGTTTGCATCAGTTCATGGGTTTTTTATGGCTCTCAGTCAGCTCCTATTTACTCTACATGTTGCATTGCAAAGTCTCTGGATATTCTTTTCCCTACCAGACAGTATCAAATGCCTCGACTGTGATCTAGGTCAGCGCGTGTGCGTGTGTTTTAGTTCTGCCTCCCAATGATATCAAATGTACTTTTCTGCTTCTCTGGTTGCAGTTCATCGGATCCCTTCTTTCCTTTTCCTGGCTTTATCTAATTGCACCTCGGACCAGGATTTGACTTTTCATCCATTATGTAAACCCTAGGTGGACACGGAGCTCTTGGAATCGTCTCCCCGCAGCCTTGAGGGCAACTGTCAGGAAACCTATTTAAATTACTATTAGGGAGATTGTTCAAAACTGTATACAGTCATCTACTTAAATGGAAAGTGGTAAATGAGAGGCAGGCTGATTAATGCCCGGACTGAGATATATCACTACTCTCTAGCTGGCTTCGACATTTAATTTGTCATGTCCCATGGGAAATGCAACACAGCAAAAGAATCAGTTTGTCAAATCACCTCAAGCTATTTTTTCCCCTTCAGAGCCCTGAGACACATCACTTTGTTGATTAATAATCACATTTTATTTTATAAAGGAAAGTGAAGGTCAACTCACTGCTTAGTCATCATTTGCTGCTTTCTCTGCAAGCCAAGAAGCTGCTCRCTAAAAAGCAGGCTGCAGCCAAATAACAGAGCACATTGTTTCCACCCAGGCCTAGGTGAACGTGGCCTGGATTCATGGAGAGTTCAGGCCTCCAAGTKTGCCAGGAGAAAGGTTGCCTGCATGTGAGGGAGATCTGGGGAAGGACAAACCGGCCGCAGCTCGGGGTGAAGGAGTGCAGGAAAGGATGATGATGTTTACAGTACACTTCAGTCATGGGCACCAGGTATTGCAAGATGAGGGAATGCAATTCTGGCTGCAGCACAACTCAGGAAAGCTGTGCCAGTTCCCTGGGGTTCAGCTTGTCCTCCCATCCTTCTCTGCCTTTGCTGTTTCACCACAAATTCTTTAACGGATCTTTGTGGAGAGCCTCCACCTTTGTGGTTGCCTGTAAGTGTGACTCTAATAAATACCACAAAGAATAGCATATGAAAGTATATGTGATGGTCTTTTAACTTGATGCCTTTCATGATCTTCCTGGCATCCAGCAATAGCTGGAACCATAAGGGCTAGATTAGAGGATTGACCTATCCTAGTTATGTTTTTTTTATTTGGAATGTGTAATTATCTTCTACATTTTCCATCTGCCTCCAGCTAGATGGACTTATACCATACAGCCACTGGGCAAGCTGGTAAATGTCCATCACTCCACCAAACTCAACGCATGGTTCCCCTTCCTCCCATGGAAACCAGTGCACAAGGAGGAGGACACAGTTGTCCCAACATGACGGGGCTGAGGCATGCACCTGAGTCTGAGGGCTGAGAAGTGTTTGTGGGTCCCCCAGACCCACATGCTGAGGATTTCACCTGTTCTGTTTCACATCTCTGTTCAGGTTCATTGTGTTGTGGTGAGCATCTCAGGGCTTTTGTCATGGTTTTTAATCAGTACTTATTGCTATTTACACACACACACACTTTCCCACACGAAAGTATTTCACTTGCCGTAATAGCATCTGGCAGAAATCAAAAGGCTCTAAGAGGAAGCATAGTAAATGTTTCTATATTTGTTGTTGTCATCAGTTGTAGTGTTAACACCTGAGGTAAATAAGGCAGATTTTGATGATCTTAAATGTGAATGACATGTTCCAGGCCACAGCAGCAAGTCAGCAAAGGCGAGATTCTTAAAAAATATGTCAGCATGTGACTGCAGTCAGGCACCAATCACAAAAGATGATGGGTACCAAAAAGACTTGAAGAATTCGGGATCCTCTAAGCATGTGTTTAAATATTCCTGCTGAACAAGTTGCATCCACTTAAGTCAAGGCATGAAGAGCAGCAGAAAACTTAGGCACACCAGTAATGCAAATAACGAGTGTTAATGAGGACAAAGACAACTGCCTAGCTGATTTTCCTGTTCCACTCAATGGGAAAGCTCTTGCCAACTCAAATGGTGCAAGAGAAAGCATGTGAAATCCACATCTCACACTGATAGCTAAATTAGCTTTTGCTGTTTCCTCTTATTGACTGGCTGATTTGTTTGAAATGTGGCACCAAAAAATCTAAACAACTGAACAGGCATCACTTAGGGTTTTCCTCTCTTCCTTCCTCCCATGTTGTCCTTGATAAAAATTGTTAGTCTCATGGGATTCTTTTCTCTGTGAATAAATAAATAACTGATGTGTTGGAATCAGGTAAGAGCTCTTGGATCAATTGTAAGCACTGATGACACTTGTTTCTACAGGAGATGAGACAATAGATTCATTGTCCATACTGGCGTATAAACACCCTCTCTCTGGGTATTATGTCAAAGAGGAAAACAAAACAAAATGGGGTTTATTGTGTATGTGCAAGTCTAATCTTTCCAGGCTACCAAGTTAAAAATGCTTTTCATCTAGATCAAATAAAAACAACATGAACAATGCAACCTCAAATCCTATCCAAATAGTCTGAGGCTGCTCACTCCTATCTTGTCTATTCTCTATTCTCTATTTTATGGGAGCAAAGCTAATTGTCAGTAAACCTAGGCAACGTTTATTTTAACTTTTGCTCTGATAAACACCACATCCCACATCTATCAGTCAAAGCCTCAAAGCAGTCTGCAGGATACTGTGAGCATCTGAGCCGGACACAGGAGCCAGAGAATGCATGTTTGGATGTGGATGGGCTGCAAAGATAGCTGAATGAAAAAAAGCCCAAGCAAAACAAAGATATCTCACTGTACTTTTTCTCCCTTAAATATACCCTTCCAGTTTTCTGATGCAATGATTATTTTGCACCCTTCAGTAGTCTGGGCTGAAATATCACAGCATTATAAAGCTTTACTGCAGTACAAGAATAATGGCTGCGGTGGCAGAACACAATGGATGACTGGCTACAGCACCAAGTCCCATTCAGTAGTCATCCTTAGCTATTCAGTCAAAAGCTTCATACCGTTCAGAGCAGTGAAGCACATTTTGTGTGGCCTGAAATTAATAACTTTCGTATTCCTAATCTGAGCCTGATACAGCACTTCACTAATCTCCTTTTGATTTGGCAGAAGGTGACCCTTATAATTTGTTATACAATATTGCACACCACCCTAATTTTTTTATCAATCTTTAAGGTAGCCAGGACSATTAGATGAGCTGATTTAAGGTGTCCAGTCCTTCTGGCCCTGAAAGATAGACATGCCAAAACATTCACAGAGCTGCAAGACAGACCATATACCTCAGAAAGCGGCAATATTCCTGGAGCGGCTCCAGGTGGGAGATGACAGTGGTTTTTCACAGGTCAGCTCCTCTGCAAGGCAAGGCTGGGCTGGCACCTGGCAGCAGGGACCTCGGCAGCCCACGCGGGCTCAGCTGCAGTGTGGCACGGCAGTGCCATGGGGGGGTGGCACAGCCCTGGCTAGGAGCTCCACTTGAGCACGTAGGAGCTCTGGGGTTGTCCTCTCATCTAGCAGACCTCTGGGTAACACAGACAAGGGAAATGCCTTTGTTCTTCTGTTCCCGAGTCAAAGGAGATGTGTTTGCTCAAAGGCATGTCTTCCAGGAAAATATCCACCATTTCTCTTCCTAGCTTTTTCTAGTGGCCATTTGCCTTTCCTGTTGAGTTGCTAAGAATACTGTTTAAGGAGAAACAGAAAGCCCTGGTCACTCAAATTAGCCATTTTTAAATGGCATCCCAGCTGAGATGCTGTGTATAGCAGTGTGTGAGGCACTGATACATTTCAATCAGGATTTAAAAGATTATTTTATTCTGAGCCACACAAGAACTTGTCTTAAACCACCATCTTCAGTGGAGATTTAAGGTAGGAGAAGGTTTTATAAGTCAAGTGTTTTGACAAATTAATCCAGTGCCAAATGTGACCAATTCTTTTAAGATCTTCCATTGATTTCTCRTCTTAATTTTTCCCAGCAATGATGATAAAAACGAACTTATGGGGAGCGGCACCACTTGATACATACCCTGTCACTATAGGAAAACATATGGTCCTGAGTAATTGAAAAGAAAATATACAACTTCCTGTAGCAATTGCACAGAGTGAAAGTAAAACTCCTTAATACAAGAGACTCTTATGAGGTTAACATTTGTTGGTTAATGATTCAAAACTTTCTGGGCATGATAYTCTTTTAAGATACGTAATGAAATCTAGCTCAGTCTGTCTGAAAGGTGGACCTAACGTTTACAGCATTTCCTGCTCCCAAAGCTGCAAGCARCACTTATTTATAGTTCCAGGAGGAGAAAACTATTATTTTCTAGTTACGTTTCAGTCTACTCTGAAATTTGTTTGAATTTTTACCAAGCTTCCCTTCGCTCTGTGGAGATTAGATGCCTCATCCACTTGAGGAATAGGTCTTAGAGTCCCCCTTGGAGAGTGGGAAATGACTCGATGCTTCAGAAACAAAACAGCAAACACAAGATGAACTAACAAATGTGAAACCCCATCCCACTGCAATTTCATCACCTATAAAACTGCAGCTGTTTCAGTTTGTGAAACCAAGTAATTTCTCCTGCACCTGTCAAACCTGCCTGGCATTTCAATAAATTGTTCCATGTGTTGGTTTTGCTCATGTTTTAGCATAGCTTAAGAAATATGGTCTTAAAAAGGGCTAAGTACAGACAGAAAGTAGAGTTAATCAGAGTAAAGCCACATTTTCAAACTGCCAGTCATAAACAGTCATTCCTATGTATAAAAGACATAAAAGTTCTTCAGTGAAAAATGCAGTAACAGATGCAAACCAGACACACTCAAGAAGTATGAAACAAGGGAGGCTTTCTTTCTGCCGTTTACATTATTTCCCTTCTTAGCTTACTATTTTTCCAGGGGCAAGCTCACACACACAAGAAACATATTGCCCAGCACTTTTATTCCTCGTGGTCTTCACTTTATTACAAGACGACGGCAATAAAGCTGAAGTGTAAGTCACCGATACTGACTCATCAGCTTGAGGGCTGGACTCTCCCACATGTGAAGGTTGTTGGGTTTGGGAAGCCTGTGACTGAAGCAGCTTGTTTTGAGTCTCTTATTCCACATGCTTGGTTGTGTGTGGGTTTTCTTTTGCCTAATTCTTGCAAAAAAAAAAWATTCTGAAGTCATTTCGGGTAAAGGCCATTGGAAGATAACACATTTTTCCTCTGAGCAAGCCAACATTTTTTGAGGGTTCGAGGCTGATCCAATGACATCAGAGAAAAGTATCTACTGTTGAAAATACCCTGCAGGTAGGAGGATCTACATGGTTTCAGCTTGGCGTGTAAATCATTTTACAAGGCTCCTACTCACCAAGGTAAATTACTGTGTCAAAGAATAAGTGAAATAAAGAAAGACGTACCACTTTGCTTAAAGAATTGCCTTCATTTAAAGCAAACAGAAATTGAAAAAGGGAAGTAGAAGGAAATGCCTGAGACAGACAAGTTAGCCAGGTTTTTAAATGGACTGAATAGTTTTTCTAGTAATGTGACCATGAAATAAGGGAAATCAGACCACAGCCTAACGTTGTGGAGTTGGCCAGTGACTCCTTTGCTAAAGACAACATTTTCAAAAGCAGCAAATGCTCCGAACTCTTGGCTTCTTGCAGTCCCTGTGACTCGCTCTACTCATTGGCAGCGTGGAGAGCCTGGGTGCCTGGCACACCTGGCTTCAATTAACCTGCCAGGGCAAGGGGACTAATTTTCAGGTCTACCTACACTGGAGAAACACAACATGGGTGTCTGGATCCCATATTAATGTACAGATCTGCAAAGATATTTGCGTGCAGAAGCTGCTGGGGTTTTCCAAAGCTCACACAAGTTCCTCCAAGAGCTTCATAAAGCGCAGCGCTCAGCTGGACTCTCTAGCAGCTTGCAATGGAGAAGAAGTAATCTCTCCCTTCATCTCTGTATGGGCCTATTCAGTGCACAGGCTACTAAATGGGGAAGGTCTGGGTGGGTTAGACCTTGGAGGGAAAAAAGGGAGAAGTACGATGAACAGAAGAAATTTGGTGAAAAGAAGAAGATTTATTTATATATTTAACTTCTGGAGGACTGCCAGCGTGCTTGGAACTATACAGAAAGAGAACCTCATCAGGCTTTTCTCATATCTAATTACAGCTCTTTCAGGCTTAGTATATACTGAATAATTGGGGGATGGAATGAACAATCTCAGAGTAGCTCTGATCTTTTTTCCCTTCAGCATTTCTTAATTAATCTTAAATAGAGAATGAAAGAATTTATTTAGTCCAGGCAAGATATCCCAGAGCAGTCACCTTTGCTCCCTCAGCGCTGTACTCAGAAATGCAGCACAAAAGAAAAACCATAAAACATAAAGAAACTTTTGAATCTAAATGAGGCCCGTTCSTTTCACAGGGGGCTGGTGGAGAGTGTATGCATGGAAACCACGGGCTTAGGAAGGAATGGGCACTAATGGATGCTTCTGAGAACCTGAATCAAAACTCACAGTCTCCTTATCAAAAACATAGGTCTCCCATCTCCTCCAAGTGCATTGTAACTCCTGATATTATGCACCAGGTAGATACTGTCAAACTGAAATGCAGGAGCTAAAAGAGGAGTGTCAGGGCCAGGGTAATGAACGGAGACTCTAAGTCCCCTCCTGAGGACTGTGTTGGTTCTTGCCTGTTCGTCTCTCTAAGGGGCTTGGTGTTAGAGRATTTGAGCTAAGAGAAGATTTTGTCTCACATGCTGCATGAAATATTATACCTAAAACAACCATAAAAAAAAGAAATTTTAAGAGAGGCTTATGCATCCCTTTTTCTTTTAGTCAGGCAGTGACATAGCACAGAACTTGTCTGTCCACAGCGTCTTGTGTGGGAATACGGGCTTGTTTAAATAAAAATAGAGACCCTGTATAGAAATACTTATCGTGTGTCATCAAAACTCACCCTGTTTCATGGGGCAGGAAGATAGGTGACGATAAAACAATGTATGTCTATATACATATACACATATATGTACGTATGCTGTATGTTAACATGCATGTACATATACGGTTAGGTCTAGATCTTGGGCCCCTTTGGAAAATTTAGTGAGCTGGTTTGTTGTCTGGAAATATTTTGGGAAGTGTAGAAAAAAATCTTCAAGACTAATTGGGGAACTTCAGTAGAACAGCACCAAGGATACTACTCGGTTGCCTTGATGGGACCCAAAAGATGGGTCTACACCAAATCTAGCAGACCTATTCCCGGTCTTATATACTTTGACTGAACTGTAGGTCAATGCACAAATTCCACTTTCACTGCATGATTGTTCTAAAGTGGAGAAAACTCTTGGCCAAGAATGGGTGGAGGAGCAGGTACCTCGCATTCTCTATRCACACTTAGACAAATGATGGCTAGAGATGCTGCAACTAACATCACCTCAATGCAGCCAAGGATTTGGTTGGATATTGGGCAATACATCCAGGTATTGCCCTGGTGCCAGGACAGCAGGAGGGTCTTTTCTGCCCTACCACACAGAGATGTGTTCTGCAAAATTCATTTGTTTGAGGAACTTGGTTGTTTCATTTGAAGCAGAGCCAGGAAGAATGAACCAGAACAGGAATAATGAACTTGACAGAGAAGTGACTGTGGAAATGTGAGATATGGATGGATCAAAAGCCCCGTTTTTAGAGAGGCAATGGGAATAYTGGCATTGTTTGGTTCTCTGAAAATGCCAAGCCTTTAAAGCAGTACAGACAATGCTGGCCTAACCATATGCCCACCATGTCTTACTCAATGTGGAAGAGAGTACAGTTACTCCATGTCAGTTCTTGTGAGCCTGGTGACCAATGAACACCTCTGGTTGAAGGCTGCATCTTTAGGATGCACAGCCACAGAGCTACTGAGCATTGAGCAGCATTTATGTTCATCTATTTTTTGAGAGTTCAAGACCAGCCCTGACTAGTAGTCCTAAATAAAAAGGCTTGGTTATTAATTAGCTTTGTTTCCTAGACGAACAAGAAATCAGACTGAAGTCAGGCTGAAGCCATCAATGTAGAAAGGGACAGGGTGTCCATGGAGCAAGAGAGATGACATGGAGCTAGGACACAAACTGAACACACAGCTTGGGAGTGGACGTGCTTTTCATCACACCTCCAGTCTGTTGGCATAAGAAGAAAAGACCACGCTACTGAGCTAAAGATTGCTTGGGTTTTGGGCCCTGGCGTTGAATATGCGCTGAAATACCTGAAGAGATCTCTGAAGCTACTTCTAGCAGAGGGATTAGATAATGCCTATTGCTTCCCTCTGCTCCACGTATGCTCTGAACTTGTTGGTACTTTGGAATAATTAGTTCTGTATCACAGCTGAGCTTGCTCACCAAAGCCAGTTCAGACCAAGATAATTGTACCTGGGCATTTTAGGCACATAAATAGACATGTCTTGCTCCTTTCCCAGTTGCTGTGCAATAGGGTGAGATCCTGGTTACGTGGACAGGCAGCAAAAGTTTGATGTAACGTGTAACAGAATGAAGATTTGTGAGTTTAAAAAAACAGTTACGAAAACATTTCAGCATTTCTTCTTGATCGCAGCATGTGGGTGATAATCCTAAGCATCTGATCAGAAGATAAAGATCCTGAGAATCTGATGCATTTTTGTTGATTTCACGGACCTTTTTCCAATGCCTGTTGCCTCATTTGAGTGAACAGATATCCTTGCAGATCACGGAGATATCACTTTATATTTGAGGCGCAGAGATGACATTTTGAGCACTGTGCTCTGAATTAATATCACCAAATTGCATTTATTATTAAAATAGTCTACATAACCTTTAATTTCAAGGATTCTTACAGGGGAACAATAGAAAGCAATTTTACAAGAGTTCAAACAACAAATGAATCACAGTTTGTAATCATTAGCTGCAGGTTGTAAGTTCCTAATACTGGGCATTCTCCCAACTAGTCGCTTCAGCAGCAGCATAGCTGTTAACTTTATTATAGGTTTTTATATCACAGACTGTCCTCCTCCAACATTACTTTCCATTATCTTCTCTTCAGATGCCTTTTCTCATAGCTCTTCTTTGCGTCACAGCCTAACAGTTAGCCAGAAAGGTTTTACATAGAGGATTCCCACAGTGATTTTGTTCCCATAGCAGAGAGGTTTAGTCCAACACTCCAACCAGAAAAGTCAATGTTACAGTGGCTGTTCTTGTAAGGAGCACTCCTTTAAGTTGACCTTTTAGGAATGAGGGGTCCACAGTTTTGCATGAATCAGCATATGTCAAACAACCACAATGATGTGCTTCAAAATGTCATTAATTTTAAAGCAAGAAATAAATAATCATTAGTCAAATTCCAACCTACTTACAGTTAAGCTGTTAGAGTTTAACAGTCTTTCATTAGATAAATGCAGGGATCTCTTAGGAAAACAAAAGATACTGAAAGAACTATATGTTTTTTCACTAATCTGTAATTACTTAAAATGGAAAGAATTTCAAGCCATTTTAGTGACCTATTCTTGGGTGAAATTTTTTGCAATACCTCTACAAATTTTATTGCTCATCTGCAGTTCAAGCATTTGGCTTAATAACCTTTTTTACTTATTTCTGCTATACACTTGAAGACCTTTAACTACCCCAGTAAAAAGCATACATAGGAACTGACTGAAGCAGAACRGTCTAGCAAATATCTAATAAAAACAGAGCAGGAAATAAAATAAAAGATATCTTTCCCATCTGTAGTTGCAAAAAACTCCAACTCTCTCCCAATCAACCATATAAAAATAATTTTGATGATAGCAACAATAGACAGTGATTTTCACTATATTATCTGTGTTTAACTGAGATTTGAACCTGACTTGTTTAGACAGTGTAGAAACTCAATCTCTTTTTCTCTACCCTGAAGAGCTTGCAATCTAGACAGGTGGCCAAAGGATGCCTGTTAGGATAGCTGAGGTGGCTTCCCAGGGTCAAATACTACACCAGAGTCAGAGTTGCAATGAGAAGTCTCTTCTCCTGAGTACTCCCTTAGCACCCAGTATTGATGCAAGGCAGCCCCTTAAAAATGCGGGCTCCAGTCTCAGGCTGTCACCTCTTCAGCCGTTTCCCRATGCATTGCAATATGGGAAAAGGCTTTGGCCCTGCTGGAAGACACTTATAATACAAACATGCCCCTTGGCACTCTTGAGTTTGTAGGGCAGACAGAATGTCTGTTTGTCATGCTTTTTTCTTCAGCAATTTCTTAATGAGCTGAGTAGACTGGAAATAATAGCTTTTCAAGCTTAACACAGTATCTAACATCTTCTGGTGCCACTGCCATGTGAGCGAGACTGTATCAGGCACTTCTTCTAACCATTTGAAAAAAAAAATATTGTTTTGCTGCCTGTGTCATTAAGCTGCTTAAAACTCCTGAATAACTTCCAACCACAGCAAACCCTAACAGATGTTTACTGCTGCTGTTTCAAGAAAAGGAAATATCTTCTCTTTTTTTTTTGTGAGGGAAAGTTACAGTAAGGGTCAGGAAAAAAGAGTAACTTCTGTCTTGTATAATAACTTGTCTAACTTAGTTACCTATTTTCTCTTTGTCTACTTATCTGTGAAATGGGAATGATTTTTCAACCTCATCAGGATATTTTGAGGCTTGGTTAATTGCTTGTAAGCAGATTTAGAAATCTGTCAGTGCAGAGTCTTCAATAAACATTAAAATGTATTGCTCTCGGAGCTATTCATTGTTTTCTTACTATCAATATTTAACTGTCTTGTTGTAAAAGCAACTGTTGTAAACAACAACCACTAACAATTATTTTATGATAACATGCTATTTAGAAAAAACCTTCTGTGTTATTGATTTGATTTTGCAAGCCTCCTTTGTGGTTTTAGATCTTGCTTGTTTTTCCATTGCTTTAGCATCTCCATTTACATGTTTTTCTGAAGAGATGGTTGCTGTCCYTCCGATTTCTCCTTCTCTACATCAGCCAATTTGTTAGAAGGATATAAGCTTTCCCCTTGCTTTCAATTCTCTGGTTCCTTTCTCTGTGGACACAACCCTTGACCTCCCCTGAGCTTGTAACCCTCATCAAAACCATGTCTTTAATTAGTAGATAGGGTAACATATACACTGAGTTGCTCCAAATTCTTAGACCTCCCCAGCTCCTGCAGATCATATTTATCACTCTCCCTATTTGGCAGAGGAACCACATTGATTTTTCAGCAGACACAGCTGTCTGCTTTCTCAGTATCTCAGTTTGCATCACCTCTTCCCACACAGCCAAGGGTGTCCAAAAACCTTTGCGCTCTTCTACTTGCTGGCAGTTTCTTGCATTACGATGTTTTTCAGACAGTTTGGATATTCAGACTGAGGGTACATGATACTGAGGCTGCTGAGCTGAGTTATGACAGCAGTGACATCATTGTGTCCGGGATAGGATTGCTCTAAGAATTTAACTCCAGACTCTGTGGCCTTTAAAACAGTGTTAATATACACTTGGCAGAAGACTCAGAGATCTCATGGCTGGCCCTTCCCCAAACAGAAGCCGTGCTCAGCTCTGAAGGCATGTAATGAAGAGAGACCGAAGCACTATTCAGGCTCAAGCAATATCTAATCTGATCTTGAAAGGAATGAGCCAGAGCAGGCTCTCAAAGCAACCTCCCCCGCCATTGCTATTTCATTAGTGATGGTGGATAATGAGGACCTGAAAGTGGTAGAACAGCTGTGAGTGGGTCTGGAAAAATCCAGTCAGATTCTGAAATTCAAAAAAAGAGGCAAAAAGAAGTCTGTTTCTCAGAAGGATTGATCTGAGATAAAAAATAAATCTTAAGATGAATTCTGTGGTCTGCGTTTTCCAGGAGGAGAGTGATGTACAGCATGGGAGAAAAAGCCTTATGGGACTATGCGTATAGAAACAAAACTTACCACATCTGAAGAGAGAGCAAATTTTAAAGAGTTCAATAGAAAATGAGATAACATGCAACATGCATTTACCAGTATGCCAAACTTGCCTGATGTCTTCCTTTGATGAGGCAAATGTGGATAATCTAATCCATATGGTCTTCGGTAACTCAGTAAGACAGTGATAACACATGGGAATTAATTAGTTAAAATGGAAAATAAGAGTACTCTTACAAAAATAATTATGAGAGAAAGGAACTAGCTAAAAGTGTATTGACAAGAGGAAGGTTAGTACTGGAGCTGGGTTTGATACAGAACCTAGGTTTGCGCTCATAAAATTTGCCAGTGACACACAGGAGACCTGCTCAGCAAAAGAGGACCAGAGTGGGAGGAGAGGAATGGGATGGAGGTTAGAAGTGTGAAGTGGACATGAGAAAGAACAGCGAAAGAGGAAGATATAGATGCTTTGGTAACCCCAAAGAGATTTCCAGGCCAGCAAATGTGACAGCTGCCTTTGTCTGCTAGGGTGATTGGGGAATGGAAAGTCTATCCTAAACGAAGAATCTAAAATAAGTTGGCTTATTTAGCCTAGCCAAATACAGCTGAGAGAAGAAATGACTGCTCTCTATAAATACACCAGTGGGTGCACGTATGAGGGAAGGGCAAGAGCTATTTAAGTTGTTGCTTTATGTTGGTACAAGAGCAAATGGAAATAAATTGGTCATGTGTAAAATTAGGCTGAAAATAACAGGAGGATTTCTAAATTTTCAAGAAGGGTTATTTTCTCAAAAGTGAAAGAGACCTGGACAATTTCAAGCAGCAGCTTGACAAATTTGTGGTCGGAATTATAAGGCATGTTTAGGAAAAGAGATCAAGCTTAAAGAGTCTGGACGTGCCTTCTAGTCTTACATTTTTGTGAAAGAGGAAGGAAAAGGTCAGGGAAGGGAGAAAGGAATAAGAAGAATTTCCTCTCGGTCTTTTTTCTTCTTATTCCTTTTCTCTYATTCTGCTGCCATTCCTTCATCCTTCCTTATTTCTTTTCTTTTTTATTCATTTTATTCCAAGCTCTTATGTGTAAGTTTTAACAACACTCTCATATTTTAGGCTTAAACAAGGACTCACAAATGTTTTCTTRTCTAGACGTTGCCAGTTTTGCCTCATGAATCTTTTTCTGTATGCTGGCTGAGAAGCAAAATATTAGCAGTGATCCCAACGCAAAGCACACCTTGGTTTAATGGGAAGACAGGAAAGCAAAGTTCTTTATGGAAAACGAGTACTTGGGCCTTACACAGTTTCTCATCAGCTCTCATATTTCGTCCCTTGCATTTAATTAGTAGGCTTTTTCAGAAAGGGATTGATAGACAGAAGGTGAGAAAATTACTGGTCAGCTCAATGATTGTCCATAGCATGTTTGAAGCCTGACTGAGATATTGGGCCACCTTCATCTTAGTTACATTAAAGCCCTGTGGCAGTTGTGGTCTGCGACACTCAAGTTATAGTCTGATAAAGGCATTTGGGGTTGTGCTGGGCAAGGGTGAATGCTTACAGCTTTGGCTGATGCCAAGAAGAGCCAAAGATGCTCAGCACCTCTCCACACAGAAGAAGTGGGATCGGAGAGGAGCCTCTACTGCAGTAAAACTCTATCTCGCTTGCAGTCAACCAGGATCCCTGTCTCTGGAAATCAACTTTAAATTTTATGTACTTTTGTGACATTGGCCCAAGCAGCTAAGAAAAGCAGCAGTCATCCCATATAAAGCTGGCATTTTCCTAAGGTACAGCCAGCTTCAGCTCTCACTTATTTTCTCCTAGGTAAACTCCCAATTACCCTAAAAAAAAGGTAACTCCAGTTCTGAAATGGACTTCTAGACCTGTAAAAGTGGCAGAGCAGAGAGCAGCCCCCCTGCAACACAAGCTACCAGAGGGAACATAATCTGCAGGATGTCAGCTGGAAGTACTGATTTCAAGAGGCTTCTGTATCACTAAATTACTGTAATCCTAAAAATGGTATTCAGGTGATTCTGCAGTTCCCTCAGCAGCCCATTGCCTTGAGCTCTAATTGCCTTGAGCTGTCATCTTCATGCATGATGACATTTATGAGTTAGCCTCTTCAGCTTGTATATGGAGAAAGCTGCTGGTGTGTAGTGCCATAAAATATCAACCTAGAAAGGAGAAGGGCATGGTTTCCACAAACAACATATTTGAAAAAAACTGCATAGAAACAAAGATAGGGATTTTCTCTTCCTTCTTGCTCATTCACTTTAGTTTGACCTAAATTGCTAATTAATGTAAATTTTCTCAGTGAAAAAGGATTATGGATATTTTTCCCTTATCGGGTTTCAGACTAGCAAATGCTTAATCCCTGCAATAAACTTCCTCTCTAAGACATGCCCTGTTTCTTTTTTTTTCCTTTTATGGAGGACAGCTATTTCTTTTCCCATTTATCAGTCATTTATCTTCTTCACGTTTTGAATAAATTTGTATTTGGTCTTGSTCCAGAGGATAATGAATTTCCATGTTCACTGAGGTTATCATCAGCCAGTGTTTAAGTGGCACAGGCAGTTTGTCACTCGTCCTGCTTTAACCATGTTGGTTGTGTTGTGTTATATGACATGGTATGTTATTTCAAGACAAGGGAGGTCATATATTGCAAAATATTATCCAAAAGTCTTTATAAGGGAGGCAAATATAGCAGAAGGCGGCAGTGCAAATACCACAAAYCCCCACTTCCCAAACCCATCTGGCAGGGGTGGCAGTAGGTGGCAATGAAAGGCCCCTCTGCGCTGGGATATCCTGTTGGCTGAACAGCAATAGCATGTTTGCAGGTTTACCACATTCAGTGATCTTTTGAACCGGTACGGTCCAGTCCTATGGGTAATCCTGCACAGCTCTGAAGGATGAGACCTGTGAGCCCCTCACAACAGAGGGATGTGACTTCTGCCAATTAACAAAACCTTTTAATTGAACTTTGGGAAAGTCAAAATGCTGCTAGTATATGAAAAAGAGAGATTTCCCAGCCATTTGTAGCCAAACCAAGTCAATGGGCTATTTATATTGGTATCCAGTACGCCACATCGGTGGACAGGGAAAGGGATGGTAACAGGAAGGAAGGTAATTATGTGCTATGAGACAATAATGTATTTTAATCTCCCAGCCTTGTCAGAAGGTGATCCTTTTATGCCATGACCTAAGGTTATGTGAACAACAATTTTTATMATTTATCTTCATTGGAGTAACTTCAGATTCCCTCCTTGTGCCTATGTATGTCCCATCTTCTTCTCTTCCCTCCTCTTTTTAGATTTGTGTCTTCATTAATTAAAAAACAATATTTCATTATTAAAATAGCATCCTGATCCTAGATGCAATTAGTTGTTACACCTCTTGCAACGGAAAAAGACAGGCATTGTAAATCATTTGGTTTTCTTCCAAACTCTGCAGGTTTTAAGTGGATGAAGTCTCTATCTGTTTGTTCCAACCTTGCCAGCAGTGAGTGCTACAGGGTATTCTGCAAAACCAATCGTTTCTATTTTCCCTTTTACTTCAATTAAGTGTGCTGCCTTTTAATTTCAGCCTTCCTTCCTGTTCTCTAACCTCCGGACGTGATTAGCCCATACCCTGAATCATCTGACACAGCAGGCAGCATCCCAGAGGGTCAGTGCTTTGTCATCAGAGAATAAGCCAGGCTTAAAAAAAAATCTGGTCCTCAAATTCAAGTCAATGTTTGAATGCATTTTCAGCCTAGCCTAAATCCACGGAGCTCTGCCAGTCCTTTCTGCACTCTTGGCCAGAGCAACAAAGAGGATTGCAATTTAATGAAAACATAAGGCTCAATGGAAAATGAAAACAATAAAGATACATCTGGTACTTTCCTCCAAAAAAATCTAACCAAGTTGAAAAAATAGTAGCATTTCCTGAAATTTTGGGTGTTCTAATCTAGATTGATATGGATTTTTTCGAATTGGACTTGAAAACCACCTGTGCTAGAAATGTGAGCTTTTTGAGGAGACAGACACAGTGATTTTAAACTGGAGAGATTGGAGTCCCATCCCTTGTTTCATCATAGACCCTGTTGGTGATCTGGGAGAAGCCTACGCAGTACCCAGATATCAAATCTTCTCTGGATTTCAGTCACCTGTCAGTAAAGTGGGGAAAGCAATACCTCACCCTGCAGTCAGGTCTGCTAGGCTCTGCGGGGCAAGACCTGCCTCTCACCATGAATGTAGGATGCATCCAGTAGGCTGCTGGTGTTGGTTATGGTGTGCTGGTGCTGTGGTGATGCAAACTGTCAAACAACAACATCACACGCTAGACTCAAATCAAGAAACCTAGCAGCTATGCTGTACGCATAGGATTTTGGTGGTTGTTCAGCCAGAAAGTCCAGAGCCTTGGTAGGGAACCAAATCAACTGTCTGTAACCATCTTTCCCCATCATCCCAGTAGTTAAATGCAGCATGTCACCAGTCCAGCAAATGCAAGTTATATTGCTGAGAGCCAGCAACATGAACATGTAGCTTTTCTTGTTTGTACATGTCTCAAGCACTGATGTAGGAACAATGTGGTTAATATTTGAATGCAGAAGATTTTCTGGGAGGAAGATAATGGGGGTAAGAGACATGTCAATGAACACATATATCTATTGACAGAAATATATAGGGAGGGAATTTCCTTCCTTTGTGTCTCTAAATTGGTTTTACTGATTTCATCTATCTTCATCACAATAGCAAAAAGGCAACATCTGATAAAATGAAAACCCTCAGAAACTAAAAATGGCTATTTGTCCTGATCCACTGTCCAGGACTGTATCACTATGCCAGTTTCTTCACATATGACTACAATTAACGATCTTCTTCAATGACAAATTCACTGATCATTAGTATAGCTCTGAAAAAAAACAATTTTCCCTGCTTCTAGACAAAATGACGTAGAGGTTTCCAGTGATAACTTGTCTTAGCTCTAAACAGAGATAGAAGACAGTTGCCAATAATTAACCTCATACAGGAACTGCAAGATATTTTGTTTCCTCTTTAAGAATACATTTATATTAAAACCTTTGAGCAATTTTGAAAAACAGATAAACCCTTCTGGTGAGCTGAATATCAAACATACATATGCCAATAGTAATATACTTAAATGAGAAGCAGCTTGGGATGACAACCATTTTTATGGCTGAGTTTGCGAGGTGTTTGGGCTATTTATCTTAGGCTTCCACAAACCACCTTGGAAAAAACAAATGTCAACAAACACTGCACTTTTTTCCTCCAAGTGACCCTGCTAGTATTTTCCAGTTCTACCCTTAAAACTCATATCTCGGTGCCCAAAAGGCGTTAACCCTGGCTTTCAAACTAGTAGCTGGTGTAGGCTTTACTTTCTTTGCCTGAAGGGTTAAATGGACTGACCATATTCTTGGCATAATGAAGAGAGAGAATGAATGGGGATGAATGAATGAATGAACGAACAAGTGAATGGAGCAGCTTATCTGCTCCTACTCCAGTCTGTTTAAAGAGAGGGTTGTCGTTTTAATCATTCAGGAAATAATTTCCAAAGGGGAGTCCCTGCTACCAATCTCTTTCCGATGCTTTGCTTCTCCTGTCTGGGTCTACCCAGACATACTCAGAATACCTGTCCTGCTGCCACATGGAAATGACTTTGTTGCTCAAGTTAAATAGAGAGTCAAAGAAGCAGAAAGGACTTAACTAAAGTGATGAGGTAGACCATTACACTTACGTATCCTTAAGGAAATGTGCAGTCAAATATAATACATAGTAGATCTTTTCTAAATCCTGACATATCTGCCTAAGTTAAAGAATATAAAAGAAAACAAAATCCAGGTGTACCTCAGTCTTACTCTTTTCTCCTGCATTAATTGTGATTACAGGCAAATTACAAGCTATGAAATATTTTGCTGAGCTCACAAACGCCTCTTTGTTCTTTTTTTCCCCCTCTACGAGATGATGAATGAAGGTGGGTAATGCCACACTTCAGGCAAGTGAATGAAAGGTGCAAAGGGAGTCATACCCCTAGGTAGATGTGGAGGAGGGAGTCAGAGACAAGCTGCAACAACCCTGCACTCTGCTTTGGAGTGTATTATCCCAGTCTGAATAGCTGGTTATATTGCGTCAAGCCCTGTGGTCAGCCGTGATTGAGATATACATTCCACAGCACAGACTGCTGGCGTAATGCCTTTCGGTCCCCCCATCCCCGTGCCCCCTCCCCAGCTCCCCTTCACCTGCGGTGCTATTGCCCTTGGTGTTCAGTAGAAGTGCCCATGCTATAGGCTCATTACAGTAGGAGACTGGTATTAAAACACCTTCCTTCTTCAATGACTTTCTCTCTGCTCTAGCACATTAACAAATACAGCAACAACAAAAAAAAGAAAGTGAAAAGAAAGAATTAAAGGAAAATCTTACCCTCTTTTTAAAAAACTGAAAGGCTGAGCACTTCTTGACTGGAAATCCATTCATGTCTTTGTTGACCATTTTCCACAGTGAAGGGTACACAGTGATAGATCCAGTGTGGCACTTGCTTAGTGCATCTGTTTTCTTCTGTATCCCTTCAGTTAATGAAGACGAAGCAGGACGGGAGACTCACCAGCATGGCTCGGGCAGCTGTCCTTTACACATTCATCCTGCTGCACCAGCTACTGCAGCAGCAGCAGCAAGCAGCAGCCTTTTCCAGTTTTCAGATGCAGCAGGCTATTAGATTCTTAAAAACGTCCCCTAAATACACACAATCCTATAAAACCCTGTGACAGCTTTCAGATCACTGGCAGCAGATCTCAGGCTAAGTGGGTCTCACACAAACCCAGGTCCTTCCATCCTGTGGGTGCTACTGGTACCTCACGCTATATAAGCAGCGAGGCTACTGTGCTCAATTTGTTATTCTTCTTCTTCAGATGGTGTGATTCACTGCTGTTTGAGATGAGAGCTGGTTTTGATTGTGCAAATTCCAGTGGGAGCTGCAGTTCAGCAACAACAGAGAGAGAGAGCGAGAGCGAGAGAGCGAGAGAGATGCACGGGCAGAGCAGCTGAACACAAATAACTATACAAAGGATAGGAGGAAGGCTGAGGGAAAGAAGTGCTGAAAGGCAATATGTTTCCCTTGGGAGAGTGACAGCGATAGGTCTCGTTTTATATGCGGACAGTCTTTGAGTAAAAAGAAAAGAGACACAGATCAATTAAAAAATGTTTTTCTTATGTTGTTCTCCTTGCAATGATTGAAACAGTGGTACTTGGGAAAAAAGCCCATCCGATGATCATGCAACCCTGGGTTATGTGACAGGACGTGTTGTATACAGAGAAGCACTGGAGCTTCGTTGTGAAGTTCAATGAGCTTAAAGGAAACCAGCAGTTCCTAATAATGTACATTTACCACATGTGATGCAGATAAATGTAAAGCAAGCAGACACAGACAGATTTGTTCAGATATTTCCTCTATTTTGTTTTCCCTAGAAACATAGACATATAGCTTTCAAAACCAGAAGGACTATTTCATTACAGAAAAATAGGGCTGAAAGGGATCTTGAAAGGACACCTTCTCTAACTTCCTTTTTATTAAATTCAATTGAGTTATATTTCACCAAGTCCAGTGAATCCAATAACATGTGTTTAACTAAACTGCAGAATATCTTTTAATTAAGCTATATTTTCCAGCAAGGTCTGGAAAATGAAATAGAAACTTCATCACTTCCTCTCATCCTATGTTCCAGGTTAATAAACCTCACTTTCAAAAAAGGACCTTATTTCTAATATTGATCTGGCTCCTGGTTCTAGCTATAGCTTCCTGTCCAGCCTTTCTATATGAGATTGGTCAGCACTGTAGTACAAAGAATTTCCCCCCATTTGAGGATACTGGTCTACTGTAAATCAGTTACTTTTCAAGCATCTCTTTGGTTAGGTAAATAAACTGAGCATTTCACATTTTTCAGTGGAAGCCATTTTCACTAGCCCTTGAAGAAGTTCTGTCACTCTTCCTTGCCCCTTTCATCCCCTTTTTTGATGATCCTTGAAAAATAAAAACACCTAAGTTTTATATCTTACCCCAGCACAGTTTTCTCCTTATTGCATATAGAGGTGAAACTATGAACTTACACCTACCGCTATAGCTATTCCCCAGAGAATCCCACTGGTCTTCTGACCCATGCACCTCACTGAGACCCCATGTCGAGGTGCTTGTAGGCTACGACCTTTTCAAGTCAGTAACACATATTTCCCCACTTTGTAATTCTAGCCCTTATTAACTGTTTGTAAACAATTTAATTTGGCTGCACTCATATTAGACTTGGAATGTCTTAAGGAAACAAATCTCTTAGTAAGTGTCATGTCATTCATTCAAAACCTCCCTTCCCCTTCCCCTTCCCCTTCCCTTCCCTTCCCTTCCCTGTCCTTTCGTGTCCTTTCTTTTCATGTCCTTTCCTCTCCTTTTGTGTCCTGTCCTGTTCCATCCTTCTCCTGTCTTTCTTCTTTGTCTTTAATTGCAGCAGTTGCAGCTGTTACGATAACATTTTGATAGAGAAATATTTCTTGGGCCCAAGATGAAAATTCTGGTCAAAACTGCAGGGAGAAGGTACAGCCCCATCCTGGGTCAGAAATCAGAATACTCCCTTGGGAAACTGCAAGTTCAAGGTCCAAGCTTCACAAAAGACATAATTTTGAGTTTGGGTGTTCTTATAGGACTGTCCGAAGCGGTGGGCTGAAGAGCCAATATCTCATCTGAATTGTTCCACTTTGTATAACTGTCACTGGAGCAAGGAGAAAGGGAATTTTCCACTCTGCCCCTCTGTCTGGAGCTAATGGATTTCACCAAGGAGCAATTCAGCTCAGCCTCTGAAAAATGACCAGCAATTCAGAGTGCCCAGCTAGAGGCACGTTGAAGGGATTTTCAGAAAATCTGGAATTCTCTACATGCCTCAGCCAGGCCTCCCTGAACTGAGCACCACCCCCCTCCACCCCGCAGCCCATCCCTCAGTCTCCAGCCATTTGGGAAAAAAACTCTCATTAATCCTCTCCTGCGCTTTAGAGCTGTGAGACCTATATTCTGGTGCTTATAGAAAGAGAAGTAGATAATGGTGAGTGTCCAATTTTTACCAGTGGCATCTCCCTGTACTCTATTCTGAGCACCACACGCTTTGTCTGCTAAGCTGATATGCAGGGAAACTATTGTTGAAAAATGGCTTTCACTCAGGCAAACCAGGCAGCTTGCTGTGCACGTACGTTTATTTTTGAGATCTTTGATCTATTCAGCCACAGCTTTGATCTGTCTCTCAGCCTCAGATATTTCTCCTAAGGGCTCGGCACTATCTTCTCTTTCACAAAAGCATTTGCGTTGCCTCTACCTCCTCCATAAGATTTCCACACTGCTGGCTGAAACGCTGTTCTCCTTCCAGCCTTCTAAACCTGGCACCCTGCGTGCTGCTGGTGGTGGCAACTGCCCCTGTGAATATATCTCATGGGTCCTGGTGCCAGGGCCTTGGCCTCTGGGCCGTTTTTGCTATTTATTTTATTTGGGTGTTGGCCTCTTTTCAGCTGGACAAACTATGCACTTAAGTTAAGCATATTTGTATTGGAGAGAAAAAACTCCAACTGTTTTTAAAGTAGCCTGATAGTTTTAAAGCACTGTAGGAGTTGTTTTTTGAGGCAGGTGCGCTKCTGCGAGGGGAATGAGCTAGGACACTATGCTTGCATCACGCAGAGCCCTTCTGGCCTCTCCAGGCTATCCATATTTTGATAAGAATCCTTCTTGGCTGAAATCCCTTCGGCTCTGTGGCCTCAAAGGATTTTATTTGCAAACTTTTTTACCACACACATCAGAAGTGTGACTGACTTGATGGCTGCAGAGCTTATATCTAGCACAAGAGGTCAAAAGCCCTCAAGAGGAGCAGAAGGGCAACCCTACATATCTGTTTCTACACGAGTAGACAAAGATTTAAAGCCAGAGAGATTTTCCTAAGTAAAAGTGTTCCACTTTATTATTGGGCTAAAAGCATGGCTTCATAATTAAACCTGAAATAAGCGTAAAACTCCGTGTTCACTGCATTTAACTGCAATCAAAAGGCATAAAAACTGAGTAGGAAATAAGAACTTGAGCCAAGCCAGCCCCCTCAGCAGTGCTTTATTGTGACTGTCATGAAACACCAAGGGCTTTCATCAACTTGGTGGCCTGCCAGATGTACCAAGCACTTTAAACAAGTCTTACAGGTACTTCATGCTTTAACGGCCTTTAGCAGTTTCCATTAAACTGTCATATACTCACCCAATGATAAAATAAGTTCTTTATTAGGGCAGTCAGGAAAGAGATGCGCAAATATTCTAGCTGAAAAATTTTGGAGAGCTGCAAAGCACAMAGTAATATTTGAATCCCTGTGAAGCAGCCCCATAGGAGAGCATGGAGGGTTTTTCATCACAGATCTTCCTGAAGAAGTAGTATAAACTTARATTAACATAGTATGCAGAGGGGCCTAAGCATGGACCAGAACTCTCATTCTGCCATGCCTTTTACAAACACAGCATCCCAATAATTGGCCTTGCCTTTAAATGCTTACAAATGCAATGTAACTGGTGATAAACCAGTCCAGGGTACATCAGGGAACAGGTAAATTATACTGATGAGTATAATCATCAAGGCTACAGCCTTAACAGCCTAAATCTTATTCTTCTCCCCCTGCATAAGAAAAACATTTAATGTGAAGTCCCAGGTCTTTAGTATCACAGCCCTTCACATGGTTCCCTTTGCTGTGCTTTCGAAGTTGCCTGCATCCCTGGCATGGGCCAAAAGCATGTGTTGCAGATCATTTCTACTATCTTGCCAGTTATGGGTTCTTACACAGCTGCTCAAGAGTCAGTGAGTGCTCCTTCCCTCCTCTTCCTTCCTTTGTGGGCAGGGAAAGGTAGTAACTRTGTATTATTCCAGTAACTATGGATCTGATGTTTCACCCTGGTATCCAACGATGAAAAAGGACACAGCTTGTTTCATGGAGTACCACTGGAACAGCTCAGAGAGTAAGAATGAAAACTGAAGACAGAATAATGAACATTTGACTCTTCCAGTTCTTATTCTATCTCCAGAAATGGGACTAGTTGAGTCTGCATATGGCTTTCATCTCAGCTTTGCCTTAGGGCAGTTCTTGAGAGTTCCTTGGTTGCTCCTCTAGCTACCAGCCTTGTCAGCATCTACCTTGTAACCCCGTTGTGTGGACAGCCCCCTTAAGCCAGCTCTCGTGTTCTTCATCGTGTATCACTCACAAGCAGCACTTGTCTCCCAGCTCCTATTTGTGTTTGCCACTGTGSTCCATTGCCACCCCTGCTCCCAATCATATGCAACCCCAAACCATATGGACTGCACGGTGCTGCTTGTCGGCCAGGTCTTCCTGCAGTTCTTCATCTGTGCTTGCTCCTTGCTCTCCCAGTCATTGCGAGGAATGGGGAAGTGACTGACACGGTAACAGCCCCCATGTACAATCACCACATTCACGTACCAGAAATTAAAGCTGACAATATAATGCCTAGCAGTAAAAGTCTAACATAAAAAGCTGGTGTGAAGAAAGAAAAGTATGATTAGCCCTTTGGAAGCTTGCTCAAAACTAGCAGTGCGTCCACTCTTGGTGTTTCAGCCCTCTCCTTTGAGAGGTGTTTTGAGGGGTTCTTCACAGTGCTGACAAAGACTTGTGATGGTCAAACTTGGTTTTATTTAGGGAAAAACTAAAACATGATGGGACCCTAGGAAAGTTATGGTACTTTCCTGCAGTAGAATAACACCCACGGTATTGTAGGAAGGCAGAAGGAAGAGGGTAGAGGGATTTCCTCAGCTGTGAGAGATGAAGAAAGAAGATCCTTCTGAAGAGTGCTGCTCAGAAATATGGCACGGCCAGGGGCACCGGGCTGGTGTCTGCCAGAGCACTCTAGCCCTTCTGTCGTCTGACCCGATTGACTATGCTGGCCTTTCCCAATCTGTGCTGGCTGAATAGAAAAGGAGATCTAGCCACACTCCAGCAGTGCAAACTTCTTAAAAATGGCTTACAGTAGTTTTTATTCATACACAATATCAGAAGCAATTTGAAGGTCTAATAGTCTAAAATCCTTCCAGGCCTGGAAGCAATCGTTCCGTATTTCATAGGTGAGCTGAAATCCCCTTCTGTGCAGTCACATGTAGTTCCCATTTCTAGCCTACAGAGAGCTGGAGATACAAAACCTATTCCACAGGAAGAAAACATCCATCTATATCCTATAGGCCACAAAGCAATCACCAGAAAATAATGAGCTTTGCTTGCTGGTGACCTGAGCAGAATTCAAACTGTGAAAATTTCCATGACCAAGATCAGTCAGTTTAGCTAAAGAGGCTAAGTGGGTAGCTGGTTTTTAATTTTTGCATGCTTGACTTTTGCTGTTTGATTATTTCAGGCATCTCATTTCCTCAAGTATTACTTAGAGGAGAGATGAAAATAAAATGATACATGAAACCATGAAATAAAATAAAACTGACATTCACAAAAGAGAGAGAAAGAGGAGATCTGGCTCTAAAGCAGGCAAAATTTCACTGGAATAGACAGAGATGCTTTGTTTGTGCCAGGACTCTGTTTTTCCCAGCAAAGTCCAATCTAGAAAAAAACAAGATAGAGGAAGGTCATCATTATTACTGCAGGCACTTAATTCGATTTCCTAACTGCATCTTGATTGATCTGTAAGGTTTTTAGAGATAGGGAGCCAAAAAGCACTAGGGGAAAAAAATTCAATTTTATGGAAACCTTATCGAGTCAACAATTTTCCCTGGCTCCTCTTCTCATTCCTTGAATCCTTTCACAAAGCGAAACCTCCCTTCAGCCCCAGCAGCGCCGTCACGGCAGAGCCTGCCAGGGTGAGGGCCGGGGCTGAATGAGCTCTCTGTGCCCGCTCTGCCCGCAGCTCTGCCCGGCGCGGGCGCCTGGCTCCGCACAGCGCTCCTGTGGCACCGACCAGCACCCGTGGGATTCTCCCAGCTGCAGGCAAAGCACTGCTGGCTGGGCGACCCCCACCAACACACAGAGCTTGACAGGTGGAAGGAGGCCTGAAGGGAGGCAAAGCCCCTACAAAGTACCTTTGTGAATGATAAATAAAAAAGCATTAACATTGAAATAAAGGTCTTATCATGACTATATTTCACTCACGCTTACTTCCCCTGCCATCCACCAGGACAGGGCCGTGTCACAACATTTGCAGGAATGGGGGTTTGTAAACCTCACGGTTCCTGAGCAGACAGACATTGATAAAGGTCCAAGCTGGGACCTTAAACAAAATCCATGGTCTTTTGGGGTTGGGGGTGGTTAGCAGCTGCCCTGAAATCATTAATGATACCTAGTTACCCACAGAAGACTTGGTCTCCATTTCCACCACCGATACTTTGAACATGGAATCATTAGTGCTTTTTGGTGAAGTTTAATAAGCAAGCTCTGTGGAGGACACTGTCATTTTGCATGGGTTTGGTAGTCTAAGCTTTCTACTACAGGTTTATTTAAAGGTGCGCGTTTTGCTTAAAAAAAAAAAAAAAATCACAGCCAGGACATACACTTCTCTAGGACATTTGCCAGTGCTGTCAAGGGCAGTTTTATGGGCAGGTATACACATGTCCTACGTGGAGATGCTGTTCATTTTCCTCAGCAGGCTCAGCACGCATGCTTGAGTACTCATGCTGTGGAAATCTGCTCGCTCTGACTAGCAGGTGGAGAAATGAATTATAGCAACATCCCTCCAGGCCAAAAAAAATATACTGATTGTCACAGTAGTTGGGTGTGACCTCTCATTCTCCTTCACTTTTGGGGTTTTTTTTTTGCCTGTAGATCAACTAGTATGATCATCTGCTCACTTCCCAGGATGTTGTTTCGGTTCCGTCACCTTTTACACTCATACCACAGAGCCATTAGCCACGAACTGTACTGGATTGCCCTTATGAAACCCAGTGACTACCACGTTCAGCTTCTGCTGCCCCCTCTCCCYAGTCAGCCGGCCCCTGGGGGAGTACCTCTTGACATCTCCCTCTTGATTCCTCTTCTCGGTGTATTCTAGGTCAGCACCAACACACTCCCTGTRCTGTAGCAAATTTCCCCCTGTTTATTTAAAAAAGCAATTAACTAGAATGGAAGTTTTCCAGCTACTCCAGTCAAGTAAATAACTACATTTAATTTGGGACCTAAAATTCCTTTGTTTCACTCTGCCTTGACACAAGACAAATACCCAAAAGGTACAAAGTCAACTGCATGTAGCCAATAGCATGTAGTCCATCTAAAATGGGCTTGCTTATGACTCTTTGGCACAGAGATGAGGAAAAGACTCTGATGGGACCAACACCAGCTTAGACATATTCCCAAGAAATCTGATCCCTCAGAAGCATCAGCTGAGTCACAATTACTCATTTGCTCCTTCAGTTGGTTGGGGAGGGGGACATGGAGAAATAGCTTATTAATATTGGCTCATAACATCTAAAAATTGCAACAACTCACATGTGGTTCAGTTACAGTGGCTGCCATGTAGGGGAGACAGAGCCAAGATCCACCCAGCCTCCATTGCTTCTCTCCCAAACTTGTAGCTTCGCTGACTCCCGTTGCGGTCAGACCCAAGGTATGAGCTGTCTGTGTGGGTGTATTTGCAGATGGTATTTCTCCAAGGCACAGCGTAACACTGACACACAGGCACTCTGATAATCCAAACCATCATCTAGCCCTGCAGAAGGGCAAACTCAGTGGCAACGTTGGCTCATTTTTGCATTATACCGCCAGGTCTGCCAACCTTTGCTTTGAAGACCTGGGCTGAGCAGCAGTGGGGTCCACATGAACACTCAACAGATTCTCAGGGAGAAAGGGGGATAAGTTGCCTTTCCAGAAGACTATGCTTTTGGTAGTTGAAAGACAAAAGAGGCTTGTATCAGAAAATATTTGTGTACAGGCGATTTGAAAACATTGAGGTAACGTTATGACTGAATTACCTGACTCTATTTTCACAGTAAATTCAGCTATAGCAAACCTGCATTTATAGCAAAGCAAATTAAAGTCACTAATTGTTTCATATGTGCAATGTGGGAATTGCAGTTTCATTTATAATGAAACTTTGATTACACCATAATTGTTCTGGCAGAAAAATGACTCCATTTTCAGCGGCTTCTGCTGTGTTTTCAGACTGTGTCTGTGTCAGCAGTAGTTTTTATATTCCTTGACTACCTTTGTGCAATCACATCTCTTTAGGCTTTCCCAGAATTGTGATTCATATTGCCGGATTCTCAAAATCCAGACAAACTCAACAGAAACACTCTGCTTTAGGTGGAAAAGCAAACAGAAATGCAGTGTTTTGGAGAGACTGATAAGTTCTGGCTGTTCTGTGCAGAATCCCAGGGGAAATATCAACTCTTGCTTTTTATTTTTCTCGGCAGACTTCTGCACTTGACATGTCCTCTAATGCCTTTCCTCTTACAGAAAGCCACTGTTCCCTTGCAGAAGGTGCTTCTGCCACTTCCTACCAGAGCTTATCTAGTAATTGCCTACAAAGTATGACCATGTCTGCACTGAACATCTGAAATGAAAAAACATCATTGGAAATACCTTCATGAACTTGTTTCTAAGGTAATTAAATGCATAAATCACATTCCTTATGACCTTCTCCCTTCTATAACATGTTTTGCTTCACACTCATCCATGAAGATCACCGCCAAGGTGGTTATTGGTATAACTTTGAATGTTACAGTTGTTGGTATTTCTCCTATGTTTGCACTGCTGAGACACTGGTTTAAGACTCTGAACTGTTTGTAGTAGGGATCTCATTTTCTTGGGTTTCTATGTCCAATGTCTACAGGCCTGAGAGCTTTATAGAATGATACATAATAATTATAACCTGAAGTTCATCAGCTGTGCTTCCTTTACAACTTTTCCAATGTCCTTTCTTGTTACRAAGGAATACTGTAGCTATCAGGTGGCGTAGGAGGGGAGCAACTCTACACCTCTAGTTCCATAGAAACCCTAGGGTAGTTACACACAGCACAGCGAAGCAAGAAGTATTTGTAATTAACGTCAACAGATAGGGGCATGAAGTGACTGACAACACTGTGTAGTTGTGGCCTAAAGCAGGGAGACTTACAGCTGAGACCAAGGGTGTTGTTTCCATGTCATTGATACCAGGATTGAACCGCGAAGTGACTATTCACATCACTGGGGTGAGAAGCATTCAGTTTCCTCAAGATCAACTCTCTGTAGTCTGAAAGTGTGAGCAAAATGTGTCGGGCCACTTTCTGGGCAAACTTTTGTGAAAATGAAACAGATTTCCAAGAGATGAGAAAATTAACACCCCAAATGAAGCAGTTTTGCCAGATGACTTCAGCCTTTTCATATTAAACACACTTCCACGATAAGACTTGCATTTTTCTGAGTAACAGTTGTAGGCATCAGCAGTAATATGCTTTAGCATTTAGCTGGCAATACTAATGAATGTTTATGTGGGACACACCTCTGGATGGAAAAACTCCAGTATTAACATTGAAAAATGGAACCATTTTAACCTGGATTATTTAGAAGCTTTTCCTATGCTTACATTTTATAAATACTAATGGCATGTTTCACTGTTCATGTTATAAATCGACCATGAGACACAGGCATTCACTTCTATATATTTGAGCACAGCACTGAACAAGATGTGTCACTATTTTAGAAGATCTCAGTGTTCTCAACTGGAGAAACTGGTACTTCTAAAAGTCTGTTCATCCCTGCATTTGACTTGCAATCTTCTGAAAGTCTCAATGATGGGAGTCTGGTGCCATCAAAAAAACTGTCTTCAAATTTCTTCTTGTGATTTGTGTTCTTCACTGAAGGTTTTTCAGCAATCTTATATTTATCTTCTTGAAATTTCAATAATTCTGCATTCATAGAGGCTGAATTTATGGTAAATACATCTGCATCTCTCAGTACGTCATGGAGTTCCAGGTAGGCTAAAAAACTCCTTTGATCAGTTATAATAAATGTCTTGGTTCAGATAATGTCAAAAATATCTATTAACAATTAACATTAGTGCTGAGGCAAATCCCGTAATTGATTATGTCAAACTGCATTCCTGATCAAACGTACAGAGATGTCTGATGATGCTGGAAAAATATAATTAGCAAATTTGATTGTAATCTATCATAAACCAAATTAACATATGGAAAATGACTCAGATAATTCTTTAGGAATCTAAAGAGAATTCTTATTATTTTAGAATGTCATAAGCCAGACACTGCCATGAAAGGAAAGAAAGGTAAAACTCATTAAAGCATTTGCAGTAAAAGGCACTTTTCATTACAAAGTTCCATATGTCAAAACTGAAACTATTCACAGAAAAGAGTTGGTTTTAGTAAGTCTCATGATAATTTAAATTCCAGATTGTCAAAATGCATCTTTTTGGTACTTTAAAGGAGAATTCTTCTTTTCTGACATAAAATTCCTTTTTTCTTCAGCAATTTTCATTAATATATCATGAAAAAGGTTTAAAAAATAAGTCAGTTATCAGCAAAAAAATCATGTTTTGATTAAAACAATCATCCTCTTTATTATCATGATATCACACAGAATTTCTTTTTTTTTCTCTTTGTCCTGAGTGAGCTTTGAAATCTCAAAAATTCCTGCAGAGCAGAAAACTGCTTTGCATTCAGCTCTTGCACACATGTCAGCATTTGATTATCTCAGCATACTGTACCATTGGTTTTAGTTAGGAGTCATGAGACAATGTCAGCATTGTGAAACCTATCCAAACTTCCGAATTCTTTATTTGGGGGCATATTTTTTTCAGCATGTCTTTTCAGACAGAAGTAAATTTTAAATGTTTAACATTTGCACTCTTTTTTTTCCCTAGATGTTATTACATTATATAAATAGCTACTGCGTGATGTTAGGCCTTTCTCTATCATCCAGTGGCTGACAGTTGATCCATCAGTGTGTATTTCATGTGCAAATCCTTTCATTTTCTGTGATACACTTCCATTGCTGGTTCCGTGATTTTTTTATATGCAGTTCCTTTGATGTTAAATAAATTAATTTGGAGCCACAAGTAATTGACCGAGTTTCCTACATAAAAGCGTTTAATATACTACTTTTTGACCTCTGCTGTCCCACATGCCAAGAGGAATGTTAAAATTCATACCACGTTTAGCAGGACAGCAAATCTGGGCTTAGGCATATTCAAACAGAATTTTAAAAATAATATCCATGCAGGTAGCTTCTCAGCTACTCACTGCTTACTTGGATGTCTTTAGTTAAGACTACGATGTTGTCATGGCCAAGGAGAAACTGCCTCTCCAATAACAGCTCTGAAATCAGTGCAGGGACTACACGATAAAAGCAAAACCTTAACCTTCACATGGATCCTTATCATCAACCAAACCTAAGCGTCAAAGCACTAGTTCAATGTACTAAGACTTGAGTCAGAGGCAGCTATCTGCTGTATCAGCTTCAACTTCACGGGGAATTAGACGGCAGGTTTTTGTTGTGAGCACGAGAGCARCCTGTTCCCAAAGTGACTAAGAATTTGGTGAGTGAGGCAACACCTGCGCTGTGTGTTGAGGCGAGACACAATCACGTTCAGGGTGACTGGCTGGCAGACACCTGGAGGCTCTGGCGCTGGCACTGTTATCCAGCGCTACATCTTGGCTTTGAGCTCCATGAATCCATGGCTGCTCGGTGTTTGGTTTATTCAAAGCACAGACAAAGCAATCTCCCTGTATGCCATGTAAACCAATCCAAAGTGATTGCAAGGAGGGCTTGTACCCCTTACACCAGCAGCAGCTGGAAGGGTCCTCGTAAGTGTAAGAGAACCAGACACTAAACGCAAATGGCTGGTGACTCTGGACYAGCAACATGGTGGAACTGTTGCTAGTTGTCCCACCAACACCACAATGCTACTCAAGCTTTATCTAGAGGGGGACTCGGCCAGCTACTGCTCGCAGGGCAGACACCAAGTCTGTGCAGGCACCATGTCATTCATTACCCTGTGTGGCATGGGTCAGAGAAGATGGACATGCGGAGCCAGGAATCATTAACACACTGATACATATATACCACTTGTTAATGGAGTAAGACTCACACGCATGTTCAACAGGACAGTTGAGAGGACACAATGCCACACGATAGTGTTTTTAGGGCAAACTCTGACCCAGGATGTCCTGACTGGAAGTTGCCATCTACCTCCTACCCCTGAATTTTTATATGGATAGATCTGGCCTTTGCTCAGTACTTTCTCCTCTGAGATACAAGGTCAAGGGGTAAGAAGGTTTGGTATATCTCAGGTTAATGCTAGATAACCATCTAGCATTAGATGGTGCTCAGTGTTTAAGGGTTAAACCTTATCACACCAACCTTAGGACCATGCATCCAAAATTTGGATCAAAGAAGGCCAGATCAACCTCATAATGAAAAAAGTAGTTTGCCACCTGATACAGATCCAGATGCCAGGGCAAGCAGGAGCCAAAAGGATCACAAAAGCAATAGCAGAAAATATCAACAACTGCTCAGGCTTCATCCAGAACAGACATTACGTTATGCTGTGTTATGTTTAATGGAATCCAAATTCTGTATGTGGTTGGGTGAAATATGCTGAAGTTTGGCTGCTTCCTGTCATTATGCATGAAAATTCCACCTGGTGATGATAAATATTGAGCCATAAACCTCTGCAGAGTTCAGGAAAGATTTCTTGTCTTCAGAATGTTCTGTTGTTACAACAACGTGACTCAGGACTTAGTACGTATGGCTGTTTCTTTTAATCCAGTGTACTTAGCTTCAATGTCAATTTTAGACACTCCCCGTGGAGCTACATGAAGAATGAAGTCTTGATCGTTGCCCAGCTTTATGGAAATTCAATGCAAGCAATTATGAGCTGAACCCTGAGAAAGTCACATTTATAAGTAAGAGCGAATAAGGGAGCTTAGTGAGAGCAACTACTCTGTGAGCAGCAGAGACAAAACGAAGTGCAGATGTGCTCAGCTGCTCACTGCCTCCGTGGTGCTTGCTGACCTGATGTCAACCACCACCTGAACTCCAGGACCCCCTCCCCATGCCACTGCTCCAGGTGAAGTGGGAGGCAGACATATGAGGGAGCCACTCCAGCCAGCAAAGGGTCTTAGGCTCTCCCAGTGGCCTTTCTGTCTTTGATCTGCTTGGGCTTTTGGAAGTTTTGGGGTAGGGTTACCTTTATGGGGGGGTCTTTGATTGCAAGTCAGAAAAATCCTCATTTCAGTGCTTATGTTGTATTGAATTATTCTGGCAGGAAAGGACTTAATACCTCTCCTCCTCCCATTTTATGTTATCTTTCTTTACCACTGAGTGAAATAAAAAAATACAGGTAAAAAAAAGCTTGCTTGTATTTCACTTCTTTTTTATTGCATTTTCTTTTTGTCTTTATACATCGTTCCTTTAAAATTCTCCCCTGTTTTTGGAAAAGCTACCAAAAGGTAACAAATGAAATAAGACATTGTAGTCCTGCAGAAATTGATTCATTCCAAATGAAACTACCTTTGATATGGTATGTTTTTCAAAATAATCCTTTTTTATTCTGCCAGCTCCACTATTCTATGTTGCAGGCTTGAAATGAAATAGATGTATAGTTTCCTATGAGTCTTGTATGACCTCAGAAGAATTAGGATGGTTTACATTTTTTTTATTTTATTTCATTTACTTCACCAGTCTTTAAGGAATATTTTGGTAACTGTCAAATGTCCATAATTTATCACAGTAACGGACTGGTGAATGGACAGAGGTATCATTTCCCTCTTCCAGTCTAAATCAGAATTGCTAAATTAATATACCGTACACATACTGAGGTAACTGCTAATAGTGAGTCTTCGATTTAAGTGGTAGAATCCTCAACAGTTTGGCCATGGACAAGCTGACTCCTGGCATCACTCATACTGAGGAGTTCTCATGTACCACAGTGAACTGAAAGAAAATTTTATTTGTTTGTGGATTTACAACATAAGGTTTTATAGTCATACAAACCGAAAGGCAAATGCAGTAAAGGTCTTCTTAAATAACAGTTAGTGTGTCCAATTCACAGGGTTTTTTCTGTTTTGTCCAGTCCTTATAGCTTTGCATTTGGACTAAAACAGATGTAAATTGCTACTGTTCTGCTCTGGTAGCATTTCAGATACTAATGAGGAAAGAGATAAAAATAGTAAGTATGCAGCTTATATTTGTGATGTGATTGACAAAAGTGCTGCAAAAGGTGGGGCAGTATAGGTTAGGAGTGACAGCATGTTTACAAGACACATGGCTTTGTAAAAATTATGTAATATATTTTCTTGTTATATTTCATAAAAGTTCATTCCATATAACTGCTAGCTTACTACAGGCAGTAAATCAGCCTGTCCTTCCTCATTCTTTTGTTCTGGCACATAAAATTTCTACAGTTCGTATATATTTTGGCAACCACAGGGGTGATGTTGAAAAACAGGGAAAAGTGTCTTTCCATATTCACAGTGCTCTATGCCAGGAGACTTGGCATCTAATATTAGATAGCTGATTTCATACTTGACACAGATTAGTAGTGCCTTAGACCTAGCATCTTGCAACCCATATTTGTCCATTAAATAACTTTGACTCTTTTGTAATGCAAATTAGCTGAATGATAGTTTCCCAAGCGTACAGAATTGCTCATTATGTCAGAATCAGTGTCTGATTTGTGCTTTTGGCTGTGGCAGTAAAAGGACCTGCAACTCCCCTTTGTGCTAGCTGAGTCTTCCTTGCAGGGGGAGAAGAAAATAGAGCAGGTTTTGTTTACTTCCTTTAGTCTTTTTTTTTGCTGTTGTCACTAAATAGCGGCTTCTACCTCTGTGCAATAACATGGAAATGCAGCTAATTAAATCCAAGGATTGTAAAATACTCAGTGCTGAAAAGGAAGCTGCCACAAAATCCATTTGTGCAGCATATTAAAACGAAAAGAGCAAGTGCAACTGGAGAAATTAATAAAACTTGACCAGTGGAATCACTTAGATAAGATTCAAAAGGCTATGGAAATTCTCTAGGCTCTGATGTATTGAACAAAGTGAACCTCTTAGGTTATGACTTGGCCCTAAATGAGTCTGGTAATTAAAATAATGATAATATTTATTCAACACGGATTCATTTAATTTGGAATAGGACTCAATCATTCATAAATGCTGTAGAAGTGAGAGCTGCTGGACGTGGTTTTTTAAACTGGGTTGGAGACCTCAGTGTTTTTCATGTTTCTTTTCAATTGCTCAGATGTGCATCTTCCTCACTACACACTGAGGGTGCAGGACGGATTCAACCCAGATTGCATGGATAAGCAGCGGGAAGCCGTGGGATCTCCCTCAGTGCACACCTGCAACTGCAGACGGTGTACCAAAGCTGCAGGCATGTTCAGCAGATGGCTGGGAGCATTTGGGGCATGACRGTGCACATGGAGCCATCGTCAACATCTAGACACAGGCAGGTAAGACACAGCCAGTCTATTTGGGGGATTAAAATGCAGATTTAAGAAAAAAAGCCAACTCAAAAACATTTGGTAGAGAAAACAGGACACTGACACCAGAAATGAAACTACCACAGGAGTCTTATAGTAAAGGTTACCCCCAAATAGTCAGAAGTATCTCTGAGTCACATTGATATTTGCACATCTGTGTTCATAGGCTATGAACATAGTTCATAGTCCTCCTGCTGCTTCTTTTTCTTCCTTCACTTCAGACAGTCACATGCCTGTGAAATGTTTTGCCTGACTTGGGAGGGAAATACACTCCTCTGCTTTTCTATGCTAGATTATCTATCATGTTAAAGACTTCTCTGCCTACTAATGAGAGAAGGAGAGGATGGGCTTTCACTGAGAACTCTTCTTTGAAGCGAAAATCTTTAGTAGAGCCCTCTCATTTCTAAGGACACTATAATCATCTTGATGGGAGAAAAAAAGCGATTCTGGCTCTGTACCTATCTTCCTCCCACTCTCCCTCTCATTGTCCCGCTCCCTCTCCTTTATGCACATGTGCATGTGTGTCCACACACACACTCTCTCGATGGGCTGTGGAAGTAGCACCCTACAGTGCATGTATTTTCTGAACTGCACATTTACGTCCACACAGGTACAGTTATTTTTTCAAAATGGCCCATACCTGTAACACATGCGCACCAACACTCACACACCATACTTCAAGGACCTTACTTTTATTCTTTTCAGTACACTTTTATGGTTTTGACCTTCATTTTTCGCACACATCCTGTCAAACCTTTTGCAAATGAATTTTATAGACACAAATATTTGCACTAAAGGAATTTGGAATTATAAACACCCACAYTCAAGGAGACTTTGCTTTAAACATGAATGCTCTGCTATGGAAATACTTGCATTCTTCACTCAGGGAATAAAATCTGCATCTTGTCCGACCGCTTCCAACCAGGCAGCACAGCTTGAGTTACAGTTATGCACTGTAATTCCCTGTGATAGAAGTATACTGACAATAATCAATTCAAATGCATTCAGATATATAAATTTAAAGTAAATGCACGTTGCTGGAGGATGCTCAGCAAGCAGAAAAAAGAAAAGCCCTGTAGCCTAATATGTTTCTTCTTGGGAGTAGCTTTATATGTCCTTATGCTGATATATTCTTTGGGAACACTTTAATGCAGTTCCTATAATTAGTGAGTACTTCATAATCACCTTCTAGAGAATGAAATCTCTCTGTAACACTCAGGTTGATTTTGCAGGCATCATAATGTAAATGGTTCTTGTATCAGCAGAAGGAAGGTTGCAGGGGGGGCTCTCAAACATTACCAGGAGGCATCAATGTCCTTTCCCTGTAGCAAACTACACTTCTCTTCTTTGAGAAATACTAGTGAAATCCTGGTCTTACTGAAGCCCGCGGGCATCTTGACAGCCACTCCCCCAGCAATCCAGCTAGGGGAATGGCTTCATTTACATTGTGCAGGGAGGGGGAGCAGTGAGGTATGTAGGGACAGAGTCAGGTGCTCCTTTCCTCACCTGGATGAGGAGGTCACCTGTGGGCTGTGTCCCGGCCCGGGGAGGCAGCGGGCAGCTCTCTCCCAGGCATCCCCCGTGTGCCCTGCACTAGCAAAGCCCCTCCGGCCGCTCTTGTTGTGTTCTGCACACCCGTCTCCCGGTCACAGCCCGAGGCTATGATGTCTACAGGCAAAATGTGTTCCTTTAAATAAGATTAACTGCCTGTGATAGTATGGAGAGATTACCGTGTGCTTTTTAACCCTTTGAGTGTCCTGGGACAGACTGCCTATGGGAGCCCTGCCGGCACSCAGCGTGCTGCCACTGCTGCTTGCCAGCGCGTTTTCTATTGAGTTGGCATGCCGAGAGATGTGGAAAATGATGACTGAATATCAGTCTGATATATTGTCATGCTTGGTAATTATTCTGTCAAGTGTCTTGTGAGAGGAGAGAGTGGTAGAAAGAGCCGTGGAAAACTGGGCAAAGGTTGTTGTTCTTGTAAATATCTTTAAGCTTAATGTTCAGTAATTGCAGAGTGATAAGAAGGACCAGAGCTTATAAGCCTTATTTCATATGATTCTAAAATCAACCTAGTGAAGGAAATGTCTAGAAAAGAAATTGTGTGGAAATTTTACTTCTGGTACTGTTTGCCAGGTGTTTGAGAACGTAAAAAAAATTGATGACTAAAAAAACCACATCAAACAGTTCTAATTTTAATGCAATTCTTTCCATCTCTTTTCTTTCTCTACAAATTTGAATTTGATGAGAGAGGGTTGCACATTTTAAAAAAATATTAGTTGATTACAGCTCAATTCCTGGACCCCATGGATCCATGCACCTCCTCCTGTTCGTAAGCATGCCCAGAAAATTCCCTGGTTTTCGGTTTGAACCAAAGAAGGCTTTTATGGCATTTCATGCTAAAATGTATTTACCTGAAATAACTGCTYAGAAGTGATCTATAGGATTTAGACTGCTCAGAAGTACTCTATAGGATTTAGGCTGTGACAGCTAAAGGATTGAGACTGTGATAGTGCTCTCTGTCTCAAAAAACAGAGCAAAGAATTTATAACCAAATGGCTGTGTAGTAATCTGATTAGACAAAGCTTGCACCTTATGTATAATATAATGCATAATAATATAGCTCTTTGATTTCCTGTAGAATTTCTAACACACTTGGAATGAAAAGTTGATGATAACTGTACAAAAACTAGGCAGTATTTTTGAGAAGTTCAATCAAAATGTGGAAGGGGACTATGTCTTTCAAGTACYCGAAAGCAGCTAGTTAATAGGGTGATTTGTTCATTGCTGGAAAGGTGAGGGGAAGAGCATTTGTAAGACTAACCTTTCATGCAAGGATAAGTTAGATTAATGGTTTACAAAATGTTCTGGGTAAAGTAACTCTTTTACCTGCAGGGTTTTATGTAGGCAGGCATGTGAGAAGTCTGTTTGCAGTACTGCAGGGTTGGCATGCACTACTTATTTAGATTCATACCTGCAAAGCCAGTAGTGATTTCATGCCATCAGAATGATTTTGGAACAGATTTCTTTGCTCTTTCCAAGAGAGATAATTTGTGAGAAGCCCTCCTGGGGAAGACTTGTTCTTTCTTTAGCCTTCACACCTTTTGAACTGCACATGCTTTCGAGGAGGATTTTAAAAGGGAGTTGAAGGACTTTGGTCAAAGCATAAGACCAGATTCCTAAGTCTTAGATTCTCTGTTTATATCTAGCACAGAGATCCTGTGTGGMCTGGAGCTTGTCATCTAACTTTTTATGTGCCTCAGATTCACTTACTCTGAAATTGTAAAATTTGTCCATCTCCCAAGTAAGTAGCTGAGTATTAAAATTCTTTTTACTGTAGGACAGGACATCTATAGACAAGAGAGGACTGGGAGCTTCTCTTAATCACTGCTTGTACCACGCTATCAAATTAAGGTGTAATTTGAGATGGACACAGTTCTGGGAGATGCCAAGCAGCCACATCTTCCACTATCCAAGTGACTTGGGAGGGAAATACACTCCTCTGCTTTTCTATGCTAGATTATCTGTCATGTTAAAGATTTCCTTGCCTACTAATGAGAGAAGCAGAGGATGGGCTTTCACTGAGAACTCTTCTTTGAAGCGAAAATCTTTAGTAGAGCCCTCTCATTTCTAAGGACACTATAATCATCTTGATGGGAGAAAAAAAGCGATTCTGGCTCTGTACCTATCTTCCTCCCACTCTCCCTCTCATTGTCCCGCTCCCTCTCCTTTATGCACATGTGCATGTGCGTGCACACACACACTCGATGGGCTGTGGAAGTAGCACCCTACAGTGCATGTATTTTCTGAACTGCACATTTACGTCCACACAGATACAGTTATTTTTTCAAAATGGCCCRTACCTGTAACACATGCGCACCAACACTCATACACCATACTTCAAGGACATCTTCCACTAACCAAACCAAGGTGGCAGCGGAGAGAAGTGAACATCTCCTGGGAGGGTCCGGAGAATCAAACCATACTATAGAGCAGAGTCAGCATAGATACACATACGTATATACGCATGTCTATGTACACATAGCAGCCAATTAGCCTGATAAACTAACATTCAGTCAGAATTGGTTTTGCTATAGGTGTAGAATGACTATATAAATCAGACATTTCCCTTCCTTGCAATCCCAATCATTATAAGAGAACGTATACGGAGCTTGTTGCCTTAAACACAGTAGGAGCAAAGCCCTTTCGCTGCCCTCCATTTCCAGGATTGCTTTTCCAGAGAGTTCTTGCTGTAAGAAGCTCTGACTTTCCGGTCCAGACAAAGGTGACTAGGTTTATTTTACCATCTGTTTTCTTCTTTCACAGTCTCTGGCACTGTGGCTTCAAGAGGCACAAGGAGACCTCTCAGACCGTGTGCCTTGGCTGTGGCCATGGTTTGCCATATGGCCAATTGCCCGGGGAAGCAACCTCTAGAAACTCCCATTCTCTCTTACTACAAAGGGCTTTAATTGTCTGTTCCGCTCAGTCATAAATGTGTCTTGCACATGTGGCGGGTTGAATAGAATCTCTGGTTGTATGGCAATGAAATTCTCTTCAGATGGGAACTGCCCGTATAACAAGCTATAATACTTTCTCACATTCTGTAACAACAAGCTTGACACAAGCTTCAAAAARAAATCATTAAAATATACGCTAAAATACTTTACAGATTAGATTTTTATCAGACACATGGCCTGTCCTGTCCTGGCTCTCGTTCAAGTTGATGCAAAGTAACTCGCTGCCCTTACGTGTTCTTATTTCTGTTAAATAATAGCAGAAGGAGCAAAAAATTCAGGGACACACATTCAAACTGGTTCAGTAAAAAGTACAGAGACTTTTCTGTAAGTCATGGGAAAGGACCTTAGAAATGTTCAGTTACGTTTAAACATACAGTAATAGGATGCCTTCTAAAGCAATCACTCCCTGCATGCTGTTCTCAAGCTAAGCACCCAGGGATGAATCTTAAATGGTGAAAAAATTATTGAAGATTGGGATAGGAAGCCCAACCATGTCTCAGACTCTCATGCCTGTACAAGAAGACAACAGTGGCCACTGCTTAATGGTTTCTTGAGCACCTATTGGAACTGAGTATCAAAAAGATGTTTTTTCTCAATAAC
Source organism: Oceanodroma leucorhoa (assembly GCA_030449065.1). NCBI lineage: Eukaryota > Metazoa > Chordata > Aves > Procellariiformes > Oceanodroma > Oceanodroma leucorhoa. Next base: position 3,095,159 of record JASVER010000029.1, on the reverse strand, counting down.
CCTTTTGAAAAGAAGAATCAAAGAGCGGTTGGAGACATCAGTGGTTGTTAAAGGGCAAGCCATGCAACACTGTAGAATCAGCCTGTGAATACATACGGTCTGAGTACATTAAACTCCACACATCTCTGTAAAGGCTTCCCCTTGTAACTGAGGGAAGAACATGCTCCCTATTTCTTTTCCTATTAGAATAATTACAGTATATTAAGACACACCAGGCAGGTCAGAGCAAAGCCTGTTCGGAGTTTGTATTTCAACTGCACATTATGCACTTGCATTGTAATATATTCAAACTGACAGCATCGTTATGGTGAATTAGTCTAAATTAGGTCTAGACAGATATTTACAACAACAAGCATCACAGAGACTGTTTGGTGACTGACTGCTCAGAGGAATTAAATAAGAAAATCCCAGGCTTAAACCTTACAAATAAATGACTAAACTTATAAATGGAGGAATAAATGAGTTTAGGCCATGCTTCAGGAACAATACCAAAGTCTTCTCCCTAGAATTTTACTAGTTTACATTGCCAGTTTACCATTTTAATTATCCCCTCTGCTGCAGGGACATAACCCTGCTGTAATGCTATCGCAGGCTCAGAAGCCGGCACAGGGAGAGTGCAGGAAAGTCACAGAAAGTTGTAGGAAACATTACATGATTTCTGCTTCTGTGAAGTAAAAGTGCTTGGATATCTTTGAAAGGTTATCGTGAATCTCCTATGGCTATTTTAAGTCAGGTGTGTCACGAAGCTTAGCTATCATTTTAACATTAATAGAGTTAAAGACATAAATTAGCATTGTTCCACCACTAGTGGTGATGGGGAGAAAAGGAGACTTGTAGTTCACACTGTTATTATTTATTATTTGTAAGGAAAAAGGCTTTAGGAACAAGGCTGATTGATTGCTTTTAGCACTTTCCTCCTACAGATAATCATTTTATTACCCAGCTGTAATAAATCCACAACATTGCCAGTGGATCATATAATTAATTGTAATTTTATAGACTGAGTATATACAGCACTTCATCCTAAACTCACGGTAGGGTAAAAGCTTGCAGCTGCAGGGCAAGGGACAGCATATGACAGGTGTGGTGTTTCGCTGGTGGCCAGAGCCGTGACTCTCAGGAGAGCTCTYGGGGCAGCTGGGCACGCAGGAGATACCTGACCCAGCGTCTGTGCAGCCCGAGGAATCTCCACATTATTAGAAAGGACCGTGCTGCTGTGTCACGGCAGCATTCCCCGGCAGCGACACGGGGACAGCATGTTCCCAGCCCCTGGGGCAATGACATGCTTTCTCCCCTAGCCGAGGGGTGAGTGACAGGGGAGGGACTGCCTCTGCCAGCCCGTTTGGTTGTGGGATCTCGATCTGTCTGCCATAACACAACCTTTGTGCAGCCATCCAGGAGGGCTGGGGAGGGACTGAGGAAGAAAGCAGGCTGATCCCAAACAGGGGGGAATTGTATGCTGGACAAGAGACATGTGAGACCGGAGACTGCTTCAGCACCAGGGCTCTGCGTCTCCCAGTGTGCTGGAAAGCACTAGTGATTTTCACACTTGAGGAGCCCCCCAACAGTAAATTCAACTCTTTGACATGCCTTTTTTCTCTGTGGGGAAGCAGGAAACATTAGCATGGGCACAGCCTTCAGTAACAGGTCTAAACAGCTTCCAGCCTGGAGAAGGCTTTCACTCAGCTGACTCAGAGTGCGGGCAGAGCTACCGTCTGTGCAGATGTGCCTGCAGATAAACCAGGTGGAAACAGAGCAGTGCAAGTATTGTACATGTCCTACAGAAATGGGGCTGAGGTAAGAGTGATGGCAACACAGAAAGGTCAAATTTTCTTAAGATTGCCCAAGAGGCCCGTGCCAACCCCAGCACCGCCTGAATTCCGGGTGAGTAACTGCAAGTGCAGTGGAGGTTTACCTTCAGGAACACTATTGCTGCTACCTTTAATAAGTGCTTTAAGCGCTCTGTCAAAAGTGTTTAATAGTTATTTAGAAAGCAGAAGTAGAGATGTGAGTGTATGGCATTCGTTAGCCACTGCTAGAAGCTGGCTTGCATTTCTGGTCCCTGCTGGTTAAGGGAGGCTGAGGAAATACTACAGAGGTTTCAAAGGGGAGCCACAAAACTGACTTCTGGGCTGACAAACAGACTGTAGGAGGGGAGACATAATTTATTCAGTTTGCTGAAAAAAAGAAGCCTGAGGTGATTTGGGTGTTTTGTACAAGTGTTAGCACATGGGATGAATATCTGAGAGTAGAGAGCTTTTAAATTTTTACTGACAAAGGCATGACAAGATCCAATCACTGATAAATGTCATTCCATAGGAGAAACTCCGAATCACAACCTGCAATCAGTGGTGAGGACCTCACATGATTGCCTTCAGGCTATGAAGGAATTCCTTCTCTCTGCCTCCAAGATATATTTTGATTACTTTCCTACCCACCTACCACTTTCTGAAGTATCAGACCTTGGTCACCAGTTGGAAACAGGACGATGGCGGGGTTAGACCACTGACAGAAGGCACTGCATAGTCTCAGCTTTCTGCTTTGTGTATGTTTCTCTGATGCTCAGGCTCACAACGATGGCCAGTTTTGGGATAGGAAAAGCATTTTACTCCAAAAGATAGTCAGGCAGGGATCTTGAGAATTTTTTCCTTTACCTTCGTCAAGAAGTGCAGTTTGCAGGCTGGAATTCCTCATTGTCCCAGGGGCCTTCAGGGTGCAGATACTTGGTTGTCTCTTCTTTGCACCTAGTGTAGAGCTTTTTCTCCCAAGAGCTGAAACATTTAGTATAACTGTAGTCTTTGGGACATGCAGGAATTCAAACAATTCTTTCAGGCCAATAAAAGGACATCACTACCCAAGTTAAACATTTAAAACAAAGTCCCAGAAAGTCCGTCTCAGCCACTGGCCCATCCTGGCAATGCCCAGACTCCTCATGCAAGTCCCACAGGCTGGCAGCAATGAGCAGCTTGAAGCCCATCTCATTTCTGTTCCCCATCAGGATCAATAAACTGGAACTCTTCCTGCTCATCTCCCCTTAATAACTTAATCTAGCAGGTGTTCTGAGAAGATCCCAAACAGCACACTGCATTCAATATGCAATGGTAGTCRCTTTTAAAACATAGCTGGAGAAGAAAAAGGTCTTTATGTACCTGGTAAAGGGTGAAAATGCCCAGCCGAGTTATGGTCAGTTGACACAGGTTAAATTGTCCTTTCTCTGCCTGGGGGAATTTAAACCCCTGATTTCCAGAGGAAGAAATCTTTGCTTCTGGCACTCCCTTAGTTAAAGTACTCTAGTTAAAAGGACATTTTACAAGCAGGCAATCACCAACATCAGTCATGGTTTTGAAGAAAAGTGTAATGTCCACTCAGTGTATTTGAAGGAAGAGCACTGACATATCCTTTSTAATGTAAATTAAGGCCTGGGAATACTAAGTGAAAGTACTCAGATACCTGCCTGCAAGGAGAAGTGGAATACAGGAGTTTTGTCCCTGTTGTCAGAGTGTCCCATCAGCTTGGCTTCCCTCCTGCTTTATCCTGCACTGTATGAGGAGCCTATCCCAGGATTAGCAAATAACTATGAGCTTGTGCGTGGTAGTCCTTCTGTGAACCTGAAGCTTAAAGATTTCTGAAATTTCCAGCTGRATAAGAGAGAAACAGAGAAAGGCTATACCAGAAGAAAAAGCCTAAAACTATTTTCATTATATGGTCACTTCCATAAACTGCCCGTGAGAAATACCTGGGCTTTTACAAAACCTTTTGTCACAAATGAAGTTATTCTGTGAGCAGAAGGAAAAAACAATCTTTGRTGTAAAACAAGAATTATTGGCATGCTTCTTCCATTCACATTTTTAGCCTTTTTTAAAATGGAAACACGYCTAAGTGAGCTGTCTGTATATGCAGCTCTGTTTCCCCTTAGCTTTTGAACCTACTCATTGGTTTGAATCAAATTCGAGATAAGAATAAAACCCCCAAAGGTTTTTACTGCCAGAACATTATTCTGGGGGGGAGTTGGAAGGTGAAAAAGKGCAGGGGAATCTGGAGAGGGGACAGAAAGTCTTAATATTGGTCTGTTAAATCAGCCAAGAGACACAGCCGTGTAAGAAACCTTACTTCATGTTTTGTACTCACTGCTTTTATCTGACTTTCTCTTTCTTTCTGCAGATAATATCCATAGTTTTTGAGGGTCTGAGCCTCACTTATAAATCCCTCSAATAACTGCTTGTTATTGTGACCCTTGCAGGAACTTTGCAGGAACAATATATTTGAGGGTTGTCAAATTTGGTTCAAATCAGCCAACAAGTTCTGTGACTACTGAAAAGGAAAATATATGCAGGATGCAGTCTGGATAGAAATGGGAAAGCTTGTCAGCCCTGCAGCCATGAACAAACCACCTGATACCAGCCAGAGCTAATGAAAGAAGAAAAGCTCAAGCTGCTTTACCCACTCCAACATATCCCCCTTAAAATAGGAGGTTGAAACRCAGGCTAGTAGAAACTAGTTTATTGCTTTCAAATGCTTCAATTGCTGCTTGTGATTCATCAATAGAAGAGCGGGCTACAGCATGCAGGGAGGTTTGTTTGGCCAGCTGTGAGCCTGAGCAAGTCCAGACTCATGTAACCAGTCATCACTTTCTGACTGTTAATATATCCATGCAGAGCTCTCTGTTGTTGTTCTTGGGAAGAGTGGGTGAGGATGGAGGGAACATGTGGATGAAATATAGTTCCAGGACAGCAAGAGTCATTTGATCAGCATGTGGAGAGGCATGGGAGAGGAACATCTGCAATATGCTATCATACATAGAGATCACTATATCCTGACTGTCTGAATATTACAGACATATTTAAGAGGTTGCAAAGTGATAATTAACTTTCGTGTCCAACATTTCGGGGCGAGAATCTTGTTACTGAACTTATTCATTCATGATGGCCAATGCGCATTCATTTAAAAAGGCACATTTGTTCTTTTTATCCTATTTTTCTGTGCCCTTATGTATTTCAAAAACTCTTAACATCTTATAAAAATAAAAAAATCTSATTTTCTAGGCAACACAATCAAAATAATTATAGTAATTTTATTTTAACAAAAATTGTGTTTGGTATCTGCTTCTGTGGTGTAAATATAACCCACCCTACCATGTAATAGAAATTCATTTTAAACAGTACACAATYATATAGCTCATGTGAGGTCTGATTCTATTTTCAGTTATTAGCCGTGAAAGCTACTACTGTAGAAGCTATCAGTTCAGTGATAACCATTTGGTGGGTAATTGCATAATTTACATTAGCTCAGTGCCACATGTCAGCTAAGGCATGAAACACTTGCTCAGGAGTAGCTTTGTGTCTGATTGCAGTATACTGTAAGACTTCTGCTGAGGAAACTTCTGCAGGTCCTATTTGCATTTACACTAATTGCACTTTCTACACTGTTAAGGCAGGGAAAAGGAGCCTTAAACCAAGTACAGTTTTCTCATATTCTCTCCTCTGGGTCCCTTCACACTTCCTGGGCTATGTGATTACAATCTGCATATCTGGATATTGGTCAAGAACATCTGTATGTTTTCATACAGATTATTATATCACTGCAAGTGCACATGTGCAGCACAGATAATATTGGCACGCACAGTAGTCATATATATGCTGGCATGTTGGATTTACTGCTTAGGTCCGACTCACAGCAGAGCAAGTACGCAGAGCAAGTACRCAACCGTAGCAGATGGATCAGACTCTTCACAGACGCTTTGCGATGCTGTATTCCTGCCTGGGAAGTCCCTGACCCCAGCGGAGATCCTCAGTGCTGCAGCAATAGATGAGGATTGGCACCAGGTATGAAGAAAGGTCAGTGTATGTGGCAGTACAGCAGTGCCACAGTGATTAATTCAATTTAATTTAAATCAATTTAACATTTCACTCTGAACTGCTGGAATATTACTTTTGGCACAATGCATCCACACTTGCCTCTGTCTTTGCAGCCAGCCTGTGGCTCCCGGTGATGTTGAATTGCCTGCATGTTTGACAGCCATGTCACCTTCCCTGACGTCTAAGTAGGCATTTCTTTTGTTCCCTGACCAGCAACTTGACCAGCAGTGCAGCAAGGAGACGAAAAGGCGGTGTTTTTATGAGTAAAGGACAGACAATTGCAATAAAAGCTGCCCCTTTTACTGATCACGAGCCTCTCCGGTAGACTCAGCTAATAATATTGCAATGCTGAAAAGCTGACCGGCTGCGGGCAGCCCGGGAGGTAAATTAGTAGCTGCCAGGGCTGGCAGGTGGGGCTACCYGGGCTGCTGTGCTGCCTGGGTGCGATGCAGCGGGGAGGGATGGACACGAAGAAGGGGGAGGGGAAGGGAAGAGAAGCCCCCATATAAATACCATCACGCTCTAATCAAACCCGAAGCTGCAACCCCCGGGCAGAGGTTTGTTTTTCGGAGAGCGCGGCACGCGTCRGCGCGGCTGCAGCGCGGCGGGGTTGCGGACGGTGCTGCCTGGCAGAGTACAAAGAGCTCTTGTCGGGCTGCCGGTGACTTGTCCCAAAGTGCCGCAGGCCTGGCTTTGTTTTCTGCTCTTAATCACTTGATCGCTTGCCCATGGGTTTATCCCTGCCTCTGGTCACCGTGATTTTCACTAGAATTCAACTACATCAGCTATTAAAAAGAAGCCTTTGGGTGAGGGGAGTGAGCAGCGTCCCAAGGCCCGTCAGGGCTGCCGTCTCCTCCGCAGGGCTTTGGAGGGCCAGGGGGGCACTGCCAGGCGCTCAGCAAGGCTGCCCGGCTGCAATCCACACYGGCACGCCGGGGGGAAGCCCAGCAGTGGGTCCGGCCTGCTCCATTTTCCAATCCCCTTCAGCAATGTCCCCTCCTCATAGCTGCCCCAGCAGGGAGGCCCTCCCCCCAGGCTGGCCCTGCACCTCCACCTGAGGGCCGAGCTCCCACTTCAGCCTGCCCAAACCACCTGCACCCCGCACGGCTGCAGCCTGTGCCGTGGCCCACGCCATGGCTGCCCAGGCCTGCGCGGCACAGCGCGAGTGCAAGCTGCCCTGGTGAGGGGCACCGGCTTCCCTCAGCATCCCCATGGCGGGGACAGGAGGAAGCATGGGGGCTGCCAGTGGTGGGTGGTGGGGGAGGGGGAGAGGGGAGGCRGCCGGGTATGGCCCCAATTAGCCAGCTTGGGAACCAGTTGTCATCTTAACAGCTCAGCCTCTGCAGTCAGATAAAAGCCCTGCCGCTGCAATCCAGCAGGAGATAATGGCGAGCATTAGGCAAGAGGCTRAGCTCACGTGCCTCTGCCGTTCTGCCGGGGCCTCTGCAGGGGTGGGATGGGGACAGCTGAGTAGCTGCTGGCACATCCTCACCCCGATGCAGACACCTGCTTGGGGCCAAGGGGAGTCACGTCACAGGAGCACCCATTCCTTCCCTTACGGTCAAGGAGAGTCTGAAGGACTATCTCGCGTGCAGAGATGCTCCTTGCAGCACCAGTGTGCAAAGCTGAAAGAGGGATCCCAGCCCTAATTTTCATTTTCTATCAGGTTGACTGAATCTTCCCAGCAAAATGATTTGTGGAACCAGCAGCCACACCTTACAGACGTCTTTGAGCAGAGTTTCTTTTTTGAGACAGACATTTACATTCATACAAAAGTGGACGGATTTGCATTAGTACCAAGCACTCCCAGTTCCCAGTGAACTCATCAAGACTTGACCAAGGGCAACACTCCTGGAAACAGGAGGCTTGTAAAAAATTGCCTAGCTGTCAGCATTACATCAGGAAACGCTATCCTGTGCGTAGGTCACCTACGCAGGCATGGCTGCTCTGGATAGGCATGGCGGCTGCAGAGTTTGGCCAGGTCTTACTCTATGTAGTGCCATATCTTTTTGTATGGTTAATATGTGAAGCTGCCATCAGTGATGCTGGGCAAGGCAAACAGAAGCCTCAAGTGTGTGTAGCAGGCTGGTTTTCTGTCCTGCCAAACTTCTTCCTTGACCTCCCTGCCCCTGAATGCACAAGCTGTCCTGGTTTGCACACCCCCTGCATACCAAATTTGAAGGAAGTCACACTAGTTTTCTACTTTAAACCCACTTGCACCTGTTTATCTTTCCCAGTGAGTGTGTCAGCACCAAACGTAGCCTCACGCCTCTTGCCTCCGCTCACATCTCAGCAGAATGTAGGCTATTCTTCCTCAGATGGGTCTAGAAACCCATTTAAGAAAACACAGTTTTAAAAATACTTCCTCTTCTTTTTAAAGTTTTTTTTAAATTTTGGTTTCAGCTTTTTCTGTAGGGTCTTAAGGCAGGTATGTGAAAATGCTTACAAATTTAGTACCATTGAATATCACTGGAAGCGCAACCTGGGTTGCTAAATTCCTAGATGCATTTAGTACGTGGGGTTCATTTGTTTCTATATTTAGTTCATTCTGCATAGGAATGAATACAGACAGCATAAGTGTATACGGCACTGGAGAAGACAATAGCTTTTACTGCAGCTTGCTTCTGTTGGTTTTATGCTCTGCCGGCCAGTGGGATGACACTGGTGTGAAAGCAATATCACTGGGCAATATCACTGCCCCAAGGAGCCCAGGACTGCTCCATCCTGTAGCCACCCGAAGGGGAAAGCAGCCAGCCCCACGGACCACCCCAGGACGGTGAAGCCATGTCACATCAGGTACAGGCAGTGGCTAGCAGGTGCCACCTCCTGCAAGGTCCCAGGGACACATGGTCTCTCAGATGGCTAATCCCCAGCTGCCACGGCCTCTCCTCCACACCCAGCTCCCCACGCTGTAGGCAGCTGATCAATCTGATCTGTGACCCACTGCCCAGCTGCACCCAGTGGGCCGGATCGCAGCAGCAGGGTGCTGCTCAGCAGGTGTTTGTGATACAGGGCATTTGGGAGAAGGGAAGGGAAGGGAAAGGGGAGAAAAGGCAAAGCAACCAACATCTGCTTTCCCAGTCTCATGTTCAGCATGTGAGACCTGACAGTTGTTGGCAGCATGATTACATAGGGACTGAGCATGACGATACAGGTACTGCAGGAAGGATCAGGAGAGTCATGCATCTCCCTTCACCCTGAGCATGTGTCTTGCTTCACTGGGAGCTGCTCTGGCTTTTAATGAAATCAGATGGTCAAAGCAGACTAGGGGGATTTGAGAACATGTAGTTAAATTGAGCAATTTCTCCCTCTTACATTAAAAATAGTTTTGCTATGCTGACCCAAAAGCTAGGTTTTATTCATCAAATCATTTATTCAGATCTATAGTCCACAGGATAATTAAAATTTAAGAGTTAATTAAACCAGCAATGATCTAAGCATAAGTCTATAAAGAAGGCAGGGAATCAGATACCTTATATTCTCCTCTTAGAAGTCATGACTTCTATCACATATAACTACTTTCCCCTGTGTTGTGCATGGGAAAGACCTGTTTCTGAATGAGGACGTTTTCTATTAAAAACAGCAGGAGAAAGGTTCAGACACTAAGGGCTTCATCTGTAAGACTGACTTTTGAATGAAATCAGCTCAGTCTGGCAAAGCAGTGGCATAAATGTTTATTTATGAGTGTGTGAATAGTTCTGTTGCCTTTAATGCCATTACTTCTGCTCCTGAAGTTAGGCATGCCCTTAAAAGCTTTGTTTGAGCAGCCCCAGGGCACTCGCTGGAGGCTCGTTCAATTGGCAACACACAAACCAAGCACCTAGGAATCATGGACCTCAAAAAAGTGCCAGCAATACACAGCTCCCAAGATCCTGTCACCTAGCTGTTGCTCTGGCAATGACATGACTGGCAAGCAGACTGTGAAGGAGGTAGGGCTTGAGGAGATAGGGTGCAGAGCTTTGTAGAGAGTCGTGTGTGCACTGAAGGGGAAATATGCTGAGGATGCATTCCAGGGGTGGGAGAGTTGAGCTGTAGGGTTATTCATGGGACTAGGACAAGGTGGATTGTGGAGCTGTGTGGAACGGTGGTGGACTCATCAGGGGTGGACTGTGGACCACACCTGGGGTTGGGAAAGAGGTGCTGTAAGGTTTGGTGGAAGTTTGTGGCGCTGCACGTGGGGCAAGCTGCAGAGCTGGCTGCAGGGAAGTGAACTGAGGACTGTATGGAAAACTCCCTGGCTAGCAGTGGCAGCTCTAGAGCAGTATCTGGGGATTATTTCTTGTACTGTAAATACTGTCAATTGTTTTTGTTTTCTGTTCTTTGCAAGGTGAGATTCTGCACAGATTGCAAGCTGATTTAGGTCATCTCAGTAGCATGGATTAATCATTCAGGATCCAACTGTACATGTGGGCAGTTTCTACAGCCTCTTGAGTTCTGGAAATGTAGCTGACATGGTGATCGGAGAATGAGATTGCTGTGGAAACTGCTTCAAGAAGCTCTTGAACTTCAGATGACGCAATGACCTAAATGCTCTTTAAGGGTACAGGGAGTGGCTTGTGCTGTAACCAAGTCCGTCAATGAAACTGCACTTGAAAACAGACCTGAGGAAACAATACAAATTTTTTCTTCAGTAGTCATTGTTTGATTTTTTGAATAGATTGCATTTCCCCTTTCTTACAATTGTCAGCTCCTTACACTTCAGTTTTCCCCCAGCCCACCTGGCAACAAGGAGTGAAAGCCACTATTTGTCTGATACCTCATATCCCAAGGTAGGGGATATCTTCCCTGTCTGATTCTGGATTTGAGAAAGCAAGTAAGTAGGAGGTTGAATAAGAAGATGGCTTCAGCTGAGCATCAGTTTACTACTGCTCTCTGCCCTCCCCATTGAAGTGTCTCCTTCTGCAGACCACCTTACTGTCTGGAGTCCTGGTGATTTGTCTGACTGCTTCTTGCTTGGTTCAAAGGATGAATGGGTAGCTTGTCCAAGCAGCTCCAAGGAAGTAGCGCAATTTAAGTGTTGACTAGAAATCGTTTGTCCAAAAACTGAAGAATCTGGGAAACATATGGCAAAAACATTAATAGGTAAGCAGTGAACAGAAGATAAGAATAATACTCGTTGAAAAGCACTTAGTGCAAATGATTTGTTGAACTATTTACAGTAAATACAAAGTTTAGATAGATGTATATACACACACGTGTGTATGTATATACACACACATGATGTATATATACACATGTGTATATATCAGCAACAATGTCTGCTCTTTCAAGCCGCCCGCCTATTCACATTGTGTATCAGCCTATCCAGCAGGGTAGCAACACGAATGTGGCATGAATTTCACATCACTGAATGAATATTTTCGGGCACACTGACCTCTTGCTAATTCCTACCTGTAGCAGGAATATATTTCAGAGCTCTTATTACTTCAAAGGCCAAGCAGAGACACAGGCTGTTAAAATAGTCTCTTTCTGGTTTTCTTTGCTGAATTAGAAGGGCAAGAATAAGTGCTACCAGCCACCCTGCTTGGGATCACTTAGCTGAAAGCAATCAGCCAGTATCATCTGATCTTTTTCAGCGCTGTTGTTTGCATGCAGGTATACTTTGCTTTCAGCCTTTGAGGAGTAGTGCACATAAGGCAGGCCTTCAGAATGACATTGGTATCTTCCCCTGGAAGGAACTGTCTGCTTATCAACTGTGGCTGGAGTTATCAGAAATCAGCTAAACTCCAGGCTTATATAAAAAGGCACCAAAAGTGACAATGAAGTGAACCCCGATAGTCCCCCTGATGACTCTTCCTTTGGGATTCATGAGACAGAATGGACTGAGCTCTGCAGGGCTCCCATTTTATGTTATTTTATAAGTGAGCTGGTTTGGGACTACCATTATAGCTGAACTTGCATTTTTTTCACCTTTTGCAGCCTGGTGGAGATGGAGATTAGAGAGCCAGGTGAAACCTGAGTGTGGATGTAGGGGAGAAGAAAGGCTGTGCAGTCACAAGACTGCCGCATCGTATGACAGGGAATATGTGTGCAAAGCAGGCTGGGGGCAGAAAAGGGCAAGAGCCCTAATGTTTGTATTATAGATCTGCATCACTGTACCATTTGGTATCATGATGACCCCAACGTCCCTGGAGAAAGCACCTGCTTTCAAAGCAGTTGGCAATGGCCCTCATATTCAACAATGACTAATTAAATCTCTCAAGCAACCCTGTTGAGACACTGGAATAAACTTCTCACCAGGTATGGGTCACAAATGTTTACCTTCTTATTGAAATATTGGGTCTCCTCCACACACTTACACACTTCCACACATAGGCATATACACACAGCTACATAAAGAAACCAAGGAGTATTTTAGCTTTGTAAGAAAAAGAATTGCAGAGGTCTGGCAGAGCAGGAAAAGAGGCCCCACAGTGTGGGGGTTGTGCCTGGACTCTCCCTGAGTCCTGCCATAGGTAGATATGTAGGCAGATAGCTTGAAGAATCTTTCTCACCTATCTCTCCCCCTCTGCCTTTTGATTGCCCGCTACTATCTCTCATTCAGATCTCTCAGCAAAATCACTATGGATCTATGCACAACTAGATTGGGAGGATGGAGTGGGGAGGGAGAGATTGGCACCCTTTCTTTTTCTGCAAGTTAGTTTTAGTCCATATCACCCATGGGACATGGTTTAGTGCATGCTGCATGGGTGCAGGTGCAGTAGAAGGGAAAGAAGGTGGTAACAAGAAATTGAATGTGAGGGTGGATAGGATTGCATCTTTCTGGTGCATTTCTGGCTTAAAATGACCATGAGATCTATGGCCTTTCTGTAATATATTATCACAGGAAAACCTACCCAGCTCCACTCTTCAGGCTAAATTTATGGGAGAAGAGTGAAAAATAAAGCTTCATACTGGAAACTTTAACCTACTATGCAGAAATCACTTCCATACATCCATGCATCCATCCGTCCCTATCATTAGTGTAGCATCTGAATACATCTTACTACTATCTAACTCACATTTCTCAATGGACTTTAACATGATTCTTTTTTTTTTYCTCAGGCAAATGGAAAGTAGTCAGATTCTCTAATGAGTTCCAGATAAGTAGGCAGAGAATGACATGGGTCTATGAATTTTTTTTTTCTCAGCTGCTGTTATGTTCTTAACGTAGAAAAACAAAGGTGGTGATAGAAGGGGAGGAGTAAGGGATGCTGAGCCCAGCATTTCAGCAATGCCCTTGAATTCTTGTTTTACCTGTTCACCTGTAATTGTAGCTTATCAGAAGCACATCAGAAGCCTCAGGTAGAAATATAGACAGATCACTGGGCTTGAAAAAATGAAGCCATAGGCTCCCAAAGTGCACAAGGACAGAACCAAGGCTGCTTTGCTGAGAACATAGTGAAATGCATTAGGCTCTCTCTCACAGAGAGAGAAATCCTTAAGCTGTGCAGAGGAATGTGTTAGAAACTTTCAGTGTGGTTCTCTCCTCAGCTCAAATGCTTATTTCTGAAAGTGGAAAAGAAACTCATTCTCCATCTGCCCCCACTCTTCTGGTTTATGGCTAGAAACGCCTGCCAGGAAAAACAGTTAGGCCTTAATCTTCACTTTAGTGAAGTTAGGTGCCTCAGTGCACTTGAGGATCTGGGCTCCAGCATCAGATCTGAAGATGGGCTGTCAAACAGAGTATTTGCTCAACACAACATGGTGTTTCACAGGGGTACCATGTAGCCCTCAAACCACTTCAGTGATTCCTCATTAGGAAGGTGTATTGAGATGAGCACATACACCTCTACCAATGCTTGAGAAATCCAGTCATACGGTCAAAATGAGCACTAATCATTCAATAATTTATTTAACCTGGAAAAATGATAAAAGGTGTGAGTATTAGGAATTCAGGAAAATTCCCACAAATCATTCAATGTCTCCTCTTAGAGCACTGGAAGGGAAAGAGCATGATATAAGACAGTACCTTTGCTACAGATGGCCTTTCAAACCTGCTGCAAGCCTGACATGATACAGAACAGCAGATTTGTGTCTTCCAAACAGGGAAAACCTGCAGGAAATACGAAAACTTATGGAACTCTCTCAAACAATTCTCACTTCTCCATCAAGTGTTTATTTACAGAAGTATTGCTCCAGGGACAGATCATTCAGGGAAACAAAACAAAACAAAACAAAGAAGTCATTCGTATCCTGTGACAAGCAGGTAGCCTTATGACTTCTCAGACTTCCTTGATAATCTTACAGAGTTTTATAGTAATAATCAGTATGTGAAAGAAAAACGTCACATTTTATGTGCCGTAGATTTCAACGTGTCAAGACAGTGGTGTGCAGCAATATAAATCATCAAGACACTAAGAACTTGTCCCTGTGTCTTTAGTGACATGTATTATTCAAACCATGAAAGGTACATGACTTCAGCTGGTTAATCTGAAGACAGGATCTCATAAGACTACTTGTCTTATCAGGCCAGAAGTAAGAATGAATGATCCATACAAATACCACAAAACCATGTAAAACACTCTACAAAATTAATCCTGATTCAGTCTGAACTAAAATGAAATTCTGAACCATATCCTGAAAGCAATTCAGTTAAGAACTGTGATCTAAACACCCGCTCTTTCCATACATGTTCTCTCTCCGTATCAAACTGTAATACTCAGGTTGGAAGCAGGGACTGTGTTTGAATAACTGGAAGCAGATGTCCTTTTGGAAAGGCCTGCGACCATAGAGTAGAACATTCCCTTTCAAAGTCTTGAAATTCACATGCAAAATAAGAGCTTTACAGGAATATTACTACATTCATTAATGTTTAGAAAATTTCACATCACCACCGTGCTGTAACAACCCTGCTTGCAGATTATTAGGCTGTACTTCACTGCATCACAGTGATGCATTTCCGGATTTAAAGATTTTGTATGTTCGTCCCGATCATTTCCAAGCTTTACAGAAGTGCATCCTATGCTACACTTTGCTGAGATAACCTGGAAAAATGCACACTGACATGATACCGCACAACCTATTTGGCTGCAAACTGCCAGTTTTACCAAAATGCTATTTGTCACAGGGTAACAAAGCTCAGGTTTGAGAAAAGTAGCCTGGAGCTTCATTTTCTATCCTGCTGGGAATGACAAAATGCAGACATTTACCAGGAAGGTTTAGAGATATCAGAATTGGTAACTCCCCTCCAAGTGGCACTGCCTGGGGTGGCAAGCATGGCTTTCATGGGGTCACAGGAGATGTCCTGCATCTCCCCACCCCCTCCTTCAGATCAGTGTCCAGCCCTGCTCAAAACTCTGATAAGTAGCTGATTATTTCCAGACCTTTACATGCCAGAGATATCACCTGGGTGTGGTACCATAGCACTTCATTTWTAATACCGTCATGACCTTGTATTTCATAACTGCATTAAGACAGTTGGTAAGTACGCACAAAGTGCAACATGTACATGCTCAAACGTTTCCTCTGATTTCTGATAAATGAACAGTGGTTTGTCATTCACTCAGGTTATCTGCTTTTCCCCTTCTTCTGTCCTCTGAGACTTTTATTTAGTGGCCAACGTTTGCAACATGGTGGTTGTCTGGAGAATTATAATTGCTTGTAGATAATATTATTTAAAGTGAAGACCCTGAGGCTGAAACAAAAAAGGACAGGCTTTTCAGTTTCATGAAATGTACATACGTTCCCATCATGTTTCTTTTTTCACTAGATGATATTGTAATAAACTGGATGTTTTGTTATGAGCACCAAGAATCTAATCCAATTTTCACAAAAGGCAATGGAAAAAAATAATTTTGTTTTTCATGGGGCTCAGATTCTGCACCAATTGCATTTTCTCTCTCTGTCTAGCAGATATATGAATAAATGCTGCAGATGTGGTTTTGATTGTCGTTAGATGTTCTTTAGATCATGTTATTCCTCTGCTCAGCCCAATTATATCATTAGAACATCTGTTTATTCCAGATTTGTTCCTTTTGGATACCTTTTCATCTCCATTTTGAAATCCTGAAAGTTGTTCTCCCTGAGAAAAAGGAAAAAGTCTAATTTTTAATGCTGTGGAATTATAACAAAAAAAAAGAATAGCAACACAGTGTCAGGGACAAAATATTTCTGCTTCTGAAACATGGAAGAAAACTGTTAAACTGTTTTTTAAGACAGTGTGCCTCTGTCTTGTATCTACAATTTAAATATCTAGTGTCTTAACTATTACCTTCTTTCTTGTCTCTTAGCTAGTCTCCTAGTCCTCCCCTTCTCAGTCAGTGGCAGGAAAGGAGCCCTTTCCTTTCCTGCTCTTGAGGACACAATGCATCTGGCCTCTTTTAGAAGTCTACATATGGATGAGGGGAATCAGGTTCTGGAATTGCCTGTTCCTCACCATTAACTCTGAGGTGAGTTAAAACAACTGAATCAGATGCAGATGACAGCATTTGTAGATATCTTGCTCAAGTCAGATGTTGCTCCCCCCGGCTGTGGCCCCATCAGAGGACAGACAAAATCTGGTCCTAAAGAAAGAGTGAAATAAAGTCATAGCTAGAAGCAAGGTAGAAGAGATACTTCTCTGAAAAACATAAAACTCCAGCAATGGCAGATTAACTCACAATGACTATTTCTGAGGATTGGCAGATGGAAAAGATGCTTGTTCGCTTGGAAAAGACTTCTCAGTTGCTTACTCTTCATGATGAACCTCTACACGTTTATGAGCTTGTGTAAACCCCACCAATTATTTTTATGAGTGTAATTCATGGTTCTCTTGCCAGAGAACTAATTTTCAYTTTGGAATTATTAGACACTCGTTTTCTCACTGTGCATGATTGAAAGACAAATACAGTTACATCACTGTGCACTACCTGAGGAAGTAATCTGTGGTTTGTTTAGGTTTTTTCATTTTAATGGAACCCTGCATGTCATATGATAGAAGACCTATCTTAAGAAAATTTATTTCTGCCAGTGGGTAGTATGTATTTGGCAGTATATATTTGGGTTGTATGTTGGATTTATCTTTTCCATAATTGTAATTTTAATAATTTACTTCATTCTCAGCTGACATTTTGAACATTAGCCTGCTGTGAAGTAGCTAAACTAACATTTTTATATAAGTTGAGCTTCTGAAGCTGCAAAACATGAACAGGATCATAATGAATGAATCTGTACATAATTTGTTCATTTTCTGCAACCGTTTTTCACCTTCACCTAGATCTTTGCACTGATCTAAATACTTCTGTATTTTGACAGTGGGTGGGCAGAAGCATGTGTCTGATATGTAAGATGGTTATATATATACCTCAAGCAGCAACTGTGAAAAGCCATGAGGCAAGCGTGTTTGAAGCTTGGGTAGCATCAGACATTCTCTTTTTGTCACTTTATTGGACTCCTTTCATGCAGAGAATATCGGCAAAATCTGTTGAAATTCTCACAGTGAGGCAAACCGGCTTTTTTTGGTTCTGTTTGCTGTCTCTGTGTGGCAAGCACAGCAAGAGCCAAGTTCCTGCCCCAGGTCCATGTTTGGAAAGGGATGTTTGCCATGGAGCCTCCCTAATTAGACTGTGCAAGGAACTGCGCTGGATATGGTGCAGGAATGCACTGGTGGTTGGATGATGACTGCAGTGGTTTCCTCTATGGTCTTCTTCATTGTTCCCTCTCGGTTTGCCAAAAAAAAAAAAAGGGTGTTTTTCATCCAAGCCTCTCTTCCCTTTAAATCCTTCATTGGTTTCCTAATGACCACTTATCACATTCAGACTCCTTGTACTGGCTTTAAAGACTTTCTGTAACTCTCTAGACTGCCACTTTAAGTGCCTCTTGTACTTGTTCACAGTTATATCTCGAAGACTGCATCCTTGATCTGAGCATGGGTGACCTCTTCTTCCCATCCCTAATCTGTTCGTAGTGGAAGCGCTCTTGAAGACTTACTCACAGAGGTATTGTCCCTCTCTCTTTCCACCACCCAGTAAAGCTTGTTTCTATTGTGATGAGGCCCAAGCTTATCGATGATATCTTTAAAATGAATAGAAGCATCAACAAAACATTACTTGTGCCAGACCCAAGCAGTTACCTTTTGAGGTGAAGGCTGTGGTTCTCATACTCCCTTAGTCCATAATCACCATGTTGGTTGTTCTCATTGTAGCAGTACATCTAAATTTAGTTTGTAAATTCTTTTCCCATTAGATTGCCTATTTACTCTGCCAAGCGCAGAGCACAGTTTAGGCCCGGCATAGTTTGGCTATGGGTTAGGATTCCGTACAGCCGGGGTGGCATGCTGTTGCTGGCTTGCTGACCAGGCTTTCTTGAAGGATACGGTCTGTGCTACGCTCTGTTTCGATTTCATTCCAAGGTGCAAATTAGGGTGTTGTCTTTGACTGTTAAACTTAAACCAAATCTCAAAATGGCTCCTAAAATGTTTCTGGAAAGGTAATTTCCACAGAAAGAGCTCAACTCCAGAGCTCCCTCTCCTCTCACTTTGAACCAGCCAAACCGTGGAGTAACAGGCATCCAGTTCTGTTTCCTCTAGTGTTTGAGGCAAAAGGTCCAGTGTCTGAAAAGCTGAAAGTAAGTAAGTTAGTTAAGTGTGTGTGTTTTGAGGGCAGGGTAAATAAGCTTACCCAGAGATGAACAAGGAGAATTTTCTGCATCAACTGATCAGGTGTACATTTGTCTAGATCATCTTACAAAAAGAAACAGAACAGCAATGTATTATGTAAAATACATGTTAAAAGGTAGCATTAAAGATAAATTCTGACTGCTGTGCTTAGCACAACTGCAAACTTTTCATTGTACTCCTCTGTTTGCTGGCAAATAGCATTAGGCTCGTATTGCATCCAGGACACTACATAATGACTTTTCAGGCTTAGTCAATATTTTAAAAATTCATCTGAGGCCCAATGAAATGAAAGTACAGTTTAATCTAATTAATTTAAAAAATAAACCCAGGTAATTTTTTATTTAAAAATGTTGAAGTAAAACAGTTGAACTTAAATAAACATATTCCTTTATTTTTTTCCCTAGCTGAAACAATTTCATGAATTTGCTAGGGATTTCCATGCAATTTTGCCTGACTCAAGAACCTTTTTTGGAGAATAAGATACACAGACAAAAATGTTTCCAATTCTTTCCATATTTAGAAACACGTAAGTGAAAAATCATATCTGTCTGTAGGACTGAGACCTCTTGTCTTTCCAAATGTGTGGCCTTTGGGGGCGTAACTGGGCATTTGTGCCAACAGCCACAGAAAACGTAAGATGAGCCTCACGGACACTGATAATATTTTTGTACAGTTTTGACTAGCTGGTGCCAAGCAGCTGTTTGCTGTGATGCCTGCCTCGTCCAAGGCTCTTCATCACCGGTCCCCCCTGGACTTGCCCCTGATAATTCCACTCTCCTCCCTCCTCCCTGCCCTCCTTCTCTCTCTCCCTCCTTTGCTTTGCCTTTCTCTTTTGCTTATCACATTCCTGTCCCTGCCCCCAGTGAAACCAGGGCTGTGAAAGTACCGTAGTGTTTGCTGCTGTGGATTTCTGTGTTTTATCTCCTTTCCCTAGCTTTTGACTGTCTTGTCTGTTTTGACTGTAAGCAATTCAGGGTGCGGACTGTCTCCTTCTCTTCATCCACACGATGCCTAGGACAGTAGATCTCCGTTCCTGGTTGATCCTTAACAACATGAATAATAAGTATGTAAATAGAATGGACAACAGAGTTTTATGTACTCATCTAGATGGAAATGGTAAAGAAGCATGATTCTTGCCCCAAAAACTCTCCCTATATGAAGCAAAATAATTCCGTCCTCCTACAGTGGGATCCTTCCGTGCCTATTTTACTTTAAGCGTGTATTTCTATCTTCCACTGGCAGCTTTATATGGCTCTACATAGCAATCTTTCTAGCATGACAATTCCTCACTCTTATTTTTCTTTCCTTTCTCCTGCAGACCAAATTCAAATTTCTCAATCTCCATATCCACAGCCTTATATAAATTCCCTCTTTTATCCTACTCTGCAAACCTAATTAACAGCAGAGTCCTGCAAGAAGTCAGCACACGTAAAAGCTGGGGTAGGTTCCTGCACTACAATTTCTTTTTAACCAGTGATGAAACCAAGCTGATAAAGATATTCAGTGTATCCTACAATGTTTCCTTATCTCCTGTGAGGGTAGTGTCTCACACAGCTGCTTGCCAGCATTTCTCTGACTCACCCAGCAAAGCTGGGATTGGAACAAATTGAAACGAACACAGTTTCCAAGCTTTAATCCTAATGTCCTACATCTAGTTTCAAACCTGCACTAAAAGGGCTTGCTTACATTCTTCCCCCTCAATCCATGAAGTCTCTTATATAAAATGATTTCCTCGGTCACTCAAAAATCATTTCATGATGATTCAGTGGTCCATAATCTTTAATGAGCTTTTKACACTGTTCAGTGACTGCTTGAAAATTTGAAGAGTGCAAGTATAAGGTGCACTGTATAAGTGTACGAGGGAAAATACTTTTTCGGTGCTCATCATCATTAACAGCTCAGCAAAGATCAAGCATGAAAATAGTACAGTCTCAATTAGCTGCTCATCTGGATGACACTGGCAAGCTGTAAATAAAAACCATCTGTGTTTTGCTGGACTGTGGATAGGCTGCTTTGAGCAGCCGAGGAATGGCTTGAGCTGGCTGTCAGAGGCTCAGAAAAGCCCCAGTCTGCATGACAGGCTGCTGCCCTGCTCAGCTATCGGCAGTTACCTAATAGTTTGGTGTTTGGTTTTCTTTTTCTTTTAAATTAATTAACTTGTAATAAACTTCAAGTTAACCTTAAACTGAGGTCAGTCTGAGTCTAGGTAGGTAATATATGTGTGTGATACTAAAAACTTCTAAAAGGTTCTGATTACTTTAACCCCTGTCAATCTAGTTACAGACCTTAATATAAGATAGAAACTATTCTGGTCCCACAAATCTCTAGTCTTCCTAGCAATAGGATAAGAAAAGGCCTCTCAGCTATTTTTTTAGATCCTGGATTTTTTTTTTTAATATCAGTGATCAACACATGGTGTTCATTTCCCTCCCAAAGTGGAACCACCAGAGCTGAATGCAAACACAAACGAAGCATGTTTTCCGCAGACTAAAAGCTCCTAGGCAAGGAAACTTGCTGCCCTTAAAAAAAAAGAAAAAAGAGAGAGAGAGAGAAAGGAGATTGTCTCACTTTCCTACATGTTTCTAAGGACCACTTCCAAATTTAGTCTTCCAAAGAAGAGCCAAATACCACCTGCAAGATCTTGGCATGATATAATCTGCTGCAGTGAAGTCTCCAGGCGCTGTAACTGATTTTCTCAGAACTTTGTCAAAACCTCTTGTCCTAGAATTTTTTGGAGCAGAGTTGACCTGATGAGAAGTCTTTCTACTAAACTTTAAAAAAAAGTTGATACTGAAATTACTCATGAGCATCAGTTGATTTAATTAAATTTCTACTTAGGAAAAACATTAGGAGAATATTTTTAAACTATTAAAATACTCACTTGTATCAAAATATTTTTCTAGTTAAAAAGTCAGCTTGGTTTATGCCAAAAATGTTCGAACTTTTTAAATGGTTAGAAGTAAAGTTTGTTTAAAAATTATATTCATGGAATATTTAAATTTACCAAATCAAAACTTTTTTTCTAACCTCACAAAAATAGTAAAACATTCCACTTTGGCTAGGGAAAACCATTCAAATCTAGAATGTTCTTGTAGAAGCATTGAATGTGAAATGGCTTTTTAGGTGACATCTTTTCATTTTGCAAATCTGCCAGATCTATTCTTCACTCCCTGTGAAATGGTCAGGTGTTAATCAACATTACCCTATTAGCTGCGGAGTTCTCTGTTTTAACTGCCTGGGGATGGTATTGTTTGCACAGGTGCCCTAGCTGGGGAGCTGAATTAATATCCATTTTCCTTGGCTAAAAGGCTTGTTTTTCATGTCTTGCCTGTCTTTTTGCAAACATAAATGCAGAATGTCTTTTGGACTTGCATTTACAATTAGCTATTTTCACACAACAGGCTTTCTCTCCTGCTGATGCTGGTTCATTACTATGTAGATACATTTTCATGCCTTCCCCACTGAAATAATTAAATGTGTTGCCATTAATATCAGTGGAAGCAGTGTCTGGCCCTACATCAGTACTCCTCTTTTCCTGAAGAAGTTGCAGGCTTTCTCAAAATTAGTGATTAGGCAGTAGGTTGCTCTCCATTAAACACAACATTAAGGTGTGCAGCTTTTCCTAGTCGGTAGTTCTCAGGGCCCTCAGCCACACTGAGTGTGCTCTCGCAGCTGACAGTACTCAGTCTGTCATAGTCCCCAGGCTTGTACTGTCCTCTTCACTGGAATTTGGATACACAGATCTGAACTGCAAATGTTTCCTGTCAGATTATCTGCCTACCTACCAGCCAGCCACTGCTTAATACACTACTTCATTTATCATACCTATGAGTTAAGAGTTTTCAAAAACAAATCCTTTTTTCTCCTTAGGAGTCTTTGTTTCTAGTTGGTATTTTCATAACGCTTTATGGAAGAACAAATCAGAGAGATCAGCTTTGTATTTAGCTCTGAAGGTGGAAAGGCTGATTTGCTCTATAGGACACCTCCAGACCCTATGACATATCCTCTCCCCAGTAAACTTAGGAGGGATTTCTGAGTGATTTAGGTTTTTTATTGGAAAATCATACTGACTTGCCCTGACACAGAGCCCAGTTAAATGAACGTGAAGGTTCCTGGGGTTGCAGTGAGTTTTGGCTCAAGCTGTGAAAGGAGCACTGTTCCACACAGCAAATACCTGCTGCCTTTTCCAGGGCATTTCATCTTGCTTCTAAACAAAACAAAGCTTACTTAAGCTTACTACCCAGAAATGAACATATACCTAACCAGTTCTGTGCAGGATAAAATAGGCTACAATTGTCTGTATTTTTTCTTCCTAGCAGACTTTCAGATTATTTAAAGCACTGAAGTGAAAATAACGTTATGGCAATAAAGTGATCACTACTCTGTTCARGTGTACCTTTCCCAAAGCCACAACAAATGGCTGTTTTCTGCTGTAGCAGATAAAGACTCCAACCAAGAACATCCTGCAAATGCAGGAAACCTTAGATACATGAGTATTTGACATACAAATGAGTCTCTCTTCTGCTTGCACCTGCTTAATTTTACCTACATTCAGTTTTGACTAGCTCCCTTTTGTGAATGTGACAATGAAAGAGCGTCTGAGAACGGAAGAAGCTGGTAGTTTCTTATTTTATAGCATCAAGAGTATCAGCCCACAAGGACAAACAAGTCTTCTCTAGAAATCCACTTTATAATGGCAGCTGGGAGACTAGATATTATTTGTGGGAAAACTGGGTACGATTTATGTAAAGATGACCTTGGTCTACCCTAACCAGGCTACATATCCACGGGTGGTGAAGTCTATGAAGATAAAGGCAGAGTGATGATTTTATGTATTTCACCACCTTGCTGGAGAACATTTCTCACACTTTGCTGGGGATGCCTGAGTTTCGGGAATGGCAGAAAGGGAGGGAGGGGTGGAGAGACAGYGGCATGGGGGAGGCCTGTAGCACAGCATCCAGCCTCCGTCTGTCTCCAGTCTTGCTGATCGCATGGATGCCCTATAGTTTTGACTCAGCTGAGATTTTCCTGCTTTGTGAAGATGTGAAGGGAACAAAATGGCTGCTCCATCTCTTAGCTATCCCTTGGCTAAAATGAATATGAAAACGGAGGTAGGACAGTTGGCAGACTGAACAGATGTGCGGTGGTTGAGAAGTTGATTTCTGGAGGCAGAAATGAAATTAAGATAGCCAGCATCTCTGATTTTTGAAAGATTTTTGAGTGTCCACGAACTCCTTTATAAGTTGGTATTTGTAGTTGCTATAAAATATCGCATTCAAGTGCTGTAAGTGCTTTTTGAAATTGCTTCCAAGGGGAGAGTTTTCTGAGATGCTACCAGATATAAAGCAAATGACGCACAGCTGAATTCCTTACCTGCTTCTTTCCTGCGCTGTTCCAGTGACACAAGAAGCCACAGGCATGCACAGCTCACAGGTCCTGCACCCCAGCTGCCACTCCCTCRGCACCCGCCTGCTTCTCCCTCCTGCCTCTGCCCCGTCCTCCGGCAGCTCCATCCCTCCTTCCTCATTTTACTCCACAAACTCTTACCTCTCAGTCGTCAGACAAAGTGGTTCTTACCTCTCACCTGAACCCCATAATCATAAATCCATTAATTACAAGACTTCTTCCACACAAATAGAAGTCTGATGGGGATGCTTATTATTTAGATGACAGAGAGAGTGTTTCCTGTTTATCTGGTTCTGTTCTTACGAAGTATCCTGCTACAAATAAGTGCTTTGGCTGGAGCCTCAGCTTTCATAGGATCAGCCTGATTTTACCAAGGCGAGTCCACATCCTGGAACCTGCAATTGTACTTTAATACCCTGGAAACTATTTTCTTGCTCACAAAAACTTTATTTTGCAATGTTATAGTGTAAGCATGCAATGCTATCGCCACGTGCCATTCTATTGTGATGCCACTGTGTTGCAAACTGACATGCTGGCATTTGCAAAGCAAGAAGAATTACAACGCAAAATAAGAGATTTGGGAGGATTTTGTTTGTTTTTAGCCAGAGCTGGTGAGTCAAAAATAAATCAGCAGTTTAAAATATATCACAAAAGTCTTTAAACAGTATTTCGAAAAAATATTGTTCATTAGTCATTCTTCTATTACTAAGCTGCTTCATAATTATTGCTTAGTACATAGGAAGCTTGCTAATTGCTTTTATATTGAAATGTATAATTAAATATCTGGCTTAACTAAATAATAGATTAAAAATGGCATGAAAGGACATGATGTGAATAGCTGACTTTTCTGGTAATGGGGAAGATGCCTTGGGAGAGAGGTGTATGATAGCAAACAGCCTCTCTGCAGCAAGTGTGCAAGGAACTGATCTATTTCAGTATAATTCCCAAGAAAAATACTGCACAGAAATAGTCTTCTATCGTTGATGCAATTTTTATTCAGCTAGTTCTTATTCTTACATTGCTTGTTTCTCAGTAACCAAGCTGGACCACATAGTCTCCTTTTCACTCTGTGTGTAGGGAATCCCTGCCACGCCAGACTGTGGGGGATGCCTCAGAGGAGTTCCCCCTTTGCTAGCRATAACTCGAGTTCTCTGTTATCAATGCAAACGGCTTTATTTTTAAGCACTAGTTACATCAGGTCAGGGCTATTTCTAGAGGCTCACAAGCAAAGATGAGCAATTTCCTCTCTGGTAATCATCTAACCTGGGCTACTAAATCCAAGATTAACAGTCTTCCTGCCTTAAATGGTCTTAGTGTCTCTGTGTACAAAGCCTTCTATGTTAGAACAATCTAGTGACAGCATTACTTTGGAGAATACACATCCAAGTGATTGAGCTTAAATTATTCCATTAATCATCTTAAGGAAAACACTGTATAAACTGTTATGATTTCTCCATTTGTTCACTGTTATCCATCACAAAGATATAGAAATTCCTTCTAGTTACACACAATGGTTTTAGTGTAAAGGTGAATATATTACAAGGTGAAATTAATTGCATATGGGCTGGCACATTAAAAGGATTTCCAGTTAAAACACCTGAAATGTATCAGAAACTGGAGCCAGAGCTTCACAGCTCAGTGACCAAGCTGCTCCAAACAAATGAATTAGATCACTTCATTGATTCAGATACAGGCTCCAAGATAACCTGTTTTCAGGTTGCTATTTTCAGCATTGACGTGGACTCTGTTGGAGACCAAAATGCTATATTAGCCATTGAGCTATTGAATTAATGTTCATAAAGATCACCTTGCAATGACAGTGCTTGGAAGATTTCAGCCAATGTGCTCAGGCGTATGGAAAGAGCGCGCTGTATTGGAAACAGCTTTGAAGATTATGTAAAATGTATCATCTCCAGGCCATTTCTTTTGAAAGAAGATTTGTGACACTATCATCACCTTGGTGCTTTCCATTGTCATCTGTAGTTTTGTGCACGTCCCTTTACAGAAGCATTTAAAAGGACTCTTCTCCCAACAGTAGAATAATAGGGGAAGAGGAACCTCAGGGCCCAACACTGCAATATTGTCATCAGAGTTGGTTTTGCCATTGCATCAAATGGGAGTAGGACTGATCTTGAGGCAGTAGGCACAGACAAAACAGAAACAGATACTTCAGGGAAGTTTTTTTGTATTTTATTTTGCCCTGTGCTGGACAGTCCTTTCAAATGCCAACTTGCCTGCTCGATAAGGGCATATCATGACAATTAAAACCAGACAATGTCTTGTAAGCCACCAGATTTTAATCTTTTGTAGGAAAAGTTAGAAGACAACATAATTCTTGGGAGAGCAAGTCAGCCTCATTTCGTGGCCAAATTCTAGTTAGGGTTATTAGTTTCCTTTTGTCTGTATTCCCTGACATTTTCAGAGACACTGTAGTTTACATCCAAATTTGCAGTACTCTGACATGCTGTTAAAGGTCTCCTTCCACTGCCGAGGTTGTGGGAAGAGTGATTCTTGCTTGTTAAATCATAGCATTCTGCAGTCTTGGCTTAGTCTTTATGTAAAAGATGCTGTATAAATATAGATTTCAAAGGAAATGTATTATTCTTTATATCATCTCCTTTATTATTTTATGTTTCTTTACTCCTATTGGGAGTGAATACTTTTTGAAATATTTTGTAATGTCAAATATTTCTAATTCTAAATAAACTCAGTGATCTCCAGTAGGATCTGAGATAGTATGTGAGCTTTGATCTAAATCTAAGTATTTTAGATCTTTCAAGCACTGTTGACATGACTAGTGGATAAAGTTTCTGAAGAACCTCAGAGGCGCAAGCAGTATAAAGTCATACTGACTTGGCCAAGCAATAGCATTTATCAAGGCAATGTCATATTAGTGGTGGTAGTGTGGCTTTTTATAAACATACCCTAGAACTCTAATCAAAAGTCTGACAAACAGGACATGCTAATCTTACAGTAATAAAAATAATTATATTTAAAAGAGAAACCTCAACCTCTCTTTACCTATAAAGCGTAAGGAGATTGTCTTCATGATCCGATGACAGACTGTCCTTGAATTCTTTCATCATAAACTAAAAATGTCAACAGAGGAACCTCCAAAGAGATGAACCTGTCTTCTGAGATGCACTGAATATACACAAACTATGTTTGAGTCACTCAGTGCAGTACTCATGGAGTCTTAACACATTGCTATAGTATGCTACAGGTCTGGTGTCACATGCACTAATAGCAGGGTAGAGAGCTGGAGCTAATCTCACCTTCGTGCACTCAAGGCATAGTCACGATTCACAGAAGTAGTACCATAGTGCTGTTAGATCTTTGCTGAGATTTCTGCCCTGTGGCAGCCCCACCGATGGGCAGGAAAGGGCTGAGAGATGACTCTAAATCTGGCAATCCCGGAGTAGCCCTCCCCTGCCCCAGAGCTGCGCTCAGGGGAAGGCAGGCACCTGACACCCTGCTGGGCTCCTCCAGGCAGGCTTTCCT
Organism: Oceanodroma leucorhoa; assembly: GCA_030449065.1. Classification (NCBI taxonomy): domain Eukaryota; kingdom Metazoa; phylum Chordata; class Aves; order Procellariiformes; genus Oceanodroma; species Oceanodroma leucorhoa. The sequence continues at coordinate 3,067,820 of JASVER010000029.1, read as the reverse complement.
CCCCGGGGGTTTCCTGCCAGACTCCCCATCGGCAGAAGTCAACGTGAACCCTATGTAAATTTGTTTTCAGATGTTTACAGGCTGCAGGTTGCTTTGGTAACGTGGTTAAATCCCAGCCTGGGTCTGTTTGATTTCATCTGTGCGGTCATCTTTATTAGATGACCAGGATCTCTTTTTCCAGCAYGCTCGGTCTGCTATTTTTGTGGGACTGTGGTCAGGCGACTCAGGCAGACTAGGACTCTTTCAGCATCATCATTCACAGGAGCTATGCCGTTGCTTCATCTGTTTTATTTTCCTCAGCAACRCAGCCAGACTAGCAAGTCCCAGAGCATGTTCCCATTCTCCCTCTCCCACAGCGAGTGGATGTTAGCCACGCACCCCCTGCATGGGATGGGGAAACAATGCTGCATTTCCATAGGGCATAACTCAGCTCTGACTATGCCCCGTAGAGCCCAGCACAGCTCATCTGCAAACTTTGTTGTCAGATTTTCCATGTGCAGTGGGAGCCTGATTTTATCCCATCCGCCTCAGCTGATCGATACACTGACACCAGTTATTACAGATGCAAGATCATGTGGTGAGAGGTAGAGTCTCATCAGACACGTCTGGAACAAATTAAAGTGTTTCTATTCCTTGCTTTGCTTCTCCACATCCACCATCTTATTCAGAATGTAAGAATAACAGCAACAAAGGCGGTGGGGAGCAGACAAGGACTCATCCCTTTCATTTCGAAAAAGGATCATGTCATTGTCATTTAGACTTGAGCCTCATTGTGAACGGAAGTATTAAAGGATTAGTGAGTCATTTATACCCAGTTATACCTTCAAACTTCGGGGTGGCTTTCATTGCAGCTCAGGGTCACCACTCGCATGTGTGCACAGAGGAGAAGAGGATTGCCCAGTGTGACCGCCACACCGAGAGAGGGGCTAGCTAACGATTTACTTCCAATGAATTAACAGACTAAGGGAATCCTGTGTCTGAACAGCTTCCTAAAATAACACTGCTTACTTGTTGTGACAGTAAATCCTAGATTAATGTGTTGTTCTCCCTTCCACCTTTCCTTCTATTTCGTACTCTTACAAAAAGAAAAATAGTCTCCTCCTCCTAAAGTAGAATATTGAACATGGCTGTCTAGAAACCTCTGTTTCATCTGAGAACACATGACATGCAAGAGAAAACCAAAATCCTAAAGCTCGTGGAAGCTGACAGGAGCAGTGCCTGAAAAAGAGCCATATAAGACTTTCAACACTTGCTCGAAAGCTAGACATTGTGTATTTGTTTTACAATATCAGAAGCTGAGGTGGAGTAACATCACAAACTCTGTTCTGTTTTATGCTACGTTCTTGAATGTAGTCTCGTATCAGACAGCTTAAGCTCAGTCTTTAATATCCATTAAAAACTACTACTACCAAAGAAAAAGGTTTTTGTAAGTGCTTTTTTGGGGGGAGGTTTTACCTACTATTTTGATTGCTGAACACTGAGGCTCGGCAGACTTCCATTCCAATCCACCAGTTTCAAAAGCAGCAGAAATGCAGGCCATGTCAAACAGCTTGTGAGCATATAAGGCATTAACTGACTTCAGGCATAGTAGGAGTTGGATGGCACTTAGTGGCTGTGAGTCCCTGTTAAGACCTGATGAGTGCTGCTTTTGGCAAGAATCTGACTTAAATGGTCTCACTGCATCCCTAAGTAATTAGCCGTGTACCAAAGCCCTACTCTGTAGTGTACATCACTGTTTTGTACGTACACAAGGTTACAGTATGATAACTACACTATGGGAAACTGAGCAGTCCATGAGATGGGAGAGGACTGCACCACCTCTCCTTCCTTACCTTCCCCAGTCCACCTGYGAATAAGCTCTGACTCCCTAATTGCCTCCCTCGTTAAGCTGCCGAGGAGCACAATGGGGAGGTCTCACCCCACGAGCCTGCTGYGGCTGGCGGGTGCGTTTAGGTGCGTGAAGGGGGCTGTGCCCCAGCCCAAGCCCGGGTGCCAGGGGGCCGTGCTGGGTGGTCCTCGTGCCTGGCCCACCCGCTCCGCTGCCCCCACAGCCAGGGCACCGCAGYGAAGGGGGGGGCTGGGGAAAATGTGTCACTGTGGGCTTTGCCAGGGGGAGGCTGAGCATCTTGGAGGAGCCCACCCAGGAGAAGAAGGTAAGGCTGAAAATGGAGTTAATGGGATATAGCACTTGTGGCTGGTATACAGAGGGAGTCCTTGATCTTCCAATAATGTCTCTTAAAAGAGGAATTCAGGTTGTACATACAGGTCTGCAAGTTATTTATTATTACCTAGCAGTCTCTTTTCTTTCAGCTGTATAATATGGCAAGAAAGATTTATTTGGGGTCTGAAGGCCAGAATCCTTTGGAAAGCCAATAAGCCTCTGTTTCAGCTGTGGTTGGAAAAAATTCTCTCTCTTCTTTATTTCTCCCGCTGTGTTTCATGCTTCTCTACTTCCAGGCTGGATTCACTTCGGTATCATAAGAAAACACTGCTTCTGGCTGCACTACACAGCAGGAAGAAATAAAAAGCAATGAGACGTCCATCATGGTTTGAAGATTTGACCAATTCAAGAGTTTAAGAAAATCCTGAAATTATTGCTGGGGTAGGAAGGTATCCAAGCGCACTCATGCACTTGAAGGTCTTATTGTCCATGATGAATTTTGCACTTCATACTGCCCTGCCAGYGGAGAGCAAGGTAGTGTGGCCACCTTGTGCAGGAGCCCACTTATAGCTCTCWTTAGCAGGAAAGTGCGCTGAAACTGATGCCTAGATCCACAGCAGGATTTTGGGGTCACAAGCCTTGTGCCTTTAGCAGGGTTCGAAGTCCTACTTTAGGTACCCAGACTSCCCCTGCCCTGTATGGGGAAAGTCAGGTAACTCAGAAAAAGATACAAGCTAAAGATTTAGGGGTACAGAAGTCAGGGTACATCTCAATGTTCCCACCTTCTTCCCCTGGCTGCCCTGCTGCCTTGCTCCCTCACCCACTGACCAACCGGTGGTGAAGATGGACATTTTGTGAATATGGACATTTTGCTCACCGTCTGGCGGGGGATTGGGGTGGGGGCTGCATTCTGCCGGGTGGGGAGAGTTCACCCCATGCCTCTCGGAGGGGCAGCTGGCGACTGAAGGCGGCTGCCTCCAGGGTGCTCCAGTTGTGCACCGTGCTGCTTTCAACAGGCATGGGAGGACCTTCTTCCAAGCTCCTTTTTTAAAGGAGTTGACTCAAGAAAAGAAACAATTACATGCTCCGGTTCAGAAAGGATTAATCTCCACCTGGGCGGAGGTTAGCAGCTGGTCGGATTTGTGCTGTATTAAATGTGCTTTAAGCAAGCAGGTCAGGATGACTCCCTCAGGTGATAGAGGTGCCAGGGAAGAAAGCTGAGGGCATGCAAATCCCTTGAATTCCCAGTACAGAAGTCTCACCCACTGGACATGAGGCAGGAATGAGCGTACAGGTCCACCTGGTCAGAGGTCAGGTGAATTCCAGGCACAACAAATAATCTGGAATGATTGAGAGGTGCCTTCAATGTTAAACTGCAGCAGGGGAAAACCCTTCTCCTATTGTGTGACCCCAGATATCAAGCGTGTTGGATGCCAGATGCACAACRGTGAGGCCAGGGTGGCAGATGCACTTGGAAAGGAAAGGCAGCGATTAATCTGCACTGGTGTGCATGGGCATCCAACTAGCAATTAAGTCCAAATTGCTTCATTGGTAGAATCAGGGCTTTTAGTGGTTTTTCCTTTCAAGAAATGGAACTTCTGATACTTCAAGAACYCTAATGTTATAACACCTAAAGTGCCTTTGGATACCTTTGAGATCAGGTCACAGCCATGAAGAGGTTACATCTCCAAAACTGGAATTAAGGAGAGATTCAGGAACCTCCATCCCTCTGTAGACGTTTTATATTATTCTGAAGTTTTCACACCCCATGAGAGTAATTAAAGGTGATGCAAGAATCAGACTTGAATTCCCTGACTTGAGTGTCTTTATCATCACTGAAACATCAAGGGAAGCCTGAGAAAGGTTTCATATGAACACTTCAGGGATGAAGTGCAATACTTAAAATTTGTGGCATATAAACTCATAATGCCATTAATATTTGCTTGAGCTTTTCAGGTCTTTTATTATTATTTTATGTCTTTTCTATTATTTTCTTTTACTTTGTTTTTTATTTATTTTTGTGTTATTTCATTTTTTATGTTGCTGCTGTAGCAAGTTTTGCATTCAGCTTATTTTTCTCTGGATAGAGGATGTGAATGAACTCTGTGATTCAGCAAGTCAGCAGCGCTGCGAGAAGGACTTCAGGGTCAAAGCAATCAGCTGCTATAGACATAAAAGCATTACACTAAAATAGCATTGCAGCATCCACAAGAGACACAAAAAAAATCAATTTCTCTTTAGAGGCCACAGAGATAATGATGATATATTTTTACAGTAGAGGGTAGAATGCAATTTTGCGATGATGTCAGGTCTTTTAGGTCCTCGGTGATGTCATTCACATAGGTGCTCTGGGTGGAATAAGAACAACCAGCATCACAGTTCTCATCAGTGATGGCTGGATTTGCAGTTTCATTTCAAGTAGATGCCAGTCAAGAGYCTGTATTTTTAGTGAAATGTCACTTAACGACAAGGAACACACTAACCTGAAAAACTGAAAAAAATAATCTCTCATGGGAACTCAGTTTCTTGTGCAATCTGCATTTTTTTGCTCTGCTCTTCCTTAAAATGCAACAAAAGAAACCCAAAAACAATTTGTCATTTTGGCTCAGAATCAGAAAACACTGAGGCAGAGGAAACTGCCCAGCACGAGATTTTTTGGCTTTTTTCAAAGTGACATACTTTGAACATGGAAAATATTTCCCAAYAGGTTTGGTTCAACCTTGAGATGAAGGCTCCGGTTGGTTCCTCCTACATCTGACCTTATATGTTCACCTCTATTCACCAGGTGATTACTGCTCAGCCCTGTGTGGTCCACCCCCACGGTGCAGGACAGAAGTGCTTACTGGTGCCCTGTGGTTCAGAGCCTGCAGGAGATGCTGGGTTTGACTTTTCTCAGTGATTTCAGCTCTGAGGATAGGGATGCAGGGGGCTGTGAAAAGAGACTACTCCTTTTCTCAAGACCCTGTATCTCTCTCCCATCTTTTTGCAGGATGGGCCCCTGGGCTTCAAAGAAGCTCTCCTTTGAGGGATGGCAYGTCAATCCTGACAGCCTGTGAGCGGCAAAGTCAGTGCGGGGGTACTGCACACTTAGCAAGCTAAGCCTGGCAAGGTGTTCAGTTCAGGAACTGGGCAAGATGTATCTCCTGCCGTGTTTACTTGTTTGCAGGTGAAATAAAACACAGCCAATGGGTAGGGAATATAATGCGCTAATGCACATTATCACTTCYCTTCTGAGTTTACATCATCAACATCATTCAGTCAGACCCTTATTACATACAGCCAGGTGCATGCTCTTTCTTTAAATCTATTTAATCATAAGACTACCTCCATAAAGTTTAGGATACAAAAGGCATTTGACCATGCAGAGAGTGGAAAAGAACATTTGCAACCCAAGAGAGTATTTTCAAAATGATTACTATTAACATAAAAATCAGTCTAGCTAGAGGTATAATAAAAGCTGGAAATTCAATGAAAACAATTAAAAAACCCAAAGCTTTTCCACTTTTAAACTGCCAAAGCAGATTCAGRTAACCAAAAATAAGGTCTTGTTTAGGACAAAATAACAATTTTTTTCCCCTACTTTTACGCTTTGAGAAAATTCTCAGTGACTTCATAAGATGTGAAATTTCTGAATTATGAAACTTCTTGAAAATAATAATCAAAAGCTGATTAAAATTTTCATATACACATATATTTATTTTTATATTATTCTAAACTTTATGATAAATCTTTACAGAAAATAACAGAGAATTCCCAATTTCTTTTAGAAACAAACCAAAAGTCCATTCTTGTTCATTGTCTTCAGCTCAAAGGTCAACAGAAATAGCAATTTAGTCTGCACACCAATGGCTGTGTGACTTTTAATGATTCAGTGAAATAATATATGCATGTTTGTATTTTCAGTTCACATGAGCACTTGGTCCTGATGTTGTATATTTGCTTATGCAAGCAAAACCCCCACTAGTATAAAATAGATAATTAAAGCCCTGTTCAAAAACACACACTCTTCACTTTCCAATTAGAAGATTGTTTCATTTCCTAGGTCAYCATTTTAACACCTTTTCCCCAGGTGATCAGTTACCATTAAATACATCTTCCAAAGAGGGTGGCCCTGTTGGGGAGGTGGCTCCTGCCTTAGCCTGTCCCCATCCAGAAGTGCCCACCACTTGGGCTGGSCTGCACAGCTCCTGCTGACCAAAGCTGAGCCCTCCAAACAGGATGGAAAGTCACCTCTGAYAGGGGGACAGTGACAGGAAGATGGGAGTTGCACTCGGAGAGGTCTTCAGAGCTATTTTCAGGCAGCTAGAACCTGTAGCTAGAAGTGATATGTGAAAAAAACCTCAAAGCAACAGCAAAAAGCAGAGTGCAAGGAAGTTGTTTCATTAAGACCTTTGAGGACTCTGACCAGGTCTCCTGCACAAGGAAGTACTGAACAAGAGATATTTTCTCTTCCACAACTTATGTTGGCATAGATTATTATATTTCTAGATATTCCTCAGGACTTTACACATGCACAAGCTCCTATTTGTGTCTAGTTACTCCTTAGGTCATAGATACCTGCAGGCACAGCTGTTTCTGGTAGTCTTTTCAAAGGGTCTAGCAGACGCTCTGTGTCAATGAGCTGTGCGAGTCTGGTTGCATGTTTTGGGCAACAATATTTCCTTCTGTTCGTTTTAAAATCAGATAGACTGAATTTGTACGGGGAAGTCCAGAAATTCTTGTCATTATCGATATTTTAGGCATTGTCCTCAGGGGACAATAGATCAGGTCTGCTTGAGGGGCTGTTTCTTTTCTCCCCCSCATATATGAGGCAGTTCCAATGCTCAAGATTTTAAACCTAGCATTTAAAACCTTACCTACCATAAAATGAAGACATCGACTGAGGAAAAATCTTTCCTGTTTCTAATTTGATTTTGCTCCCAGCAGCCTATGTATGAGGAGAGCAAATATAACTTTCAGAGACCGGCCTTGCTGTAGATCTAGTTATCAGTGAATCAGCAAGGAAATGTACAGAGCAAACTGCTCAGCCGTGCCCGGTGGCCAGTCCCAAAACACTTCAGAGAAAGAAGCTGCTGCCAGGCTGAACATCATTGCGTGATTATAACAGAGGCACGTGTGGAAAGAAATAGTCCCTGTAGCAGCTCATTTGAAGAACAGCTTGAGCTTCACTTGGGAGTTGGCCAGCTGGTGGCCAGGACCCTGGAGCTCATGAGTCCTTGGTGGAAAACACAGCTGAGAGACCGTGTCCTGCTGTGTTGTTGCCTCAGCGATAATTTCCGAGTGGCTTGAAGGTGCAGTTCCACGTCGCTGTAATTTGACCTCAGGGTGACAAACTAAGATCAATAAACACACTAAGGTCCCTAGCAGGAGACAAGGACAAAACCTGCCTGCCAAACACACAGTACAAAGAGCTTGGCAGGTCTCTCAAGTAACTCACTTATTGTATTGGATTTGCTGTGCATGGTGCAAACAAGGATTTTGAACTATTGGGAGTATCTTTCATAACGATCCTCTAATGCTTTCAAGGACATTGTGTTTAGGGATCAAATTAATATATTCCAGGGTTTCCTGCCGCACACTATAAAGAAACAAATAGAAAACGCCAAATAAAATACCTTAGTTTTCTCCCAGAATATTGTATGACTATTCAGAAGTATGAATTTGTCTATTGTTTCTCTGTGTATAAAATGTTCAGAATGATAATCCTTAGAAAAATAGCTAGCATATGAGTAATTTTTTTCAAAATCTTTACAGTTGTCTTTCTTTTTAGTATAAGAAATTTTTTTTTGTACTATGAAGGATCCAGGAAYGAGTAATCTGTTGACAGTTCTGGTTCTGCAACTTAAAAATAGCCAAATGGATTTTTAATTTTTTTAATATCCTTCTGTCCTGARAATATATGCTATATTTCTGCTAACAGCATAGTTTTAAGGACAAGATATAAATCCTCTGGCAGACCTGCCTAYCCAGCACAGCTGTAATTAGTTTGATTCCAACCTTGGACTGACTCTCCAGCTCCATTTGCATCTGTAACAACCGATGGAGTAGATACTGCCTTTCCAATTACACAGCGACCAAAGGGAAAGTAGTTTACAAGACACTGCTGCCTCATTCAGAAGCAACACAGCTGGCTTTCAGCCTGATGCTCTGTAATGGAGCTGGTCACTGCCAGCTGCATTTTTGCTTGACAAAAGAAATGGCACTGCTGCACTGAGCCGAGCCACGCAGGCTGGGGAAAGGTCTGGTTCAAACAGGCACCTGTAGGGACTGGGAGCCCCAGCAGGAAGAGGTAAGGGACTATCGGAGGTGGCAAGCTTCAAGGAAAGGGAGGATACAGAAGTTCAAGGTGCGTACATATCTGAAACTTATGTWAAAGCGATAATCTCACGGTCTTGCCACATTGGGACATTGTGTCTTTTCCAAAATCACTTCAGGTAGAACAAAATATTTCTGTCAGGTGATTACATAAAAATCTTGGCCCCAAATCAATGAAGGGATGAATACAGTCCTATCTGAGGCTGGGGGATGTTTGAGAGGAGCGGGGGGAGGTTTCCCTTTCATGCACGCTCATGGCTGTTTATTTTCTATTAATACAAGTCACTACYCAGCTGTCAGTTAAAAGCAAAAGCTCTAACATCCCATCGCATGGATTATTTTTACAATGTCCTGCTAGATGAATAACTGCACTGGACTAAGCATGAATGCTTCTGCTTCTTTTGTGATATTTAACCCCTTCTGTTAGAGTTCTTCCACTTAACAGGAAACAATCAAATGTTCTTAAGGACAGAGAGAGCAAGAGAGAGTCCACTTTGGGTGTCCAGAGGATGAAGCAGGGAGTGCAGGAATCCAGCTGCTGCATTAATGGATATCGCATTAGTTTGTACAAAATACTTGCAGGTAAAGAGGCTGGATTGCAGGCCTCCCTCTCATTTATGTGTTTCCTATTCGTGTTTCTGATTCATCAGACACCAGAGTGATTCCAGTAAGAAGTATCCTCTAATTTAGAGCACAGAAATCCTGTATGGTAGACTCATGCAGGCTCTTGGCATGAAGTTTAGCTTATTCTGTGCCAATATGCCTTTAATAAATATGCTTCGTCCCCTGCCTCCATAGGAATGCATACTGCTTGCAGGAGGAGGAATGCTTATACTCAGGGAAGTGGTCAGCATGCTGTACTTTCAATATTCCTGCTAGATGTCATGAGCGTGGGGCATGAGGCGACATCTGCCCAAAGGCTTAGGTTATCTTTGAGAATATAAAAAGAACATTATCCACAATTCAGTAGATTCTTTATGGGTAATTTGCCACCTACACRTACATTATTAAAGCTCTTGATGCACCTGAGTGCTCATCTCTAAGTCACAGCAGTAATATGAAATCCCACAAAGTTATTATTACACAATTTTTCTTGCAAAGATGGTATTTTACTGCTGTAATCACTTGCCTCTAGGAGACTCCAGAAGAAGATTTAATCTCCATTACTAATGATTTATAGAGTCAACTTTGTGCACATATCTTGAGCTTTCCTGTGACCTGCTGAAGCACAATTAATGGAAGCTGAAATAAGGAAAGTTGACTTCCCTCTTCCTACTAAAGAGGAACCTTTGCAAATAGAGTGTATGTGGAATTTTCATGCAAAGTAAAATGCCAGTGTGTCTGTGCTCTGTTAGGGAAGGAAATAGGAAGGGAAAAAAATTAAAATAAGAGGAAAATGGAGAAGAACGAGAATGTATTAAAATAAGAACAGTTACAGGGAACCTGACTACAATGGGGTAGAGAGGTGGAGAGAGAAGCATTATAATGAAATAATAATGCATGTGCTATTTAGTAAACCATTCTGGCAAGGTTTTTTTTACACAGAGAAACCTTTTGGCTTTGTTTTTAAAATCTCATTGCCCCAGGACCAAACAGGCTAAGACATTAGTGAGGGAAAAAGCCTCAGACTTTGCTCCTACACTGGAAACCACATGAGCCAAAGCCCGGGAACAAAGGCAATGCCATCCGCACAGGAGCAGAGAGCTGTCTGCACCATTGCTCAGAGGGCCAGGGTCTATATCTGCTTGTGTTGAGGGGTTCTTTGGCCAAAGTCCCTCCTGATGAAATTAGGTCTGGAAACAGCACTGTGTTCTTTAAGGACAAGGAATATAGAGTGGAATTCAATAAACATTCCACCGAGTGTGGTATTCTCCTTCATTTCCTCTTCCACTTTGCTTTAGTGCAGTATCACTCCTCCTGGTTACTGACTGCGACAAAACCTGTCTGGGGAGAATAAGGTTTGTGTACAATACCTGCTTGCAATAAAGCTGGCTGGACTAAAGAAGAAAGTGTCATATAAAGCTGTTCACTTACTTTAAAGACTTTGTTGCTTCAATCCTGTTGCACCAAAAGGGTTTTATTGCTCTAATTCTGTAACGTGGGAATGCTACTAAACTCACATGCAACGCATGATGAGATCTATAACCTTTCATGCGGTACATCTCTCATTCTCTAGCATTATTACTTTTTAGGTGAAATCTAATATTATAATTATTCCCAATAAGAAGTATGTTCTTAACTGCTGTTAAACCCTTTCTGGAGTGGATTCCCTCTATGACAGTAAGCTTACCAGTTACGGAAGAGTAATGCTTTCCTTTAAAACCTTCATAGCATCCTTGCTTTTATCTTGATTAGCAGAAACAACATTTAAGGAGAATTTTCTGACTTGTTTTTGTAGCAGGTCCCAGGAGCTCAGAATTTATGGTCTTGCTTTTGTCCTTGGAAATGTATCTGCATGTTCACACCTTCAGATTGAAGTATACATATTTTGGCTGCTCTGCTAAAGCCCTAATTTAGGTTTCCTGCTGGGTTTTTACAGCCAGAAAAGATATATCTCTGTTGTCTTTTTACTTTTGAAATATTTTGTGTACTTGAGTTGTACTGTCTTTTGTTTAGAATTTAGTTTTGTGTTGTTTTGTCTTGAAGTAGTTCAAGGGCTGAGTAGGGAAGGTCAGACTTTAAAGAATACATGAAACAAGCACTTGCAGAAATGAAATCCAAAGTTTGGAGATTTGGAGAGAATGTATGATTGCATTTTGTGAGGGTGCTGGACTGCAATTACTAAAGCAGAATGCTGATGACTTAAGTAGGTGATAAGTCTGTATTCTGGAAGAAGAGTAATCAGTTTGCAGCTGAGGTACATGTAATGCATTAGTATATAGTTCCTTAAAAACTGCTAGTTTGCCCCCCAGTAGGCAAAACTACAGGTCATATCTGCGTAAAATAATGCACATAACATTATAGTAGTAACGACTGACAACTTAATATACTGAAAGCATAAAACTTACTGAAAGACTACTTAAATGAAAAACTTTGTCCTTTTACACAGACAGATAAGTTATTCTCCAGGTCACAAGTTGTATCTCCTTCCCAAGAACATCCCCTCCTGCCTATTACATGATTATAGTTGAGCATCCAACCACTAAATAAAAGAGAGAGAAAGGAAGAGAATTCTGGAAGCAAAGACATTTACGAGGGAATAAATTAGTTACTGACTAAACATTTTCAGCATTTTGATAAGATGTTTCTTGCATGCCAAGAGACATTGCTGAGTAGGTGTCAAAAGTCCAAGCAGATTCAATCTAAAGATAAACTCAGAGAACATTCCCTGCCAGCATTTTGTTGATTTTAGCAGTTCAGTATGTTTCACAACATGAGATGAATTTTCATTATGTATTGCTGGCAGTGTATCATACTGCAAGAACCCGCAGTGACCTGAGTTGAATTTTTCACCCACTAAGGAACAATTTTGCCATTAGCCAGGCTGCATGGGGGCTGAAGGTACAAAGTTCCTGCTGCCCTGAGACTGAAGAACATAGCAAGCATGTTTGGAAGATGAAAAATCTAAACACAATTCTAGGAAAAATGGAGCATCAGAATTAGGTAAGAGCATGTGACAGAGGATAATAGGTCTCACTCCCTGTGGTGTGGAAACTCTTTTTTTTTTGCCCCCATGACTCAAAGGAGGATACAGGTCCCTGTGTAGCATGTCTTCTGATGGAGAGTGGTAGATTAATCTCTCTTTAAAATGCTCTTTACTGTGTTCCAGGAAGGGCTCCGATGAAAGCATCTCATGGCTTTGGGGATTTTTCTAATTCCCAGCACTCCAGCCCCTGGTAGATCTACCTTTGAAAGGGCGCACTCGACCCGCGAGTCCAGGCAGATGGCATGCCCAGGCATGGCTCGAGCAGAAGCAGCGGGGTCTGTAGCTCATCTATGAACACCAGTCGGTGTCAGGTGTGCTTCCAGCCATTTGCATCCACATGGTCACATCTGCAAGGTCCACTCATGTCTTATCAAGATAACTTCAGACAGAAGAAACAAATGCCTTTAAGCCAACCATGCCACAGCAAAGCCTCCTGACTACAAACTTGCAATGTGTGCAACCCCAAAGCTCCTCAATCCCTAGGAATGGGCAGAGTAAAAGTTATTTTTGTCAGCACAATACTAGAGCTCATCATGTAAAGATGCATATGACTGAAATAATTAGATAATATGTGGCAACTGTGTTTAAGGCATTAAGAGAGGGCCACCAAGGGGAAATAAGCAGTTGACTCAGAATAGTCTTTTTTGTGGCTGAATTGTACCCACAAGTGTTTTATAATTAAGGACAATATTATATATGCAATTACAGTATGTTATATTATATAAAAGCAATCAGACTAAGAAAATGCAATGCTTTAGTCTAATTCTCAACTATCTAAGGACTACCTGTTAAAGCATGAACATCCCTTAAAATCAGTGATAACCTCTGCTGGATCTTCAYTGAAATACCATTTTTTTTCCAAATAGGACAAATTTTCTGACACTGACACAGTAAAATAGTTCAAACATTGTTTATATTTTGACTTTATGCCTATCAGTCCTTGTTTTAATCCAGATTTACCAACAGAAGCACGTCAAATTTACAGATGAGAGCACACTAGCSTCTACCCTTTAGAGCACAGGACAAAAAAGTAAAAGGAGAGCTGAGGACATATTCTACTCGAAAAGCTTTAAAATGATGATAGATAATTTTTTGTCCACACAAGCACAACACGATTCAGCAGTTTTTTATATAGTGTGAAGTCTGAAATGGCCAGAAAGCAGGGAAAAGTATCCCAAAAATATCAGTATGCTTTCAATCAGTTTGTACAATCAACGTAAAGAATAATACACCAAAGAACTGCTCTATGTACAGACTACAGGCAATCCTTGTGCATAACTACTAAGGAAATGAACTCCTTTATTGTATAGGATTATATCTGAGGTGGCTGATATAGATGTATAGATATATATATATATGAGGTTGTTCCTCACTTGTATTTTGTCATTTGGTTGGAGAAAGCATCTCTTTTGCTAATTTTATACAGTGTCCAACAGAACACAGTCCTCAACCAGATGCGGCATCTCTGGGCACTACTGGAATAGTATGTAAAAGGATACTTCAACATTGCTCTTTGGAGACCTGGAATTAAGTCTTCTGTTTAGCTGTGATTGTTACATTGACAACACAGTTTGAGGTTATGAATGTTGGTCTTGTGATTAACGGGGCTCTAGAGATCCACGTTCAGCTCTTGGCTCAAGCACAGGCTTCAGCTGTTCAATTAATCTCCATGTGCCTCAGTCCCTAATCTATAAAAGTCAGATAATAACATATTTTTCCCCATCCTGTGTCTGTTTCATCTAGTTAGCATATAAACTCTCCAGGGCAGTGACAGTCTCTTTCTTCAGGTCTGTATAGCTTCTAGTACAATTAGGCTCTGATCTTGCTGCGCTTCTGCAAGATATGCTGTATCAGAACAACGAATAATTGCAAAACATTTCTCAATCATGCTATTTTTAATTTCTCAGTGAAGCTCACAGTCTTTCTTTCCTCCAGTCCCCCTACATAGCCCTTGTAAAGACTTCTTTTATTCTGTGAAATGTGCTGGGCCACCTCCTAGAAATCACTCTGTGCATAAAAATTCTTCTGACTCTGTTGTGATGCTGGTATGCTTCTTTCCAAAAATGAGATGCTGCAAATTATTAAAGAGGATGACAGACGCTGCCATCTGACAGTGCCATCAGAATGCTCCACRGTCCCCTGATCAAGGCAGAGATCATCATTTATTGTTAAGAATTCAATTAAAGAAAAAAAAAAAGGCACAGAGAATGCTTTCCAAGGTCATTATCTGTCTTGCTTTCCTTTTTTTGATAGCAGTTAYGCTGTAGTTTGAATGACCCCTCTTTCTGCACATTTTCTTCAGTGAACAGTCAGAAACAAAACCATTTTTGAAGGAATAGCACCTTCCTAAGAGAATTGCACTGTATTGACAAATTATCAAAATGAATGTACTTCAGACCCAGAGAGGAGACCTTGTTCTATGCCACTGAGTGTGCACGAGCCCTCCTCTTAGCCATGTTTTCTTATCTTCATCTGAAGAAATTTCTTCCTCATAGCAATGCAAATGGCTATAAAGTTATTAAATCCCAAAGATTATAAACACGTTAATGTAAAATGGGACATGGTGTTCATAATATGTCTTTGCAGATTTTTGTTTAATTTCATTTTTTTTATCTGTGTTGGGTAATGGGTAGGTGCTACACTATACCAGTAGAGACAAAGCATATTCCTGACATTTATTAAAATGCTCATTCCTTTTTCATTTTCTGTAGGTTCTTGACTACTGTGATTCCACAGTCCAGTTATGCATGGTGAGAAAAAAATACGTCCTTTGCCAGTTTTGGATTTGCTGCCTCTCTGTTCATTGAATGTTCCCGTGCTGCTGCATGAGTAGTGATGTTCCACATCTATCATCTCTAGATCTGTCATTATCCTACAGACTTGTATTGTGTCCCTTCTTATTATTCTCCTTTCTAGGGTCAACGATTCCAATCTTTTCAATTTCTCTGACATCATATGAAAGTTTTTCTGAGCCTTTGCTGAGTCCCACCACCCATCTACAAACTCTTTCAGTTCTGCCATATCCTTTCAGAGATTATGTGGCCAATACCACCGGATTCTGGAGAAGTCCTCAGCATTGCTTTAGAGACAGACATCCTAAGGGAATCTATGTTCTTCTCTCTCCTGTTCTTCATTTCARCTGCCTTTAAGATGTTTTTAGGGTGTGTGAGTTTTTCTGCAATGATTCTATGGGAATTTCCTAAGTAAGTGCAAGAGTGGAGTGCTCACTGCCGAAAAACTTTTTGCTCCCTTGTAGATGGATTTGTTAGAGGAGGACTACACTACTTTCATCTGCAGCATGCATACCTACACCAGGTACAGTGAGAGTTCCTCCCAGAAGAGAAATGTCTCATGGTGTTTGAAGTGTTTGCAAGCAGCTCACATGTTCCTGCTTCTGTGCCCAAAAAGAAATTATTTTACAAACACAGATTTGACTGGCGAGGTCTTGGCATGAGAAGCAAAACTCAAGAGAATAAAAGAAAAATTCTGGATTACTTGAAAGTTTGTCATGGACTTGRAATTTTTTAGGTGAAGGCCTCTCCTAAGATACTGCTCTCTACAGACAAGAYTGCCCAGATAATATTCTGTCTGCGGAAAGGTTTTTTCCTGATTACTTATCAGCTACTTTTCAAAGTGAACTTAGTGCTACTGAAAGATGCCAATTCAACAGCTGTGAGGACTGAAGGTCCTTCAGAGGGACACAGTGACAGACATACACCCACGAGCTGTTCCAGCTCCGGTGTGCTGGCAACGTGGCTTGGTCCAAAGGGAACTTTCTCAGCTAGAAAGAATTAATCTTCTGTCTAGATTATATTTTTATGGCCCTAATTATTGTTATCTAAATCATTCGTAATCTAGAACTGTATCATTGTAGAAAGCTGGGGCATTTTGCAGGCACACGTGCAGTCACACATGCCATGCTCTGGAGCCACATGGCAACAGCTCTTTCCTCAGCCATGGCTGCTAAAGTGGCACCTTACCAGGGAGGACACGTGGGAATGCGTGTTTTTGCTGTGGAAGACATGCAGCAGTTGTTGAGCATATGCATGGCAAGTATTTGCCCATGCTCCTCTTTTTCCTGCCCAGCTGCAGAGCTTTATCCAGGCTGCCATTTGGATTGCAGCATACTGGATATCCATCTGGCTTGTCTGCTGCGCTTGCCAAGTAATGCACATTAGTTTGGTCTTTGCTATTTTTTCAGTATGTGAACGTGCTATCTCAAAATAGGGAGAAGCCATGATCACATTTCATAAAACCCATCAGGTTTTTAAGCATTAAACTGTAGTTTAAGGATACATTGACTCACTCACTGACAGACTCCTTATCCTTCAGTCCATTTAATTCTCGAGACATTTTCTACTTCTCCTGAAACCTTCTAAATATTTGTTTCCTTTTCCATTTGGTTAGACGATAAGACCAGAATTACTTACCATGCTGACAGTAAAAACCCTGCGTCCAGAGAAACAGACTGACAATCCCTGAATTTCATTTTGGTACCCTGTCATTCCTCCCTCTGGAGCAGCACGGGTGACAAAGGTTCAAACACTCACTTGAGAGGTGTCCCTCCACCACCCACAGCCCCCCTCAGCCCTCCCGCGGGAGCACCCCAGGCAGCTCAGCCGCAGCCAGGCTCTGTCCATGCTGCTCGGGGCTGCTGCGAATTGCAGCCTTTGCCTGGCACTGTTCATGGGGCAGGGCAGCCAGAAACAGCAAGCCGAGCTGCCAAGCACTGAACAAGATACGGGACACGCCAAGAAGGGGAAAGGACGACAATGGGCTCATCCAGTCAGATGTAGATATGCTAGTCTGAACAGTGTCCTGGCAGAGAAACTGCAGCTCCAGCATTTCAGGCAGCAACAGGAAGGGACGGAGTCTGGCCGGGGCTGAGGTTCAAAGGACTCTGAGTGACAGATCGAAAGTGCTGGTGAATTGACATGCAGTGGCCTCGCTCTAGCCACAGGTAACAACGCTGTGTTGCAAAAACAGCTGGGTTACTGTTGTCCAGAGGGCCTCTGGTGGGACCAAGTGAGGCTCTGTCAGCCGTGACATCCTCCGGCTCCCTGAGCCGCTCCCCGCCTCCAGGTCACAGCAGGGATGGCAGAGGGTGATGTGCATTCACCCTGCAGCTGCTACAGTTCATAGCACTGATGACAATGCATTTGCACTTACATGACTGACCATGCACTGTGCAATCACTTGAGACACAGGCACACTTTTTCCCCGCCTTACTTCATGCCACCTTTTGCCACCTTACTGTGGGGACACTGGCAGAGGGATGGAGCAAACAACTGCGGGGCCAGGAATGTCTTAGAGGACTTGGTTCATTGCACATGAGTTATAATGCTCAATCCAGCCCAAGCCAGATGCGCAGAAGAGAGGAATGAAACACGCAGGAGATGTTTCCTGTTGGCCATAGGAGTCGGACTGCACAGGTTTATTCTCAGGTTTATCTCTTTTTAATGGTGTTCTGTAAGTCTCCAACTGCTGTGCTGTGAACATCTCTCGCAAAATACCACCAGACATTACATTCACATTCACAGCTTCATTCATTGCCAGCTCTTACATCACCTGTTGTTGGCAGACTCCATCAATGAGGATGGTTTTCTGGCAATTATATCAGCCAACCTTCTTTATATAGGTGTGTTGTTCTGCATTTTATATCAGCTGATGTGGTTTATGAACTGTTTTCTTGAGAGCTCTCAGTTGACATATTTGCCTGTAGTTTCCAGTTTTAATACACCTTGACTGCAGGTGGAATTCTGTCTTTCGCACATGTGTTTTTTTTGCAAGTGGGCTGTCAAACTATTAAAGGAAGAGCTAAAGAGCCACTTTGGGGAACAACAGCCAGAATCCCTCTAACAATGTTCAGAAAGATATAGTAGGTATATCCTGCAAACCTATCAGTCAGCTTCCAAAACCCGCAGGGGCTGGAGGTTGGGGATGGTTGGTAGGGGCTTAGGTGGAAGCTGTTATCACAGGCTGGCTAGGTTATGCATTTCCTTGAATTCAATCCCTACTGTGCACAGAGCAGCAATGTACCTAACAGCTACATGTTCTTTGCTTCACTTTTGAGCCCTGCTCTGGCCAAAAAAGCCCTTATCAGAGAACACATTTGGGTACCTTTGTTCATTAATGATAACTGAGATGGAATACAATTTCTTCTTCATGTCCATTGCCTCTGCCATAAATCCCCATGGAATAAAATCTCCTGGGACTTTGCAGCACTACAAGTCAATTGCTAAAGGGAATTTAAATAAACAGCCTAAGTTTGACAACACTAATCAGTTGTTGGTGTTTTTTTTTTCCCTTTGATGTCCACAGTCTGCAATTGCAGAAAGTCTTACTAGCCCAGCTTGAGGGAAAGGGGACAAGTCCTCTCTGCAATTTTGTGCTCTTTTCTTGAGCATTTGCATGCTTGTCTTTCCCTTATTCATTATAATGACCAGAGGATCTCAGCTAGCCATCAGTAAGGGAGGGAGCCTGGATGCTGTTCTTGCGGGAAGTCCACATTCCCTGCAAGTCTTGCATAACGCAGACTTTCCCTCGGACTCAGTCCAGGATTACTTCCTGCCAGACACTTTTCCTCTAGCAATGGGACCATATGAGGAAAAAAGAAACCTTTATTCCCTGTTAGGGAAACACCTCATTCTTCCCCTTCCCCTCAAACCTAAGATACGCTAAAACTCTCATTATGTAAACATAAAACAGCACTCTAATGCAACTGTCAGTGTCTTTTTATGACATCCCAATATTCTGGTTCGACAGGTTTATAAAACATGCATGCTCTTTGCCAGTCTCCCTAAAGAGTAACACCTTCCTTCTGCCACCAGCTAATGACGTTACTTAAGTAATTTGTGTTATGACACTGAAGGTCACGGGTTTAAATCCTGCTGATCAGTCAAAACAAATGTCATCACAAAAGCAGTGACTTCTTTTCTTACTCATATTTTATCCTAGAATTGCTGCTGATGAGCAGTGCACATCCCACTGGCATGGATGTCTCAGCAGGTAGGACCACTTACGTAATTCTCATACTACTAAAAATCCACATTACAGATGAACCATTAAATACAATCTGAATTTACTGTAAAGCCAGATGAGCAGTCAGAAACCAAATACTTACCTAAAAGAACTGTAAAAACAAATGCCCAGAGCTTGCAGAGATTAGTTACAGCAGAGTTGTGCATGGCTTTATCAAAATTATGTTTTAAGCACAGGTTTAATGACCAGGGCTATATTGAAAAGATTTAGTTATCTTTTGGACCATAAACTCTGAGGATGCACAGGCAACGAGACAAAAGCTAATCATATGGAGTGAAATACCAATCCTCTTGTTCGTAACTGCTTGCTCTTAATTTGCCTTGTTTCTGCTTGTGAACAACCATGAATCAGACTTTGTGTTCACTGGCAGTGTGAAGTAATAGAATGTTGCACAGCTTTAGGTCAGCTGAAAGCTAAAGCATTCTTCATATAACTAAATTTTCCCAGAAGATTCGCAGCATAAGTTTGTGAACATTATTTATAGGGAACTCTCTTACCCAGGAAAACATACAGCTGAATTCATATGGTGTAAGTCCACTGAAAGGCATGGAATTACAGCCCAGGTGGGCTTTGGCCAGCGCAGAGCCAATGTCCCAGAGGAGAAGAGGTCCTTGGCAGTGCCAAGCTACAGTGAGTGCCAGACTGCGGTGGCTAGAGGTCCTCAACATGAGCAGATGCCCCAGTGGCAGACGCCTCCCACATTTCTCCCTTATTTTCTCATTTACCTCTGCTCACCCCCTGCCATTCTGCCCTGGCCCTGCCAGATGCCAGGGATAATTAACCTCTGCAGTGTTGCAACTTTTGCCTTTGCCACAGGAACATTCAGTTTTTCCAAGCAAAAAGCAGGGCAGTACCCTTACTCATACTCCATGAGATAAAGACAAAAGCCAGGAAACATGGAAGAGGGAAAATATAAAAACGGAAGAAAGATGACCAATAATATACCCATCACATGGCATCTCTGTAGGAGAGAAGAGTGCTGCTGTATAAAAGAGGTTGTCTGTAATGTAAGAGGATGTTGACACAGCAAACCAGAGTGGATGGCCACTCCACTTCTGGAGAACAGTCTAACTCTTTCTCACTCTCTGACTCTCCTAGAAAAAGGAGGAGGATCGCTGGGCTGGGTGAGAAAAGTATTTTTCCTGTGAAGAACTGAGACAGCTGAACTCTGTCTCCCCTCGATGTGATTTTTGAACTTAATTCCTGGTCGTGGCTGGGGTTAGCACAGGTGAGCCCTGGAGGCAGCACAATGTGAGCCACTAAAACAAGTCCAACTGCTGAACACATTTGTGCCATGACCCAGATTTCATCAATGCATGGAAAGTCCCCGAGTTGAACTAGGAAAATATTCCTCAGATTCATTAGAAAATTAGAGTCAATCAGAGGCTTGAACTCAGCATTGGAAATGCACTCACACCTTGTTTGTTCCAAGGGCTGTGAGGCGAGGTGCGGTGGAGTTTATTAGAAGTTAACCTGATGGGTGTATTATTAATTTAACATGGCAAACCACAGTAGGAAATCTTGACTGTGATTTTGACCGAGATTCCTGTTATAGAACTGATGTTCTCATGACTGGAACAGGTTCAAGCAATAAGGACATATTTTTTTCGATGTCAACTCACATGTGGCAAAGTAGCCAGATTTTACGAATTGTAGCTGCTTTTCTTTTTTTTTTTTTCTTTTTTTCTCTATGCGCAGTAAAATGTTATTACCATAAGTGTTGAGCCACAGGATAAAAGTAGCATAGGAGAAAGTGACAAAGAAGAGAAATTACAGTAACAGAACAGTTGCAGTGACAAGTTATTGAAAGCTCTTCTGATCTGAGGGATGTGCGCTCAAAAAACTCCCAAGCAATGTCCCTGACCTTGGCTGTTCCTTTGGGTAGTCATAATCCTGGGCCTGCATATCGGTAACAGAAAACCATTAAAAATATCATAGTATAAAAGAGTCAGAGCAGTGAAAAACTTACAGAGGTGGACAGGGAAAAGCTGTTGTAGAGGCAAAATGGGGAACAGGAGCCGATGTGCACGACTGGCCCTGCAGCTACCAGCCTTGACCAGCTGATTGTCCCAAGGAGCCTGCAGAGCCTGGTCAGAGTGGCAGCAGGAGACACAACCTTGTGTGCCCTCCGTGGTGGCCTTGCCTGCACTGTCATGCACTTTTTTTTTAACCATTGAAAGGCTAGCTTGCTCTATGTGGTTTTTTTATGGCACGGTGTTTTATGACCGTGTTGTGCTTTGGCCTGCTGCTGATGGCAAGCTTCGAGTCCACAGGTCTGTATAACGAAGCAAACTGGCCAAAGGTCAGGGCTGGCAACATGGGAGCAATGCCAGTTTTTTTGCAGTACGAGCATTATTCGTTGTCACGTCCTGATGTTAAAAAATATTCAGCTGTTGTAAATGTGAAACTTGCCATTCCCCACCTTTTAGAGAGGTGATTTTTCTTCTGTGAGGTCAGACCAGAGGAGTCAGACAACCACTGAGCTCTCCAAGAGGCAAAGAAGACTCAGCCACATCCCTGTGAGAACGGTTGTCTACCTGTCATTATTTAACGTGTTGTCAACAGTATGTTCTGCACTGTGAAGGCAAAAAAAGAAACAGGAAGATATATTAAGCCTGTCTGTTATGGTGACTGTGTTTAAAAGAACAAAGAGCATTTCATGCTGCCCAGAGTTAGACGCCTAGGGTGGGATTTATCTTTCCTAGCTTTCTATGTCTGTCAAGTCAGTCATCTGTATTTGAGCTAGGCAACTTCTGCTGCCTGCATAGTCAATTGAAGAGAACAGGCGCTTCCAGAGGGCAAATCACTCTCTTATTTTAGACACCCATAGCAGTCGAAAGGAGGACCCAACATCTACAAGGTTTTCACTATACACTGTCTCCCTTTCGGTCCCAGGGACAGGACATCCACAGGCAGCCAGGGCATGTCTTCAGGAGTCTGGTTCATGCAACCCAAGATGATTTGCAATATGATAGCATGCAGCATGTGGGGGTGACTGGGAGACCCATTTCAAAAGCACACTCCTGATGTAGGCAAAGATGCAAATAGACACACACATAATCTCTTCTTTATAGAAGAGAAGGCTCTGGATAAGCATCAAGTACAGGTTGCACCAGGCAGGATATTCTCACTTGGTCCTTATGTACCACTATCAAGTGCAGGTGATCTACTTGCTTAGCACTTGCATTGGGGAAATATTTATCACTTATTCATTAAGGAGTAGACAAGAGTGGTCTTTGAGGAAAGAAGATTTCTAACTTTGCATTCAGTAAACTCCTTTTCTGTGGTCACAGAGACAGTCTTATTTGGCACCCACAAACCTTTTGTTCCATATTTTAGTCAGCATTATTGCTGCTGTAAATAAATATTATTGCTATTTATGCTTTGCTTACAGTAGGTGTAGCCAGGGCAGGAGAATGGGAAGTGGGAAGTGCAGTGCACAGATTCATTCCTGATTTATTTTGATTTAGTTTCTGCCACAACTAAATAATTTTGACAGCGCTCCAGATGTACTAAATGTTGTACAGTTGCAAAGATCACTGTCCTTGATGATCTTCCAGCTGCACAGAGAGACTAATACAACAGACAGGGCAGAAGGCAGAGCAACATTAAACATGGTGGTGGAAAGGTGAATAATTGCACCTCTGAAAGCTATTTTCACACACTCAGTTTTTCTGAGTTGTTTTATACCCCCTACATACACACACACAGGTAAATGGCTATTGCTCTGTGACTGAATTTAGGGGAACTCTTCTTCCTGTTACTGTGCATGGTTAATCAGGCTCCAGCTGATGAAATCCTCAGTACTGGGAGGAAAGGTAATTAGCGTGGGTCTCAAGTCAGTAAAAGCTCTTCTAGACATGTCCCCCCTTTCACAGAAGTTAATGCCAGGCTGATTTTCAGTAGTTCTGCAGTCTCTATTCCTCCACTTAATCCAAAATGTCCCCTGTGAGAATGCAGGGAGGTACCTTACAGTAGTGAGCACTGCCTGTGTCAGCAAATGAGGCTCCTACACAGGCAAGAACAGAGCACAAATCGAATGCACTGCGACTCAGAAGAGTTGTCTGGATTTGGCATTTAAAAATGCTAATTCATCTCAGTGAAACTGAAAGGGAGACTTGAAGTGTGTTGATTTGAAGCTGTGTGTTGATACCTCATTCTGAAAACTGCCAGCAGGACATTTACATGGTGCACAGTGCCTCAGAGTTGAGAGTGCAGAGTCACTTAGTGTCACATGTTCCATGCCAGAACACTTGGGAACCTCTTGGGAACTCTTTTGTTCTAACATTATTTAAGATATGGGTTCAATAATGGCCTTAATGAGAATACCTAAAATGTACAAAGGGTCAATCACCTTGTAAAGGAACAGGAAATAGTTGCAAAATGCATAGGGAGGGGCTAGTATTAGAGAAGTCCAAGGAAATGTGTTGCCCTAAGTAACTGCTGCTGTCTTTTGTGACTAATGTATTATTGTTCATAGAACAACACAGGTTATACACTTGCCCATACTGCTTAATGAAGTATTGAACCAAACACTTCTGTATCTCAAAGAAAACTTCTTGTTCTTCTGAAGCTTATGCATAAGAACAAGATTCAAGGAAAAGCTTCTTGTCTCTGAACTCCTGTAATGTCTGAGAAAGCAGTAACAGATGAAATGGTGAATCATAGAGAAGAAAGTCTTGCATTTCAGCAGCAAATACATTTTGTCACTGCAGGAAAGTAGAGCTGGCACTGTGCAACTTTGGATTTGCAAAGGTGCTCTTGCACTCAAAATTGCCTGAAGACGTTTGCAATCAAAATCAGACAGGTACAAAGACAGAGTAGCAGTTCCAATGCAAAGAAGTGCAAAAGTTGCAGTGGAGAGGGGGAATAAAAATGTTTTAAAGAAGTGTCTAAACAAGAAAAGGAAAGGTGCTTAGTGCATGAGAAAGTGGAGATAGCACCCACAATGACGAAATGAATAGTAAAACACCCAGGAGGACAAAGATCCCAAGCAAGCAGTCTGACTGAAGCTAGGAGAAGAAAAGCAAAGCAGATGATAGATAGAAATGTAATTGGAGAGGAAAAACATCTAAGTCTGTTGTGGAGGAAAAAGTAGCAGAGTTTTTTGAATTCAAGTATTGGACAAATGTAGCAAATGTTGGAGTGACAACCTGAAATATGAAACTGGACAATAGGCAAAAGGTCAGAAGTGAAGAGAGATTTGTGAGTCACTATTCAGGTAGCACCTATAAGTACTGGAGCACATGAGGTCATGAAGAATTGTACACATGGAAGCCCATAATAAATTCTCATCCTCCTTCACCTTTCAGTTAGTTGGATTTATTCCAGTTCAAAGCCAGGGGTTCTTTAAAGTCCTGGTTGTCTTCTACCTACCTTCAGCACCCCCTTCTTAAATCCCCTTTTTGTTTGACTTTTACACTATAGCCATGTTGACATGACAGCACAGCCAGCTCTTATACTTCAGAAAGTGCCACTAACTACCTAATGTTTACATGCAGAAATATCAGGTGTAACATCTGAAGCACCTCCTCCTCCCAGAAAGTGAGATATTGAGGTCAAAACGCTGGCATTCCAATGGTGCTGTGTGGACATAGCAGGTACCTAGGACTGGCATTGTAAGCAGGAACACCTCCCAGTCATGCTTCACTACCATGAAAAGAGGACAGGTAAGTAGCAGCCGCCTTTCTGCTTCTCACATGCAGGAAATTCAACTGTTTACTGATAGCACAGTTTCACAGCAACTAAATCCATGTTTTGCATCAATGCTCAGACTAACTTGTTATGGCTTGTCACATTATCGAAAGTCTAACTGGCAAACTCCTTTTCTAAACTTCTCAAGATTTATGAATTTGTAAAAAAAAAAAATTTACATGTAGAAGACACCCTTAATTTTTGTGTGCCTTTGATGCAAACTCCTCTTCTGCTTGTTCTTTTTCTCTGTTCATCTATGTAGACTGCAAAACTGGCACCATTATTTTCTCTGTACTTGTTAGTGCTAAAAGAACATTGGTGCTGTGGTGCAGATTTCAAGCTACAGGAGCTTGGAAAACTAAGTGAATCCCATCCCACATTAGTTTACAGAGACACCCATTGGACAGTCATTTATTGAAAAGAGGAGAAAGAAGCTCCTCCCCTGTTCCTTCTGAACAGCTTGTAGCCATTGATAGCCACACTCCAGTCATGGGATTCATCCCACCAGGTTTCAGTAATGGCAACTAGGTCGTAGCTTTCTAGCAGCACGGTGGCTTCCAACTCCTTCTCTTTGTTGCCCAAATTCCCATCAGCTTCAGAGTTAAAGCGGAATGTGAACAAAATCCAGAATGGCTCCTAATAAATTTTATGCAGTTGTTGCTGTTTTTAGAGAGACAAATTATAGAGATATGGAAAGCGGAGGAGCTAGAAGAGAAACAGAACTGTTTTGTCTGGACCAAAGGAATGCAGTTACAACACGTTCTTTAAATAATAAATTGACATTGTGAGTTGAAATGAAATGAAAATGTTTTTCTTTCTCAATGTCACTGAAACAACCAATTTTTTTGCATCTTTCTCCCTATGAAATAGATAATTTTCATTAGAATTCAAACGTTCTTGTGCAAAAATGCTGCCCTCCCCTACCGCGTTTTAAGCAAGCAAACTTTTCCACAGATTTGACAAGCTTTGTTTATTTGTTTACCATTTGGAATTTCCAAGCATATGTCAGGTACATCATCAAAAACCAGAAACATCTGTTCCTGCTCTGCTGAGTATAAAAGCAAATTTAAAGACAATGCTGCAATTCCCAAGCTGGTCATAAGGGTTTCGTGGTGAGGATGAGGATAATCTCCTCAGGCTTCGGGACCTAACTGGCAGCATCTGGAAGGCAGTGAAGATGACAGGGTACAAGGATCAGGATTTTGATCCTTGCGTCTGGCTAGGTTTATTTATGAAAGAGCACAGATACAGGACGAAGGTCAGTGAGAAGGACAATTTTACCCAAGCGGGACAAATAGGACACAAACAGAGCAATCCGGGTGCCCAGACCTGAGGGTACCAAGGAGATAAACTCAGCTATAACTTATATCCAACAGCAGACCCTTCTGGAGCAGCAGCAAGAGGTCAAGCAGCATGGCCAAAGGTGACCTCAGGCGCCTCTGCGTAGGCATTTGAGTTGCTCCTGGGGCGTTTTGCCTTCCCCACTTCCTGCCTCCCGAAGCTGCCCCAGTGACCGCTCAGCCCTTGGGAGCAGCACTGGAGCGTGAAGCCACAGGCTGCTTTTCCGGGGAATCATCCTCTGCTGGAGAAAAACAGCTTCCCGGCCTCTGTGGGCCGGAGGGGCACGGCACTGCCAGCCGTGTTCAAGTGCAGGTTGTGGCTGACTGTTGCCAGAGGAGTAATTAAGACAGAGCCAAGGAAGCAGCAGCTCCTTTTACTCACGGTTTATTCTTTCATCTTTTGATTGTGGCTGCTAATTGAGGTGTTAACACGGCTGTGGTCACATCAAATCCAACATCAGGTTTGCCACTGGCTCTACTATGAACTTTGTGGTGTCTGAAGGAAGCCTGAGTGCTCCATGGAGAAACCTCTTCTAAGAGGGCACAGTCCTAACAAGAGAGAAAACAAGACAAATGCTCATTATTTTGCAGGTTGAATATATATATAGAGACACTGTATTTTTAGGCATTTTTAAATCCTGATCTGTTCTACCTGAAACTGAGTTTCTCCAGTTGGATGTCCTCAGCTCCCACGCCTCCCGCTCACATCAGCTAGGCCCACCATGGAAATCTGAAAATGGCCTACAACATTTGGAGGCTCTAATACAATTACTGGAAGTACAGCAAGATCCACAGGGCTATCTAGCTTGACCATTAAATTGTATTACATGCAGACTACAAAGGGAGAAAGCCAGAGGGGAAAATGAGACTATATATCAGCTTCTATAGTATTGGATTGTATAGTTGCAACCCAGACAAATTAGGCAATCACATGGGCAAATTGAACATCATCTTGTTAAGAGCTTGTTTTCAGTCCAGTTCCTAGAGTGCTTTAGGACCCAGACAAATAGAGGCTCTTCAGTTGTTAACCACTCATTGGGTTGCATACTGGGATGACTTCACTAGCTATTTCAATTTGTTCCAACTCAGCCCCAGGGAGAAAAAATGGCAGCATAATCAACTTCAGGAAGTTAGTTGTTTGGATGAAAACATAAAGCATGAAGTAGCATGAAGACACAATGAGTCTATTTTAAACTGATAATCAAAAATACTTATGGCTTGAATCTCTTCATCAATGTGCTTTTGTTATTATTTTTCAGTGCTGTGTGGCATAAATAACCTATGAGACTGTCAAGTTGTAAGTTGTTTTTGTTTTGGTGGCATGATCACTTCCTGTATCTGTGACTACCTCCTTCTGATCGATGGTGGAAACTCTTGAGGAAGTTTGGGGTCAAACACATGGGATGACTTCAGTTGGTTGATTAAACAAGTTATCATTGAGGATGACATTCCAGCCTGAGGTGGTTCCTCATACATGGCACTTAACTGTATGTGTAATGTTAAGGGACTTACCGTAGCTTATAAGCACAAAATGACCAAATCAGGAAGCTGTGTCACACCTCCATTTTGCATAATTTGCTCCTAGAGTTTCAGTGGTTTGTGACACCACCACAGATGAAGGTATTAGAATGGAAACTTCCTTTAATTATGCAAAACAAAACCAGCACTGTACTGCTTCCAGAAGGATTTCATATCTAGCAATTGTGGGTAATTCAAAAGGTCAAGGGGTTCATGCTAGCTGTGTTTATACTGAGATAGGCATTTGGGTCTTCCACACATTTCTCCTTTCCATACATCTCCCAATCCTTCAGCCCCCTCCCTCCTGGGTCCTCTTAGCAATCACATGCCACTTGGATGATCCTTAAAACACTAAAAAGCTTTTCATGGAGCTATTACAACAGTAAAAATGGATCCAGGATACATGATCTGATATCAAAACCAGTGACTATAGGCAGGGGCTTCTCTTTACTCATCTCCCTTTTGACTTACTTTTATGGTCTTCTGATACTTTAAATCAAAGTCTTTCTGCTGACTGGCATGCATTTCCAAGTTGGCTGCTAGGGACATTTGGTTTAGGCAACGTGCCTTATCTGTTTTTTCCCTACGTCAGCTGGTGGGGAAAATCCCACCCATCCCAAATATTTAGAAGATATCATTATCTGCCTATCTTTTTATTTGCATTGAGCATCCTTTGTTTGGGACTCAGAAGAGCTGTATGATTCAGGAACAGGAAGAGCCGAGACAGACAGACTGGAATTGTACAGGGAACTGAGGAAACTCTAAAGAAGAACAACATGTTCTGGGTTGTGTCCTGGTTTGGCTTCAGGGTCGTAAGTGCTGATTTATTTTCTGAGGCTTGGACAGGAACTGCATGTTTGTCAGCCAAGGAAGTTTGGAATATCTGGGCAACACCTGTGGATTGATTTACTTTCCTAATAAGCTGATTTCCAGCCATCCAACTCTGCAAGAACTGCAGACCCTATTGCAGTGATTACAGTCACAGAGGGACTTTTTGGTGTTGTGGAACCAATGCCCTGCTTTCAATTAGAACACTTCTAATTCTATTAAATGCTTATTGGTATTTTGAAAGGAGTATATATTTTTGTGAATGTTTAGAGTATGGTTTTCATTTCCACTAAACCAACTTTGTGTTGGTCCACTGGTATAAAAGGGTCTTCAGATCATCCTAAAGTGTATTATACAGTAGAGATCTATCATCCCCAGAGCAGTATGAGAAGGGATCATCTGACTCTGAACACTTACTATTAAAACTGAAGGATTTCTCTTAACAAATTTTAAAAAGTGCATTGCAAGTAACTTTCTGAACTTCTGAGGAAAGTTTTAAAAATAATAGTAATGGTTACTTCACTAGTAACCAGGTAATTACTTGAGAGTTACTTTCAAGGGGACAGAACACACACTGTACAGGGTCAAGCTGGTAATGGCCTGCAGATACTAGTTAATGAAGCAAACCATCAGGACCGTGAACTTGGTGTTTGCGTGATGGCTATTATGGTAATAGCCATTGAAGTCAATGTGAATAACTGTGACAATGGCATTGTGGAATTCCAGCCTTATTTCCATATCAAATCACTTTCAGTGACAGGTGAAAGGGTGAGGCTCATGCTTGCCAGGCACACAAAGTCACAATGGGCAATTGAGATTATGTTGATGCTTTCTCTTTAATATGTCACCTGTGATCAAGATACTGAAAGCCAGATTCTGCCTTCAGATACAAGTATGCAAATTTGTTGTCTTAAAACTTTGTCATTGTTCCTGAGAATGCAGCGTCACTGTGCTCAGATTGTATCTTCAGTCACAGCTTGGACAATCTTCACAGCAGCTTGCACAAGAATAAAGAGACTTTAGTTAGGAGTCCTTTCAGCCGATTATCCATCAGATGATATGAAGAATCTACATCTCTGTAGATTAGCCAACCTGGCTATGCTAATATAGCTCTTTTGCGTCTCTTTTCATTATTCCCATTAGTAGTGTCACAATCAGCACTAAATACCATTTTGTCTATTTTGATAAGAGAAAAAAAAGTGTCATTTGGTTTTTTTCCCCCAGTCATTTTCCTGGCTGGAGCGACCTTTGAGCAATGTATTCACAAAGTAAAAATGCTGAGAAAGTTCATGACTGGAAGAGTGATAGTGAAATCACAGCCTTAGGAAATAGGCACAGAGAGTTTCTATAGACAGATGGAAATAACATTTGTGAATGCAGAATCTATATAAATGATTAACACAAAGCTTGGCTGAGACCTCTTCTATGATTAAATATCACTTCCTGCTAGTGCAAGATACCCCATCTCATGTAAACACACCTGTGAGCTCTGAAGAGGGAAACTGTCTAATAAATAGTTTGATGGATCAACCAGGCTAAGCTTGCTGCTTTTGTGGGTTGGAGATGTGCTTGGGCACAATAAACCCACATTGGGTAAGACCTGTCTATAGTTTGCCTTTTGAGAATTACTCAAACGTTTGACCAGGAACACCAAACCACCAGGGAAGTCCATTGAGTTTGGACAACTCCTATGAGAACATTGGGTTTAGAAGAAGGTCATGTCTAGGATGACAGCCCACCTGCTAAACCCCAGATTTACAAACCTAACACGTAGCTAGGTACCAGGCAGTCCCCCTTACTGTGTAGGTGCCTGTTTTCATTAGTTGCCTCCCTAGCCTGACCGTCCCTTGGAATGGGTCTTCAGGCTCTTACACATGCTCCGAGGGCTGATCTGGGAGATGGCTTGAGAATTGTGTCCAAAGTATCTCTATCCCTGCTCTTCAAAATTAGTCATGGTATCTGTTTCATCCATCTGCTTTCTTCCCAATAAAATGAGAGGCCTTGGGCTCTACAGTTGAAATTCCCTTTCCTACATCCCGAGGAGGTGCCCTAGCTGCAAGATTTCATATAGTTAGAAGATTAGGCTATGGAAAAGCCGGGAATGCAGTATCTCAAGGCCTAAGGGAGAACCTATGTCCCTACCTAATGGTTATATCCACCTGGTAGGCAAGGTAGCACTGGATTACAGACCTACAGACCCAGCTCTCTCAGTTCCTCATATGTTGGATCCTTCATGGTTGAGGAAAAACATCAACTCTAGGAAGCCCTCGATACCTCTCCTGTGAAATACTGAGAGTCAACCCTGCACACTAAGGATTTGGCTGCAGCCTCCTTTCTTTCTTTCCTTTTGTTTTGAGTTTTGGGCCAATCCGGTATTCCCTAAATCAATGGGAATCTTTCCATCAGCTTGGGTGGACATTAGATCAGGCACCATCTGACTGGAAAAAGTGACATCATGCTTCTAATAACACAGATATTATGAATAGCTTGGCTTTATGTAGTGCTTTTTAACAGAAAACATTGTGTAGTTTTAACCTCTGTGTGCAGGATTTGCTTTTGTCAACCACTGAAAAGCAACCACATGTGGGGAGAAACGTAACTGTAATTAAACAGTTCACAGCAAAGTTATATTATGATAGCACATCTCTCCAGTTCATGAAGCTCCAGGCAGCAGAGGACACAGGGAAGATATGTGGTGCAAAGCCAGGTGAAAAGCATGTTCTACATTATTTTTTAAATCTCAATTAGTTGCCCATGTTGGCATTTTGACTAGAAAAGGTCATTAAGAATTTTTTGGGTTTTTTTCCTTCTTGTCTCTCCTGCGTGAACTTTTATTTCTGAGCAAGTTCAGTTTCAACTGTCCTGTTAATCTGACTAATATTTCTCATTTCATCCCCTTCTGCCTTTGTAAAGGAATAGCAAGTGAAATCAATTATCAGTCTATGTGCAAATCTGTTGCATAGTGACACATTTTTCGATAGACTACATTTGAAAAATTATTTATATTTTGCAGTCAGAGGATGAAGGAATCTTTATAGATTTCAAATTTTGAAACACATTCTGAATCATTTGCAGATGGACTCAAAAACGAAAAGGAATATATCTGCTCTAAAGAGATTATATTTGTCCCTTGGGATATTCTAATACTGGAACTTAAAGAAAAAAATACCTGCTCTTTCCTCCTTCTTTCAGGCAGCTATGTTCCAGCACAGTAACACTAAACTTTCAGATTATATGCACCTGTCAACACATGCTTGCTTGCTTCATTCCCTTAATTTTAACAATTACTGGTGTGTTTCTTAAAGATGCTATAACGTGATGAAGAGCTGCTGATTCGAACTTACCCTGATACAAACATGGAGAAAATGAAGAGTTGTTTCCAAAAAGCTAAAGTGGGACAGATAAAAGCATTGAGTGATTGTAACTGTCCAGGTCATCCATGTGTTTGGACAGCTGAGTTGAAACGCATGGGGTCTGTGTTATGAAGGGGTTGCAGCTGCAGGGTACCTATAAAGGGCACTGAGAGGCTGGAAAGAATTTCTAGCAGGGATTTTCACTTCCAGAATGAAAACAGTGGGATTTGATTTCAGAGCAAATATTATAGAAGCCTACCCTCCCCTAAATACACGTAATGCAAGTAAAGTACTCAAGCACTGCAACCAAAAAACAAAGGCATTGGCAAAGTTAAAGCATTGAGAGGTGGGAGGGGTTTTGTCAGCGGTAGATTAGTTTGCTGCAGGCTTCTTGCCATATGCCTCCCTAGGCTGCTCTACTGGATTGAAATTTACTTCCATAGGACAATCAATTAATGTTATTAATCATGTTATTATGAATCTGGCATTAAGGATCAAAACCAAGCAGCTAGGATGTGAGTCAGCTGCAGAAAAGGGGCCTGAAAAATGTCTGTCCTTAGGCAGTAACAAAAAACAGAGGAATGGCATTTTCCATCAGATCTGAGCTGAAAGCTTTGTGAAAGATCAGGCAGGACACCAATTCCATTGCGCTCCATCTTTGCCAGGATACGGACTTCTTATATCTCCCTCACTAGATCTAACACTCAGACTGATTTTTGTTTTGGATAAACTGGCTTTCAGTAGTAAATACAAACTTCTCATCCAAATTTTCAGCTCCAAGTGAACAGGACTTTTTCTTGTTTAATTCTACAGCACATCTGCCACATGAAGGCTGTGTTTCCTTGACCTCAGTGATAGTAAGGTTGAGCTCGTCACAAATATGATTAAAACATTTGTAACAACAGAAGGAGAGCTGCACGCCACAGCAGCGACTTCAACAGCGACTTTGGCCCCCTTGCTGCCTCAGTTTCCCATCTGCTAGCCACTAGCATTTCTAAGCCAGAGTGCTGCCTAAACTTATGGTTGCCATAGGAGTTCATGCCACCAATTAGTTTTATATGAATCCAGATAAACTCCAGTTTCTTCTCCTCCCTCAAAGTCTTCGGTTTTTGCTCTCTGACTTCCAGCTGCCTCTTCCCACACACCCACACCCAGCGAAACACTCTCTTCTCCTTAACAGGTTGTCCACCCTCTCTGGAGAATAAACCTTCCTTTTGCCCCCTTCCTTTTGGGCTGTGGCAGCAACCTAACAAATCATGCCGTTTCCTTCACAAACTCTTCTGTGGCTCTCAGTCCAACCAATTCTTTTCTTCTTCCCATGCGCTAGGCTGTACTCCCTGCTTTTTCTGAGGGATTTCCCACTCTGTATCAAAACATTCATAGCAAAATCTGCCTTTTCTTTCTTCACTACAGACCTGAGGTTACCCTTATGTTTCCTAACAAGCCTGGTGTTAACCAAGTGCTTTCTGCCAGTTGTCTTTATATTTATTCCCTTTCCAGGACTGCTAGGCTAGACCTAGCCAAGTGCCAGTCCTAGGCTCCCTTAAAAGACCATCTCACTTGGTTATGCTAGGGAAAACCGAATGGATTAAACTAGGCTGAAATGATCATCATTAGTGGTTTTTATTTTAAGGTAAGAAATGTGCATTTATAAAATGCCAAAAGAACATCACCTTCCTCAGTTTTCACATAAAGTTCATGATATTCTATGTTAATATTAATATTTGAAGGAAGTTTGCATATTTTATGTGCAATTAGCATATAAGTGATTCCTGCTATAATGGTGAAAAAAATAACTATATTTCTGGAAAAAGTTATAACTTTTCTTGCTCTCTTTTCATTAAAGCAATTAAATATGAATTGCCACAAGAACCTAAAGCTTTCCATCATTAACAAGAACTGTATTTGGCCATCTTCCGTACTTTTAAGAACTACTCTGAGGAAAAAAACAAGGAAAAAATGTCACCCACTGAATTTTCTGTTTTACATTTATTCTGCTGGAAAACACACAAAAACCCAATGCTGCTTCTAAGGGATCTTTTAGGATGTGACCAGCAGTGTGCACAGGAAAATCATGTGCCTACTTTTTTGTATGTAGGGGTGGAGGATGGTTCAGGATGGCAATTTCCAGCAAAGCCAAACTGCTGACAGTGAGAGGCACAAAGTTGCTCGTCGCTGTGCAGTCCACCACCCTGGCTGCCAGCCCACTATTGGAGGATCCAAGTTTGGGGTGGCTGCATCTTCAAAGGTGAAGTCCTACCCTTCACCGCTGGGAAAGTCATGGTGTTAACCTCTCATCACACATTGCTTTGTACTCTGCCACTTGGACCGTTTTGGACAGCAGCGTCACTGTCTATGCCAAAGCATGTTAGCTTTTCACTTGTAGTCAGAGACCTGGACCGGGGTTTTCAAGTCCAATGTTGCAAATTTGCTGGCAGTCACAGCAGTCTCTAAATCATGTCCTTTCCTATGGGTGTTCAGGACACATTCCACAGGTTTTTTTGTCCCTTCCCTTTAAGTCAATATTTTAAAAATAAATGTTTGGGGAAATTGGACCTTTGGGATTAGCCACAGAGCAAAGGTCACTGGCTGTGAACTCTGCAAGTGAAAGCAGCAGCTGACATTACCATGGATACCTGTTGGGCCTTTTCTTCTGACACTTACACCGCTTTAGGTCAGTCAACGTCTGTCTAACTATAACCAGAATCCAGCTAAAAGACATGCAAATGCTACCCTAGGCCACAGAGGCAACATTTTAATCTATGAAGAAGATGGATATAAGCTTGCATTCTTTAACTAGTTTATCTTTCGCTCTCCTCTTTTCCTTCATATTTGACGACACTGATTTCTGTTCTGCTTGGAAGCACTAAATACATCCAGGGTGGCTAGCAGGAATGTGATGGCTTTGAATGATGTTGTGCCAGAGGTTCTATGAGGTCTATCAGCTGAAAGGAGACAGAATCATTGCGGTGCATTGAGAGTCATGATTTACACTTAAAAAGGGAACTGTAGATTGAATAACAACAATGATTTCCTATGGCCTGTTAGACTTCGAACAGAAGCCCACAGCAAAATGAGTGGAGAACTGTAAAGTTAGGATGTTTAAAATCAGCCTAGGACAACACATTGCATGAAATGCTGTGTAGGGAACAATCTTACATTGTTACAGGAAGGGACTAAATGACCAAGCCATCTCCAGCTTCTGTGAGTCTATGTCTTGACCTGTTTTTATCTTGTACAATTAGAATAATTGTTTTGTCAGTTAGTCACTAGAAACTCCCGTTTGCTGGAGAGATTGTTCTTGGCTAACACTTCCAGGCAAAATCCACTCCTGGTGTGACAGAATTATTCCAAAGATGAATAGAGCGAGTGTGTTTACTTGTGCCATATATAGTTGTCCGTGTAATAATCTGTGCTTAGTAAATCAAGCCTCTCTCTCTGCTAAATGTATAAGAAGACCTTTACCTTAAAAAATCAGCAAGAAAGAAAAAAAAAAATTAGTAGAATTTGGGCAAATAAGTCTCACAGGCTCATATGTTATTCCTAGCTTAGAGTGAGTGCTGTACAGAGGAATTCCGCATAAGACATAGTACCACTCATTGTGAGTAGTAAAATCCAAGTTCTTTAACTCTAACCTCATCATTTTTTCTGCTGAAGTAAAGGCTTTTTTGTGACATCCTGGCTGATGTCACAGAGAACTATTCCCTGCTGGCTGAAAGATGGCAATAAATTTAAAAAAAAAAAGTAAATCTGATGTTTACAAGTTTCTAACTAACTGGTGAGCTTTAAATAAAAAAATTAATTTCAATTCAATTATGTGTTGATCACAATGAAAGTAACATGGAGGCTTTTCAGCTCTTTCCTCTCTTATTTTCCCCTCTGTCGTCTCACAAAAAAACAAGGCAGGAAAGCCTTGAAAATTATGTTAGGGACACAAAAACTGACCACCCCCAAATGAGACAAAAATGTCCAAATTGAATCAATTTTCATCGCATTTGAATGAAAAATGGAAAGTGTCCAGTGATAGCTTTTGTACAGGAAAGAAAAAGTCATACTTTTCCATCAATGTATTTTCAAAGAAAACTTTTACAGAAGAGTTACGTTATTTGCTTAAGTGTGGAAACGATCATCAGAAGTACTATTTTATTAGTAGCAATAACAGAAAGACTTGACTATAAAATAATGTTTCTGTATATTTCAAGATATGAGTGCTTCTCTGAGTTGCATTTCAGAGAATGAGAAGAAGGAAAACTCTTGGCTTAGTTTTTTTAAGTACAATTGTGTATAACAATAGATTTAGCCAGTGATCATGCACCATCTGATATCTGCTATCTGATATAGAAAGTATCACTAACATTTTTTTCTGACTGAGGCAAAGTTGAGTATTTTGCGATATACAGTTCTTGAAGGTTAACCTCCCACTGCATCCTACAAGCTTTCTACTAACATGTGAGAAATAACATTTTTTCTACATTCTGTGAATTGTTTCTCTTGAATATTGGGAAAGGTAAGCTTTCTTCAGTAGTTTCAACTGTAATATTATGCAGTTGTAAAAAACATTAGTTGGGATTGAATTCTACGGAGGCGTACTGAGGTTTTCCCATCTTATGGTGGGAACAGTAAGCAACCATTCCAGTTACACCAAGGTCTGCACTGTCCAAAGCCCATAAAAAGTGTCTAGTGGTTGAGACCAGCATTGAGGGAGTGAGATCATCAGTGTGAAAAGAGAAGAAAAGGTTATGGCAGAGGGGTTGCACACTATATCTTTGTCTCCAAAGGGATTTGCTACAACAGATGATATAAAATAAGGAAAAGGTTTGATGATACAAATATGTAAATACAAATTATTATATATGATTAACTGCGATAAAACATCATTTATAACAAGTGAGAGAACGAAACCTCAACTCTAATTCTGGCTGGTTGTAACAGCTGAAGTAGAGGTTATTTATGGGGAAAAAAATTATTTTGTTACAAATTCAGTCTTCTGTCAAAAATGGCAGCAAACATTTGCCCTGACATTCTTTGGAGGCTCAGAATTGGGATGAGCGACATATCACAGAGGCTGTGGGGATTTCCTGGGGGAGGTCCTTCAGTGCAACACAGCAGACGATGCTGGACAATCTCCCCTATCTACGTGCAGTTACAAGGCCATGACAACAATTGAAGTGGAAAGCACTAGTGACTAGTTGAAAGAACTGGTGACCTAAGGCCAAGAGCTCAGCCAGCCAGTAGCAATGTGGAAATGTCCCTTGCCAAGGTCCTTAAAGTTATCATAGGATTTCCTTTTTTAGAGTTAGCACAATATTTTTGCTTTTTCTACAGTTACATACCCTGGACATTTCTAAAAAATGTGTGTCTAGTACCTCAATCGTTCAAAAAACTATAGTTTTACCACTTTCTTTACAACCTAAGCTGAGCCATTTTTATTGGGTTTTTATCAGGAAAAAAAGATTAGAAATTCAATCTTGACTCCATAATGCTAATGTCAAACCTCCTACTCATTTTGATGGGGCCAGAATGTCATGTAGGCATCCTGAAAATTTCTTATTTGTTTATGTCCTGCATCAGCTAAACCATCAGTTGTTTGTTGGTGGCTTTAAAATAAATTCAAATAAGTCTCATTCTGATAAGTGGGTTGGTCCTTCCTTGTTCCTGTGCTGGGTTTGCCCTTGTCATTACAGGCATACAATAAGAATTCTCTGCCACAGATATTTACAATACAGTCTGTAAATAATGGATTTCCATTGTTTACTCAGAGTAAAAAAAAGACTTTTTTTGTGCAGACTTACAAGGTTTGCAGAGCTGGCGTCAGCCTCCCCACGCACAGAGTGTCCTAGCTTCCGGGAAGAAGCCCGGGGCATCCTCCCCTCTTGTAAAATGTTTCTGCCAGAAGCATTTTAAAAACGTTTGACAAAGAGAAACGTGCAAAATGAAGCATTTCAAACGAGGAGGAAACTAGAAAAGGGGGTGAAAAATTGAACCCTGCAGGAAAAGACTTCAATTTTTCTAGTGATACCAGCTGATAAAGTGTTTGAGTCTGTAATGGCCAGTCTGTAAATGGCGACTCCCACACATAGAATTTATCTTCATAAGTAGTAAACATTTATGTTATTATGTTAACTTAATATTTTGTTAAGTTAAAGCTGTACGTTTTAAAGTTCTGCTCTGCTAGCTTTGTACCAAAGTATCAAAAAGATAATTTACATCAGAAAAAGCTTACAGTCTAAAATTGTGGGTTTATTCCTTTGAATTTCTTTTCTTTCTAATTCTGGGAGAGAAATTGATACTTGGGAGCAGCTAGTCTGGAGATGGGGGCTCATGATTGTTTCTTGGGTTCGGGTGTGTTTGCAGTGGCTTCCCTTTATCACTGTGCCCAAACGTTTGGGGTATTTTTTACTTAGTTGAAATGACAGTTTGAGATACGCTGGTCAGCAGGGAAAAAGTTTGTTACCACTCCCACACCTGTTTTATGATAGCATTTGTATCCGGAGGCTATTTTTCCACTTCTAAGAACTCAAGGGATATAGGCATGATGATACCACGCACTGTTACCCTCTAATTTCCAAGGTCGTGGCTATGAGAGTGGAATTCACAGCCTTGTCTGACCCATTTATTTTCCCAGGGCCGCAAACAGGGAGTTTAGAGGCGGGGAGACTGGAGACACAGCGCCAGAGCCCGTAAGACAGCCAAGAGGCAGAGAGTGGGATTTATCTGAAACCCTGTCACTCTCAGGGACTGAGATGCTTTCTGGTGGCTCATCCTGAATAGTATGCCAGGGTGAAAGAGGAAACTATACTTTGAAGCCCCTTCCAAAACTTAGGCACCTGAGTCACCCATTCAAGCACAGACAGCCATCTCATTCTTTTCTTACAGGCCATGCATGCTCCTGCTCCTGGACGAGGAGATGTTGTCGCTCCTGTTTTTGTTGAATGCCTGTGGTTAAAGCACTTACCTAGGAGGCAAAGACCTGTGTGTGTTCAGGTCTCTTGAGGCTAAGGGGAACAGGGTGTCACCTTCCACATCCTCAGAAGATGGTCCATGGCAGGAAAAGTAATATGGTGGGGTGTCTCCTGGTCAAGATTAGCCACTGTCAGGTCAGGAAGCTCACAAGCTGGAGAAGCATAACTATATCTCAGTGAGATCTCTTGAAAAAGAGGTCCCTACCTTTATGGGTTTTATTCATTGACTTTTTAATGCAAAATACAGAAACACATTCCAAAAGCTTTAAGTATCAGACGTGAAAAGATGCTGACTTTATTCATAGTGCCTAAATCTCTTCTTGGATTTGGATTTAGTCTGTTATTAGTTTCATATCCCACCTTGAATGCAAAACAGGAGATGTCCCCATTCATGCTTGGATAAGTTTATCTCTGAGCTCCGCCACAACCCTGAACTAGTCTGTTTTTCCTTCTTTTGGATATTGTTGATGTCAGTGTGGTGATCTCATACATTCTTCCAATAATACCCTACTTCTTAACACCCTAAGTAATAGTACCTTCATGGCAAAAAAAGGGCCAAGCATCTTTGCTCTCTTTTTAAAACAATTTGGCAAACAAGAAGGTACAAACAGCAAGAGACCCATCATGAGATGTCATGCATGAAATATTTTATAAATCTGGTACCCTACTGCAGAGGGAGTGGAATCCCACATATCTAAATTGTTTCCTAATCGCCTTTTAACACTAACTTAGACAAAATGCAACTGTCCAGAAGTCTGGGCACTTTCATAAGGTTTAATATTCACGTAGCAAAGCATGCAGTGCTAATGCCCTAGAGTCACTTTCCAAAATCACTTTCTTTAACCATGTCTTATATATTTCTTCCCCAAAGTCCAAGAGAATGGAGGAACATTCTGAGATTTCCAGGAAGACAGCCAGTCTGGATACCATCAGAGAGAAAATCTCACGACATTTCTATTTTCTTCTCTGGCCACTAGGCCATGGGTTTTTTTACCCATAAATAGTGTGTCTTAGTCCTTTCACTGCAACCAGCTGCCATGTGTCAAGGAGAGGAAAGCAGTCTCTGGGGCGATAGAGGCCCACACTGTTAAATGCCATAGAGTTAGAAGATCAGATTTTAAGCACAGAGCAGAAACTAATTACAAAAAAGTGCAGGCTAGTGCTGAATGCTGGCCTAATATGTTTTTTTTCCTGAAGCAAAGGTCTGAAGTCAGATCAGACATATTCCGCACTAATTATAGTGCCTGAATGGTCCCAACGTGTATCTTGCCACAGGAGCTTCCAAAGGTTTCCTTAAAATACCTGCACTGCCAACAGCAAGAAAAGGAGAAGCAGCAAAACTGCTGCTAGGCGAGTCCGGGGGATCGGGACGAGTCCCTCGGCTGTGGGGCAGTGCTCACACATCGCTTTGAAACAGCCGGCACACGGGCAACCTGGGAGCCCTTCCTTCATAGGTATTTGGCAGCGTGCTGCAGCAGGGAGCTGTAAAGGTCTGTCACAGCACTTAACTGAGGGGTCCCGCACTGTCAACTTAACTGTTGATCACCAGAAGCTACGGGCAAAGGAACAAGTGGCTGAAAGGGAGGTAGAAGCGTTGCACTAAAGAGCAGGGTAAAATACTCCATTTAGCTGAATCGGGACACCATCTGATTGTTAGAACCAGCCATAGCTTTTGGACAGATGACAGAAAAATGTCTTCTGTCAGAAAGATGATACTGCAGAAATATGTTAAATTCCACTACATTTCAAAAATCAGATTTAAATATGCTGTCTCAATTTTCCCAATTATGTTTGATGCACTCAAAATATTTTGAATTCTTCATTTAGATATATTTTCATGTTTTGTTATGAAGTCAATATATCTAAATGCATCACTAAATTAAACATATTAATATTCCATAAATTTTATCTGCCATTATACCGCAATGTTTCAACGTTACTGAAGGCAAATGCTGCAGCATTACAGAAAAAAACCTTTTTCCTTGATGTAGCACTAAGAATCTCAGTGACATGGAAAGTCTGAGTGTGTTGAATTTTCATTCCAGTTCAGAATGGAAACAGATGTCAAATCACTGTGAATTCTTATGGAATAGAAAAGCCATCCCTGACTGGCTCTCTAGACTGTAATTGTAGATGGCCCTTAAGCTGAGAATATTTTGAAGGTCAGTACAAGCGGATCTGTGGCAGAGCATAACAACTACTGATGCCTTTGATTTCAAAACCAGCAGTGTAACCAGCTAGCCAACTGACAAGCAGTAAACAGTTGCTTCCTGAAAGGGGAGAGAGGATTAGAGAAAAGGGACATGAGATCACTGTCTTGAAGCATCCTGAGTCAGCAAGTTAGGTGAGAAAGTTTGCTCTGGTCCCAAGAGCTACATCTGCCTCCAGAAGTGCTGACTGGGCTTGTGCCGAGGCTTGCTCACCACCAAAAGGACACCCACGCAGCTGGGGGACCGCAGCTAGGTCCCGGCACCCAGGAAGCATAT
Organism: Oceanodroma leucorhoa; assembly: GCA_030449065.1. Lineage (NCBI taxonomy): Eukaryota > Metazoa > Chordata > Aves > Procellariiformes > Oceanodroma > Oceanodroma leucorhoa. The sequence goes on along the minus strand of JASVER010000029.1, from coordinate 3,026,476 downwards.
GCATTTTGTAGTCACACTGAACCTATAGTGTCCTTGCTGACATAGGGCGCTTTTAGATAAGAGTTGTGAGAAACTGGTGCCTGGAAAGCAGTAAGTATAGCTTGCAACAGCATCTCCCCGACTGAAGTGCTGCTGACGCAGTCACCTGCCTGCTGGCGCAGCCAGCAAATCGCACTCGCAGGTGTCTAACAGGTGCCGCTGCTGGCACCGGGACGACCAGTGATGACAGCCCCGTTCGCCACTCCCTGCCCTCGTGGGTACCTGTCTGACCTGCAGAGAGGAGCTTGGAAGTTGAGTCTTGGTGTAACAGCTAGCGTAAAAAGAAGTGGGTGGTTAATATACCAAGGTAGTGTCTTCCTAGGACCTAAATCAGACTTTTTAATTTAACGCAGCTGGATTAACTGCGTGTGTAATGTGGCCAGACCAAACCAAGATATATTTCCTGCTGACTGCCTGGTGAAGAATTGTCCTGGGGTGCTGCTACCGTCAGTGGAAAGTAAAACACTGGGTGCTCTCTGCTCCCTTGTGAAAGCTCACAGGTGTGAGCAAAGGCTTCTTTCCAGCTCAGATGTTCTCAGAAATGATTTGTATGCCAGCACACACATACTTTGACTCCTTAATCCTAATACAATATTGCTTTGTTTATTATTTTCTATCAAAAAGGGTGGCTCATCTATGTACACATTAATTTTGTTTTCCTCTCTCTTTTCCTAAACATTCAAAATTTTGATTTTGAAGGAACAGGAAAAGAGTTTTTCATCTCAAAGTTACTGCCTTGTTTTCTCCACAGGCAAACTAAAATAGCTCCTGAAGAGAAGCACAGGACACAGTTGCCCCACGTCTATCAAAGTATCCTATCCATTTCTCCTTCCCCTCCAGCTTGTGTCTGCGGTGCAGGTTTAATCAAGTCATCTTAATTCTGCCACTCACAAGCTGCAGTTACATGGTGTCTCACAGAGCCTCCTATCTGAAACTGGAGAGCAGAGCGTGAGGAAAAGCTTTTATTAGTTTTGGGGTTGTTTTTTTTCCTCTTTTCTTAGATTTTGGGCTACAAGTGACTCATTTCTCCTTGTTTTCTTAGTGATAAAACACAAGATGTTAAGAACTTCTGATCTGGATGCTTATCCTGACCTTAATGACAAATTGTAAGACCCTGTGACACAGAAACAACCTCTTTCTCAAAAAGTCCTGGCTGCTGTGGTAACAGAAGTTTCTTAGGAAAGCCCAAACAGTGGTGTTCCCCCTGCTCCATTTGACGAAGTTGCTCTTGAGTCACTGAGGCGACTTTTTTCTTTCCACAGTATATATTCAAGGGAAGAATCCTTTCCAACCTCACACCCACAGCATTTGTCATCTTCCGTGCGTGGTGTGGAGTGGGGCTGCTTACAATCAGTAAATAAAATCACAAAAAAACCCAGCCTGCTTTGAGACTGGGAGACTAGAGTTACAGAAAAGACCGCACTGTGTCCCTGAGGCTCAGGGGAAAGGGACAGGACTGCAGTCACCTGGGATTCTCACTACATCTTGACATTAATAGAAAGCACCAGTGTTTGTCTGGGTGAAAGGGATGTGAAGGAAACCAGTAACTGTGGTGGGAGGAGGGAGGATGAGAGATCACTGAAATGCTTCAGATGATGGTCTGTGGCCCTGTTTTCTTCTCTGAGTTGCAGCAATGGCCCATGCAGACACCTTACTGCTGGCCTGTGTTGCTCTGAGGGGTGCCACAATAGAGTGATACTCAGAATTCTATCTCAAGGACAGCCTTGCTCAGTGGCTCCCCAAGGGGCTTTCCAAAGAAGCCACAGGATGATTATGTCCCTCAAGGTCCATGACAACACTACCAGGAAGAAACTGAGAGGCACAGAGGTGTCAGTAACATCAAGTATGTGCCACTGCAAGCGACCTTCTGGACTCCTTACCCTATACTTTTACCATTGTGTAAGGCTCCCTCCCTCTCAGTCCTCTAGTCCTAACTCATTTCTCTATACAATAATTAAATTCTGGTTTTCAGGTGCAAAAACATCTGATGCTATGCTGCAGACAACTCCAAAGCAGGTCCAGAAGGCCACATTGAAACAAGAAGTGAACCTCTCCCAGAATAGGTAAAGCTGCCCTGGCATTTCAGATGCTTTCTCATCCCTAACCCAATGATTTTGTTTGCCACCCAAATGAGATGACACCAGCTTGGGCGACCCCATTTCCTCAACAATCAGTGTGTCCGGCTGGCTTTGGTGCGCGCGCAGGGCGCTGAGGGCACGTGTATCCTACATTGCCAAGAGCCTTGGAGCAAGGCTCTAAGTCGCTGCCATCCCCGGTTGTGCTCTGGGCTACACTCGCCGGCTGGACGGTCTCAGAAAAACCGCCAATTGCAATGCACCGTTGCGCTTCAAACCCAGCCAAGGAGGCGAGCCAGAGCACGGGGAAATAACACTGGACTCCAGCCAGCGTTTGGGGATTTTCACTTGTAGGAATGCGAAATAACACTTGGAAAAATCAGCCAGGGATCCAGGTCAGGCCTTTTCTATCCCTTTTATATTTATAACTGTAATGTGAACTGTCATGGGGTTCATTTATATACGACTTTTAGAAGGTAGCTTACAATTTATGTAAGACCTTATTCTGAAGATCTATCTCTTCTCCCTCAACATAAGGCAAACAGCACTATAAACCAGGCAATTTCCGTGCAGAGCAGTGTGCTTTGAGCCAGTACAGTAAAGCAATTGGGTCTGTTTTATCTGCTCTTACCTTAATAGGAAACATTTTGTTTCTTATTTTGGGGGGCAGGAAGAGAGAGGAAGGAAGGGAGAAAAGGAATTGCCTCTGTAATTCACTTCCCCTGACAAAACTAGAAGTGCCTGGTTATTCCTTAGAAAATGAAAAAAAAAATCTACAGGAATGAGGTAAAGCCTTTATCATTTTGGCTGGCTAATGTGTCCAATTGCAGCTTTCAGTAAACACAAATGGAAAAATAAGTTCAGCTGCAGGCTGGGCAGTAACCCTACAGGCAGTCTGATTCATGCAGGCTGTTTGAAGTGTATGTTTGAAGATGACCTGGGAAAGAGGCAGAAGCTGGCAGCCCCTCAGCAAGTGATTAGTACCCAACCCTGCCCTCACCATAGAACAGCAACACTGCGGGGAGGGCCAGATATTCCACTTTGGATGCTATAATCATCCTGGTTATAGAGGTATATAAATACAGGATAGTGTGCAAAGGAAGCAGACAAAGATTAAGTTATAAGTAGAATGAGGGAAAATATCAGTGAGCTATGAGGCAGCCAGTAGAAGCCAAATGGACTTCATCAGTCCTCCAGCCACATACCTACCAGTGCTCGAGTTCCTTGTTCGAGGAGCACCGGCACAGGCGTTAGCTGACTCCGCATGTCCCGTCCAATGCATGTTTTCAGCACTGACAATTGGCAGCCAGGAATCCTTGGGGCTTCTAAATAACCACTTATAGCTCCACTTACTCTCTAATGACCATTCATCTTCCATGCCCAGGCATCTCTTTTGTTACTCACCCACAACCTCATTTTGCTGCTTTTTTCCCTGCTCTATCTGACTTGTTCTGGAGACGTTTCTCAGTTAACAAGCAACAGTGTGTCAGCTGCCAGTTGGTATTATATTAGTATATTATATTACATTACATTACATCATTATATTATATTATATTATATTATATTATATTATATTATGGTGGGCAGTGATGATTTTCATATAGAAAGATAGCATGTACTTCACGTTACATAAGTATATCCAATTATAAAGCCATTGACAGCAATAAAATCAAAATTCAACATACATATTAAGCACATTTTGGGTTAAAAATACAGTTAGCATATGTGAGTAAGAATAAAAGGCACCAGACGTTTTCTTTGCTTACTTTATCCTTTGCAAGGAAGCTAGCCATGGCATCTACTCATAAATATTGGAAAGGTTGCTTCCCACCAGGTCTGGTCTTCCCAAAGGGAATAAAGAGAAATATGAACCCATGGCCTACAGCTACTGCTGATCCAGTCACCAGAAGTGAAGGACAGCAAGGAGAGACTATTAGTTCAATTTGATTTAGATGCCCAAGTTGTGACCAGACACTTAAGGTATGGGAGATGCAGAAACTTCCAAGAAGGCCAACGGCATCCTGGCCTGTATCAGGAATAGTGTGGCCAGCAGGTGGAGGGAGGTGATGGTGCCCCTGTACTCGGCACTGGTGAGGCCGCACCTCGAATACTGTGTTCAGTTTTGGGCCCCTCACTACAAGAAGGACATTGAGGTGCTGGAGCGTGTCCAGAGAAGGGCAACGAGGCTGGTGAAGGGTCTGGAGAACAGGTCTTATGAGGAGCGGCTGAGGGAGCTGGGATTGTTTAGCCTAGAGAAGAGGAGGCTGAGGGGAGACCTTATCGCTCTCTACAACTACCTGAAAGGAGGCTGTAGAGAGGCGGGTGTTGGTCTCTTCTCCCAAGTAACAAGTGATAGGACGAGAGGAAATGGCCTCAAGTTGCGCCAGGGGAGGTTTAGATTGGATATTAGGAAAAATTTTTTCACTGAAAGGGTAGTCAGGCATTGGAACAGGCTGCCCAGGGAAGTGGTGGAGTCACCATCCCTGGAGGTGTTCAAAAAACGTGTGGATGAGGTGCTTCGGAACATGGTTTAGTGGGCATGGGTACTGGGTTGATGGTTGGACTCGATGATCTTAGAGGTCTTTTCCAACCTTAATGATTCTATGATTCTATGATTCTATGATTCTATGATTCTAAGTTCATATCCCCTATGCCAGGTCCAGAACCAGAACTGCCAGTTCATTTGCAAGCTTAAAAGCCGTGTCAGCCAAGTGCTGGAACAGAGCATCCTCCAGCTAATGAATCCTGTTAGACTGGGCTGCACAATGTATGGAACTTACTGGCCTGGGACTCTTCAATACACTAAATTTCCTGGGATGAACACACCCTGAGTAGACTGATGTAATAACAACTATTGGCTCCAGGCTACATTCAAGCTTATAATGTTTGTCTAGACAACATCATTGGTTAATATATCAATCCATTTTTAATTGGAAAATAGTCTGTGTTTTTGCAAAATAGCATTATTTATTCCAGTTTCGCTAGATTTTTTTTTAATTATAAATACAGAAAAAAACCATACAAATACATCTGGATCTTCTCATTTCAGTATATATATGTTTTCAGTTTTTGTGGAGTAAATTTGTATGTCTGCTACTCCACACTCGTACCACTACAGCTTGGAGCAGAACTTGGCTCTAATTTAGACTGGATCTCTAGGGTATGGATGTGTTTTAACTAGTTCTGCTGACTTTAGAGTCAGCCTTACAATTCATTATTCCTAAAGGCTTCCTCAGAAGTCCAATCATTACTGAGAAATCTCAACTTTCACTTATGTGAAAGCCAAGAGGTTTTAGACATACCACTGGAAAGTCCAAAATATGCGAATCCTCAATTAATTAAAAAAAAAAAAAAAAAAGAAAGAAAAACTGAGCATGGCTATTCGTTGAAATCATATGTTTTTAAATCACATAACTTGGGGGGTGTGGGGGGTGTGGTTTCAGTTCTTGATGTGGCACCAATGCACTCTGTATTCTTCTTTGCCCAGCATTAAACATGTATTCAGACATGGTATTCTGCCACAGAAGAGTTACGGCAGAATTTACAAACACAGCATAGTGACCCCTCTCCCCAGTGGTGTTCATGTGCCCAGCACACCCAAAAGGCAGATGGTATTAACAGGAAACTTATAAAATGATCTGTAACGAAGCAGGAAAGTGAAGCCCTGTGATGTATGTAGAGGGTAAGCTTGTAAACAAACCGCTTCCTAAAACAGATGAATGAACGGGTGGTCTCAGGTCATGGTTTATCTCAGAAAAACTGTCATGTCCCTTTTCAGTCTTAGACAAGACATGCCAGACTAAATAACAGTGGCAAAAGACTCAGTTGTCTACAGCTCTTCAAAGTGGTCCTTTCTAGTGAAGTTTGTGATATATTGAGTCACAGCTGTAGTGAGATCTTGCCATGCTCTCATACCTCTTCTTCTGGGTTCATGTAGAGCAACAGTTTTGAGCATGCTCAAGCCAACAGTGTGCTTGATGACTAGATTATCTTTCTGAAAGACATGAGTGCACAGTGGCTTGAGAGGTCTCCCTAGGATTTTGGTTTTCTTCTTTACAGTGTCATTTTTGGTCAAGGGCTGATCTGCATTTTAATGGTGTTGATTTGCATTCAGTTTTTGTGGCTACACTTTTGCCTGTAATGAGCCAAACCCAAATACTTTGGCAAAAATGTGGCTCTAAATCTGCACATTCCAGTTTTTGCTCCTCTCTAGCTTGGTTCTTCTAACCCCTGGAGAATTTTTTGTTTGTTTGTTTTAAAAAGCAAAAGCCATATATAAACTTACTATTCCCAGAAATATCTTTAAAACTCCAAATGGCACAAGTTTATACAACAGCAAATGCCCCACTAATGCAATTAGGAGGTGGGAATCTCTCCTGCATTAGTCCAGCATTATGCTAATGTAAGTCTGCTTGTGCCAGTAGATTTCATGCAGTGGAAAACTGAAGCAGTAAAGTGGTGAATCAGGCCCAGTGGTTTGGTTCATATGCAAGTATGAAATACTTAGGAGTTATTGTGCAAGTTCCTGCTGTGTTTATGAGTGAAAATATTTTCCATGCACCATTCAACACGATACCCATGCACCAAAAAAAAGGCTGTTTCTTCCAATAGACACAACTTCTGAAATACCGAGTCTCTAGACAAGCAGCAAGCACTGAATAAAACTAACGCGATTTCCTTGTTTGAAATATTTTTTTCTTAGTCATGCACATCTTCTTCATGCACATGAAATAAGTGTTGATATTGTACTAGAAGAGTCAGATGGAGAACACTGCAATTTTATCTGGGTCATTCAAATAAGATACCTATAAATAGGAAAACACAGGAAATCGTTGCTGTTGCAGAATGTTCCCTCTATCAGCTTTCTCAGGTGTGTCCACTGAAAGATTTCTAGCATGTTCCCCTTCCTTGCCTGCCTGCCATTTACCAACAGTTCTCACCATTCCCCTCTCCTCTCATTTCTCCCCTTTCTCTGCCCTTGTCCTTTCCCCTTTGTGATCATGTCTCTGTGGCTCTGATTGTGTTTACCCTTTCCATTGCAATCTCTCCCTCTCTCCCATCAAGCCAAATGAAAATCCCATACCCCTGTTACCCTCCATTCACCTGACTTGGCCTCTCTTCACCCTACCACCAGCCCTGGCTTCTCTCCAGCCTTACACTCTTCACCTCATATGTCTGGTCCCCTTAACACCTTCATCATCTCATGCCTATTGCTCTCTTGCATTTTTTCTTGAGAGCTTCATTTCTATCATGATCTGGCACCGTTGAACTCAACGTGACCTGCTCCCTTCAGCTGCTGGCTATGCTAAACGCCTAGACCTAGCTGATAGTCTTTCTGCTGCTTGTTTCTTCTCTCACACTCCCCAGGCTGTAATAATCAGCTTCTCCTCTTTCATTTCTTCTCTCTCCAGTTTTCTCCACTCTCCCTCCTATCTGACTCCTTATCTTCCCTTCTCAACATTTCTGTCATCCACTGACTACCCAGGTCCTTCCTCTTTGATTTGCATTTGCTTGGAAATGAGAACTTTTACTATTTACTTCATGCTACCCTTTGCATTAGGTAGTTAGCCCTAGGAAGTTCTCTATAAACAATCACAAGAAACTGTTCTTCAGATTCCCATATAAATATTTTTTTGCAGAAAACTTGGCAATGGCTAAGCTGCTGATGTGCTGAGGTAATTATCCAAGACATGTTGGTCAGTAATGCGTTACTGGACCTATTATTCTGGATGTATCCATCTTTTGCCTCTCAATTTTCAGTTACCTTACAGCTCTTTGTAAAGCACACACCCCCTCCCTTTTTTCCCCTGTGTTATTATATTGCCTGACACTAAGGAGACTTGATCTTTTTCTTGAGTTTTCAAACTCCTTGGCGATGAGATTGATAAAGAATATAATTTCAAAACCTATAGCAAAACATATGGCAAATAAAGAAAATGCAAAGGAAAACAAAACAAAACTAAACAAACCTTACACTGCAAGTATTCAGAAGCATGGTTCCTTTCTATCTGGGAAAATATATCTGAGACGAAGAAGGCATAGTTTTCTGGATACATGAAAAATCACTTTTGAAGGATGATACTGCATTATGTTTTGGCAATTTAACAGTGATTTAACTGTTTCTGCAGTACGTGTGCGACCTCCCCCAAAACCATAAACGAGATGAGTTTTAACAGGCCCTTTGTTCAGCTCTCTAGGTGGTAGCCAGCAGTCCAGGAGAATTCCTGCAGCACAGGCAGAGCCTGCTCTTTTTCCATTGTAAGGATTTCAAGTGCAGAGCAGATTAACCAGGTGGTTTTAAGTGAAACAACTAGGGTACTGGGAGGTATTTCATTGTCATAGTATGCAGCTCTCCTTGGTTTAACTTAACATGAGAACGGGCAACCTGCCATGTTGATATAACCTCAGCGCACTGTGAGAATGAAAAAGGACTCTTCTCTGATGTAATCTAACCTCAGAATCTTTCATTTTCTATTGCCAGAATGGCTCTAATGAACATATGAATGCAACTTCAGCTGCCCTAGATTTAGATAGATAATGGTTTTAGTGTTACAGAGCCTCAGGCAGACTTCCACAACATTTGGCGACCAGCAGGAGAGACAGAGGAACAGAAACTGAGTTTCTTCTGAGACATTTACATCTTTTCTCTGTGCTCTGGACTGGAGAAGTATCTCATGCTAACAAACACCCTTTAGTTCTGGTAGCCCAAACTGCAATCAGTTCCCTTGCTTTACTTGTACTGTTTCTGTTTTTAACCAAGCACAGATCTAGAGGTGGAACTGAAAGGACTTCAGTGTCCCCCACCTGTTTTAGGAGGGTCTAGAGGGATACAAGCTCCTTCACCATTTGACAGTGTAAAGTGCCATGGTGTCTGTGCTCTGTCATTTGGCTCGGGGTTGGATTCACCTCTGTTTCACAAATTTTGCAAAAAGCTAGCTTTTATCAATTTGAAAAGCAAATATATAACTCTTGCCTTGGAGATTACATTCAGTAGAAGTATTTCTAAATGAAAATTCCTGAGAGGGAGACAATACAGTAAGATCAAGATCCAGCACATAAAAGGTTATGGACTATAAAAGAAGTGAAGCTGGACTTGGAAAGTCCACCTCTGACACTGTGCTCACATCAGTGGTGCTAGAACAACCTAAGCCTACTGAGACAGCTCCAGATCAACCTCCTAGGAGGGTTTTTTACTCAACTTGGGTTCACCATAAGTCCTCGGAATAACATGCTAGTGCTATTAAAGCCACCTGCAGAGGATCTGTAGAGAGAAACATTTAACAGATGGGATTGGATTCAGCTCCTGTAATGCCAGCCATCAAAAAATTAGGCAGCTAGCCTATGGTCCCTGCTCGGGCAGTGATGTGATTCGAGTGAGCGATTCATCCCCTTATAGGATGTGATAAGAGGGTCTTTGTCCCATCTTGAATTGTGGTAAGAGGCTACTTTCTCTTCTCTGACTATACATTATAGACTATTCCTAGCACCGAGACTGAAGAAATAGCAGTATGAACTGTTAGTATAGGAAACAACATCTCTGTCTTGCTCCTCTGCCCCATTTTGCAGTTGTGGTAAATTCTGTCAAAAGTTTTGGAAATGCTGATGGAGGATACTGGTAGGTAGCAATTCATTTTGGCAGCTGAGCCTCAGCAAAAGAGCAGCTCCCAGCCACATTTTAAACTTTCTGAAAGACTGCTGAGACTTTGTTCAAGAAGGCTGGGAACTAAGGCACATCACAAATCCTGATCTTCCCCAACCTTTTTTCCTGGGAGATGTCTACTCCCAGCCAAACTAACTAGCAGTTTTGGAGAAGGGGATGCCTCAGCATAATGCACAAGGAAATTTGTGTGTGGGTCTCTCCTGTACCTTTTCTGTGAGTAAACAACGGACTAACCTTCTGGACCACCAACCAATGACTTCCTGAAACTGCATTCACTTCCTACGTGAGGTAAACTGAAGCTCCACAGCTCAGCTGCATTCAGATTCGGGATTGAATTCCGAGCACCACACAACAAGATGTCTTTCAGTCCAACTGTTGGCCTGTTACAAAGATTCAAGTTCATTGTCGGACATAGATCTGGCTGAACTCCCATGCAATTGGAATTCCGATTCGCTGCTCTCTTGTGCCCAGTCTCTGGTACAAAACACACATGCACACATGCATGCACGCATACAGATACTGTGCTGCAAACTCAAATGCTCAAGAAACCAGCAAATTCCAGAATTACAGTTTTCTATCCTTTCTTATTTCAGCTGTCTTGGGTGTATGCCTTATGGCAAAGATTTTTTTGATTAGAACTACAGATTACACTGGCCCTTGCCTCACTCGGGGCCTGAAATATGCAATGCTCAGTTGGTGAGCAGCTACTGAATGTTACATTTTTTCCTCTTCATCTAGTGGCTCTCATTCTGCACAAGCCAAATCCCCTTCCAAGGGCAATATTATTTAGTAGCTCATGAGCTAATAAATGAGCTCTGCAAGTCATCACCAGGAGATCCGAGAGCCTCTACAGTCAGCAATGAATTCGTTCTCATATTGGGTGGGGAAGAGCTGGGGAAGCTGGAAGGAAGCAACATGGACTTTCATGTTTCAGTGCCTGGTAAGAGATGTCTAGAACATGTATTCAAAGCGTGTCATGTAGGGAAATATTGTGATCAATGCCAAATCTTTAGTAAAAGCAATTTGCCCAGCATCACTGAGCCCTCCCTACAAAGAACCGGCAACACCTCTGTTATTTCATGTGATAAAAGTACTTACTTACAGTTCCCTCCACACACACAGAGTTTATTACTCTTTAGATTAGAAGTCTAACTGAGGCTAAGAGCCTTTTGATTCACTATTTTATTAACATTTTTGAAAGGACACTTTCAGATAAAAATGGGGCAAGAAAACAAAGCACGAGCTTTTATAAAACAAAATAACAAGCAACTGTAGATACACCTTGTACCCTGGCTTTTCATATATATGCCTCCCAAACCCTCACCCTTCCCCACATTTATTTCCCCCCATTACTACATCTCCATGTCTCAGCAGTTTCAGCTGAAGTTTCAGGTGCTTCTGAAAAGTCAGGCTGCCCCTCCCTCGCTGCCGGTTTTGCCGATGCTGGGGAGCACAGACATGGGATGTGCTGCCCCTTCAGCTATGAATAGTTAGCAGTGCTATAGCTCAAGCCTCCAGCCAGGACTGCCACCTGTGAGGACTGGGTGACTTGGGACAGAAAGTCCTTGGCAGGAGCTAAACCTTAATGAGCTTAAAATGCATTGAAGAGTTTAGCAAATACAAAGCCCGGCCACAGAATAAGTAGCTGCAGAAAGTTTCCAATGATGTGAAGTGTTTACAAGACAATTATTTACATTATCTGGATGCTTTTAATTACAGGACAGTTCAGGCCAGTTGCTTAAGTTTTCCCAAGGGGTAATTAGTCACCCTGTGAATTTGCATATTTTCCATTGCTGTACTGAAGCAAATCAGCCATACTTATCAGAAGATTGACCTGGCAACCTCTGTTCTTGGCAGATTATAGTTAAAGTTTCATCATGACAGTATTTAATGTATCAGCAAATGTTCCACTGTAGTACTACATCTAGAAAACTTGCGGGACATCACAGGGTTCTTCATTTTAAATGTAAGAAATTTCAAGCACAAACGGAAGAAAGGGGCCATTTTTTACAGCCACTACTCCTGACAGCTGCAGTACATTTCAACATCTTATAAATATGTTAATATTCTAACCTATGTCAGTGTGGCAAAAGGACTTGTTCATTTTATTCATAGTAACAAGTACAATAATCACATGAACTTCGTAAGTCCACATGATGCACAGACTGCCACATGTTATAGACTGTGCTTTTAGTTATGCTCAGATTTACTAAACTGAATGAAGGTAGATTCATTCCCCCCACAATTCCTCAGAAGTAAATGGGTTTCATGAAGAAATATGGCATGGTGCATTCCAGATAGCTCATTTCATATTATTTTATCAGCTGTGTTCTTTTGCTTGGTCATAGGAGGCACAGAGATATCCAGAGCTGAGATTATCAGCCATTTTTATTTAACAATCAAAACCATACTATAAATAGAAAAATACCAAATACTATCAATATATGAAAAACGATGTATTACCTATTACAGATTTCACAGTAGAAAAGAAACTATATTTTTTTCAAATTAGTTTGTAAACAGCAGCTTTTTTTAAGATTCTCACATTGTTTCACTTTACTCACATTTTCCACTAGTTTTAATTCTGATTTCTATTACCAGAGCAATGATTGCTTCCACTGAGAAAGGGTGGTAATGGGCATAAATCACAGCAAATTTAAACTGTGATAGATATTTAAATAAATAAATTACATTCTTTCAAAAGGACCTAAAATTGGTACTTATCAAAGTAGAAAATTCTAAAATGACAACTGGCATTATTCAAGTGCCGTCTAGCCTGGTTAGATGGGTTATCCTTGAGCCTATGTGTACTTGTATTATGAAGTGAAATGCAAACTAGAACCGTTTGGATCTTATAAGTTACTTTGTTAATATTGAACTTGAACTCCCTGAATACTGAGAACAAGCAAGCCCTAAGTTTTTATATATAAGAAAAAGAACAGTTAATGAGTGACAGACACATTTTCAGATATCCTTGTCTTATGAAGCAGGCATATATGTAGACACACATATAATAACATGAAATACCTTCAATAAAAACTGAATGGCAAGTTTAAGCAGATTAATTTCCATTGCTTTATATATGAAAACAAAGTAGTAAATCCTCCTTTTCTTGGCATCTGTGCCTTTGCTTTGTCATGTAATGAACCTAACCATTTGGGTCAGTTAGTGTTTCCTCTGGTCATTTTTTAAGCCCGTGTTACACAGAAGGTCAGATGTCACAATCTGAATAGTCCCTTTGGTCTGAAAATTAGGGAAAAGTGTTGATTTTCAGACAGAGAAAAAACCACACAACCAGATTCTCTTCTGCTGACAGCCTCCACCAGACAGGGGGGGATCTGTAGGGAGCTGATGGCTGCTGACATCTTGAAACACTCACCAGCAGCCCATTTATCATGTGCAAGGGACAGAACTGAGGAGGTGCTCATATTGCACACACCATGTCTGTGATAAAGATATCCTCTCTGCAGAGGACAGTAGCAGTGAACTACTGCCCCGCAAATGCTTCACATGTTCACTCTCTCTCTTAATGTACAGTTTGCACCAGGGAATAGGATAGAGAGCTGGCCTGGAGCAAGAGCCACTTCTCTGTACCCGTTCTGCAGGATCCAGCTGATCTTGCAGGAGTTCCTTGCTGAGCCAGGTTTCGGGTCCTTCAGACCATCTGAGCACTGCCAAGACCCTGGCTCTTTGCTGACCTGCCACATTGCCTCCCAGAGTATTTATGAAGCACACAGCAGAATGTCTCACCCGTTGTCTTTTGCCCTGCCGCCCATTCAAAAGCTCACAGCAATTGATGAAAAGCAGAAGAGCTGCAAAACCTGATGAAGAACAGCAAGAAAGCTGAGGGGGCTTGCCCATTTTTCTCACTTGGGATAGAACCATCTGGATACTCACATCTTGCTGGACAACTACGGGAAATCAGCAAAGTTCAGTAAGTTGTGAATAAGCACACAAACATACATGTAAATTCATTTATATGTGTAGTTATTCCTTGCTTTACGGAATTCTATCCATACGTAGTTTAAATCCAAGCAATAATATACCACAAGAAGAAAGAGCTTGCAGATCTCTGGGGTTAACATGGAAAATAATGACCTTGAAAGGGTGGGAGGAGGCAATTCAGTAGTAGAACTTCATCTGAATCACATTAATGCAACACTATAGACAAAGAACCTTCATTGTAGCAACAGCCTGACACCAGTGTCTAGATATTTAAATTGATGCTCTAATTGTTAAACTCCATCTCTTTAAATTTTTTATTATGTACCATGTTTCCAAAAGGGAGAACAATTGTTTACTGTAGGTGTCCTTTTATGAATCATGAAGAGTCAGTGAAAATGTACTCACGTTGCAATCCTTAAAATAATAAATTAGTAATAGGGACCTACACACTGAAGTGCTTTGCATGTCATACCTTCTGTTCTTGTTATTTAACAGAGAGGTTTCACAGCTTGTAGCAAAAAAAAATATTTCTCCTCTTTAAAATAAAGCAAGTTGATGTCTGCTTTATTTCAACATGTTCAGCGAAATACGAGCTTTTACTGAAGGTATCAAGAATCACCCAGAGCACTGAAGAGTTTCAGTCTTCTCCTACAGGCAGAAAAGTGACCATGATTTTACTACCTACGTTGCCTTTGCCAGAGAGCCAGGCTGGCTTCTGCTACAGGTCATTGAGACTTTTGTAGGGCTGGGTAGTAGCTACCCACTGTAGCTGTAGTAGCTACCTAGAGGGGTAACTACCCTAGAGGGGTACCCTACTCTAGAGGCAACAGAAGTCACCCTGGCCCAGCGGCTGCCATTCCTCATCTCAGGTCAGTCACTGGTGGTAGCATGGTTAGGAAGCTCAAGTCACCAGGCCTTTTCTCCTCTACCTTTCTTTGTACACGGGTTGTAAATTCATTGTCTTTTTATTCTGCTTGTGCAGCAGCAAACTTAGCAGATGTGCAGGTTTGTAAATGTGCAGTAGATACAATAACAGCAACCTAAATAATGGTCATTGCATCCAAATAAAAGTTTAGATGTGCTGCAGGTGTGTTAATGGGAGAGAAAAAAATAAGTGATGGTTCACATTAAGCTGAGAAGTGATTCAATTTTCATAAGAAATGTTGTGAATACTTTTTCCACAAGCCATCCAGCTCTACCCATGAATAAAATTGGTTCTAATGGCAGTCAAACTGCACATGGTTGCAGCTCACTGTTCTCTGGTGAATGAATGTGATGGGGACATCTCCATTTGCACAGTACAGCAGTCCACGGGCATTTAACTCTACCCAAAACCAGCTCTTCCGCAGGGTGCTCAGTAGTGGTTAGGAATATGGACATAAGAATCATGTTTAACAAACGCAGGTGAGCTGCAAAGCTTTAGCAAAGATTCCTCTATATTGGCAAAACTAAATCTACCTATCACTAGGGCAGGGAAGGGCTTATGGATGTAGTTATGCCTGTTAATCCATGCCAGCAAACACTTTGAAGCGTAGTAAAAGCCCGAAGCTAAAGAGCACAGCATATTTGTGAACGCATTTCCACTGAACAAGATGTAAAGAATTATTCTTCCTGTCTAATGCTAACTGAATTAAAGGAGGGATATTTTGACCGTGAATAAAAATAGAATAATCATAAAACTGTGTATAACCCGAGAGCTGCAAAAGGCATGTTCAGTAAAAATTCGAGTGGCTCCTCCTCGTCCCCCTTCTTGCGTCCCTTTCACCTGCCCCAAAGCTACATCTGGAAAAAGAATAGAAGTACAGTCTCCTGAAAGAGCTTGTTTTGCTCAAGCTGGAATGGGAGCACTGGGTAAGACTTCAAACCCAGGCATCAGCTGAGGATTACGTAAGGTTGATTCTCTTCATTGTTTCTGCCGATCTTTAAGCTGTTAGTATAGAGTCAGTGTGACTTGATTACTTTGAGTGGAAAACAACACAATGGTTTCATCATGAAAATGGTTGTGCTGATTAGAAAAGCGGTTTTCCGTCACAAAAGCAAATATGTGGCCACACCTCCATGCAGGTATGGAATGCCATGTGCTTACTTTTCCTTTTTCTTTTTATGCAGGCAAAACAATACCCTCAACTCTTGCTTGCTATGGAGGTTTTTTATGTACGATGTGGACTCAAGAGCTGTTTGAAGATTGGGGTTTTAGGAGAATCATCAAAAGCTGTCTGTTTTCCTCTGGATTTTGCCTTGCAGGTGACTGATCTTTTAACAGAATTCTGTTCATTTCTGTCTTCTCACCAACCTGTACAGGCAAATCATCCTTTCCTCCTAGTAGCTGAACCAGATTGTCTTGAATTAACCAAATCTATCCAAGGAAGCACAGTAAATGGGTGTGAGAGTGTCAGTACAGGGGAAGCAGGGATCCATCTCAGCTCCTGTTGTTACAGGCGTGCTTTCCACCACCTATAAATCACAATAATCCACAGAGTGATATTCACATGCTGTGCTGGAGGAAGGAAAGGATGTTATTTGGCACCTTGTACCGAAAGCATGTAGGGAGGCTGCAAAGGGCATGGATAGTATTGACACTGTATGGGACACCGTATTGCTGCAGGAGCCATGGCAGCTCAGGATCGGTGGATGGTCTTACAGCTCCCATCTTCACTGCCTTATTAAATCTACGCTGTTGCCCTAGGTTGAGTTTCAATCGAGATCATCACGGTGCTTCTTCCTCTTTTTTGACCTGTCTTCTGCTGTAATGAGCATAAATTTCTTTCTCATCTCTCATTATTTACAAAATCTGCAGAAAGTTAAATATCTTTGCAGACTATCTGCACCTCAGCCAAGACAGCTTCAAATCAGTCAGTGATCACAAAAAATGTTGATGGGGATTAGGCAAGGTGCACACAGTTATACAGAGCACTCATGTAAGCTTGTGCTTCCCTGGGAAGCCAAGCTAAGACTGAAAAATCCCAAGTGGTCCAGGCTGCTCACAACAGGTTTTTTTCTATTTTGCGGGTTTTTTTGTTTTTCTTTTTTTTAATGAAATGGCTGACTAACCTCATTTTCTGCTAAGTTGAAACACTGTGATCAATTGAAAATGAAATACTTCATTTTTCTTTTGGGAGATACTTTACCTGGTAAAATCAGTTCTGTTTCAAAAACAGAAGTTTAAATTCTTGGAGAATGTAACCATGAACATGTTTTGATTTTTTTTTTGTAACACAACCCTTCAAATTCAGCTGATTGATTCAAATGCAAACTGCTTGTTTGCTTGAAACCATTTACTGATTTAGATCCAACTTCACAAATAGTTTCCATTCTCCCTGAATGCACTTTCTGGCAAAGCAATTCCTTGCAGCTCTGTTGGCTCCACTCTTTTCAATGTCTTCACTCTCAAAAGCAGAATATGAGGCTACAACATAAATGGTAGCCACACACAAAGAAGGAACAAAGGTGCATAAAGGTGAGGAGGAGGTAGGGGATCTTGAACGAGTTTTATTTTAAACTCATACAGATTGGAAAACTTAGGAAGGGCGATTCTTATGTGCCTTCATGGATGAGGCAATGAATGATTTATGTGAGAATTGAGATAGGCCTTTCCTCCCTGCTTTTGCCACAGTGGTATTCTGCCCAGAAGTGACTGGCATTGAGAAATTCCCACGTGCTTCATTTCTGACAGCAACCGTAGAGACTTCAATTTCTCTTTCCCAATCTCCTGCTGCAGCTGAGGAAGCTCAGCATTGCCAGCAGAGCATCAGCAGCTTCTCAGTGGTTCCTTGGTCCCATGCAGCCAGTGCAGCAGGACACTGGGAAGGCTTGGCACTGCAAGCTCTGGGGATATGCTGGGGGAGGTGATGCTGCTCCCCTCCAGCCCCCCCACGACTTCCCAGCATATCGGGTGTTGCCCCAGTACCCAGTGCTGCGTCAAGGGACAATGGCCACTTCAGGGCTGAAACTCTGAAACTTTTAACTTGTAAGGAGAAAAGTCCTCACAGGGGAAGCAAGAGATACACTGTATGCCCCATCTTTCAGGGGGAGGAATTACAGCAGTGTAGGTTTTAGCTCTCAGTCACACTTGCACGGACAGTTCAGCAACATCTCTGAGAACCTCCCGGACCAAAAGATCACCTGAAGCATTCAGATCTTCTCCGTGTGACCATTGTTTGGCAAAACTTCCTTCAGTTCAATTATAAATTACAGTGCAGGACCAGGAAATGAAAAAACAAACCCCAACCTATTTAGCAAGGAGCCAAGTCAGGTCTTTATATAACAACCATGACTTGCTTTTGGAAAATACTTGAAAGCAAAGGTTGGACAAATCAAAGACTACAGAACAGCAGGAGTATGTTTTCTTTTTTCCTGTTCACTGTACTACATAATTTTCTGACCAAATACTGCTAGAACTGGCTCTTGTTGGCATCCACAGGTAATTAACTGACAACGAGTATACGCACTTACAAGATTAATTTCTAATCCTTCAAAAAAGTAGTGCTATTGCCTTGCTTCCAAACAAAGGGTGAGAGAGGTTTAGAGAAAGAAAGTGCAGTGCACTCATTAACTAACAGGATTAGAAATCCAAAGGTACAGACTAGTTTGAACAACATACTTTTCACAATATTTGAGTTGATAAGCCATGTCAACTAGAAAGATATCCTAAATCATAACCAAGCACTAGATTAAGAAAAATAATGGGATTTCCAAAGAAGTATAGGAGAAAATTGTTCAATAAACATTGATAAAGTGTTTGGGAACTGAGAGTAAAACTTGTTGAAAATTGTCTGGCAGAAAACAAGTCTGATAGAAAGCAGTGATTCAGTGAAATCAAAACATTTCACAGGAATGTAAATAACTGTTGGACCCTTTCTCTAAAAATTCATAAACATACATGTGAAGCACCTGATGGACTTGTGTAGAAATAAGGAGTCAAAATGAAACATTCTAACATAGCAGTTTTATAAGACCCTTTTGATATTTTGTGGGCCATTCTGAAATATCATTTTGCCCAATTGGGGCTAAAAATAAAATTTGAAATGTTCACATTCTTCGTAGAATGGGCATAATCCTTTGCAAACCCCTCTAATTAAAAGATAGATGAGAATGTTTGTTAGTAGTCACTGCCACCCCAAATACTCACTAGAGACCCTGGAAAAAATGTTCCCAGAGATGGAGTGGCACTGAAGAGAGGTTCAAGTTCTCAGAATTAACCATGGGTAAATGGGGACATGTATCTCATAGTCAATTGTAAAAAGAATACCCAGGATTATATGGTCAAGCAACCAACTAGAAACACTGTGAAATGAAAATACCATTAATTTTCTAACATCACCACAACACATCACCAGACTATACAGCCAGTCTGTAAGGTAAGCTATATAATATTGTTACCATGGTTCCAGAACAATTAAACTAGCCTGTGCTCAGACTGCCACTAATTTCACATGTCTCCTTTTGTTTGTACTGTTCCAGGTCATAAGAATGGCTGGATCAAATGACAATGAGACAGTTGTGTCCAAATTTCTATGTAGTATATACAGATGAGAAATTTGATCTTGAAGGCGTGGAGAGCCATGTGTCACTGATGCATGAAAGCTTCTTGGGAAACTGCATGCCAAATTCAGATATCTACAACTGGATATGCAGCTACATAAAATGTAAGTTGTTTTTTTTTTTTTTTTTGCTGTGGCAAGTATTCTGCCATTTAATTGCACACATATGATGAAATCTTCACATATTGCTGCAACATCATGTCTGCTTTCATTTCTTAGCCGTTCCCTCAGAGGATCAGTTCTGCTCCATTTAGGACCAAAACCTGAGAGCATTCCCTGAATTGTACATAGGGTTGCACTGACAGCAGAGACAGTGACACAGAAGTGTAGACATAGCTTACTATGGCACAGGGAACTCGGAAGTACAAGAACAGCGAAACAGCATGAAAAAATACAAACATCAAGTCATGCTTGACAGGTTGCAGTTCCATTCAAACAGTATTTATCTCAGTTACCCACACCCTTTGCAAATAAGCTATTTTTTAAGCAATGCTTAATCCATTTCCAGTGTATCTGGGGTGGGGATTTGCCTACATAGGTAAATGTAATGCCAGTGTGTGCAGGAGGGCCTCTCCAGGATGTTACAGATTGTGTCTTTATTAGCATGTAATTCTGTGCAATAGGAGGTGATCAGTAAATTAAAGCTTCCCCTTTCGCTCCTGGTCCACCACGATGCAAACCCAACGAAAGCACAGTCAGGGAACAACCAGGATATTTGTGCAGAAACAAGCTGCTACTCCAAGCCAAAATGTCAGCATGGCCACATTTGCCTTTCCAGAGGGCCTCAGAAACTTTGCTCTTCAGGGCTTTTGCTGTGAAGGAGATGATATAGAAAAGTCAATCTTGCCACTGAAAAACCAAAATATAGACACAACCTCCTGCTTTTCTACACACCTCTCCCTTGCCGGTAGCTTCAGTTCTCTAGCAAGGGCATCCAGCCTGTCATACTTGGGGTTACTTGTTTTTTTTTTTAATCATGCCATACAAACAGTTTTGTGGCAAGTGAGTGAGCGTATTTAGAGGCATCTTTCTAGTCACCTGACAAAATTTGGCCCTAAGCTTCTGCATCAAATCATTCTCCACTCTAGAACTCACTGAAAGCAACAGCATGACACCAGGATGTAACGCAGCTCTTTGTGTTACAGCAGTTATAATCAAACTATTGTTCTTCATGCTTTAATGGAGTTCCTAGAAAAGAAGATTTGAAAAAGAGGGTTAAGACTAGGTTTATAAAACTTAAGTATGTACCTAATCTGTCTGGGAAAATTCTTAATTCACTTTGCACATTTTCGAAGCTGTTTCCGACCTAATGTCAGAGCAATATGCAGTGTCTGGAAACATGTAATTAATGGCTCCACTTATAAAAAAAACACAGAAAAGTTGATATTTAAAGCTGTCTGTTTGTATGCTAAATATATCTACAAAGGTATAGTGTATATTGTGTGTATGTGTATATGTATATAAAAACGTACATACCTACCTAGCACTGTATGTGTATAGTACTAAACCAACATTGCTTAATAATGAAGTTGCCACTTTCCAGAACACCACTGTAAAAATTTCAAAGCCAGGCTTCAGGAGCTCTGCCTGACCTTTCTACCGAAAATATGAAGACAACTGGGAATTGACCACTTCTACAGCACCAAGAAATGGGATCCTCTTTTCAGCTGACATGAAGCCTGTCAAAGCTCTATTAAAGAACTGGTGGGACTATAGCCATGTTCACCAGGTGAGGTGCTGCCTTCTGATTCTCTCTTAGTTACTCCAACTTTACATTATTTGACCTAGCTGTCTGCCTGAGGTATCACTCTTGGTCTCTGTCAGTGCTGGGGGAGCCTTCAAAGATAAAATATTACTGACCACCAAGACAATTCACACAGCAACTGAGGGCTGCCTCCGATAACAGGTACAGGCTACATTTGTACAGGACAGTGCCATATTGACACATCCTTTAGGTGCTGCAGTACCTAGCTTTTAGGTGCCTACCTTGCAGTGCAGAGTTCAATGTTAGACTCCTAGACTGACTGGACGGTATAGGGGGACAAATGGCTGCTTCAAAATGGCATTCAAGGCAGTCAGCAAACAGAGGTGTTTCCTAGAATCTCCTAGGAGTTTCTTGGTTTCATTGAGGTTTGCTCAATGAATTGCTACCTCGAATCAACTAATAGGAAAGGCTGGAAACCAAACCACTTCCTAAAATGCATCCCTGCTCATCCATCGCTTGCTGGGGAAAGGTGGTGATACTAAGCTAATGTGATTAAAAGTGGGCTAGGACACTGGTCCTCATTTGGCCGTATTTTTTGAAGAAAGCCACAACTGTCTTAGGAAAGTGTCCATTCATCTGTTGGTGTGCAAGATCTACTCTGGGAAATATTTGGCAGGCTGAATCATCATCAGAGGATGTGGTGGAAGAATGTGGTGGGATTTAGCTGAGCAGAGATTGCAATGTAGAGATGGGATTCCCACATAAACTGGTGATAACTACCAAATCATTGCAGATGTTTTGGATATCTAAGCCTCTGGCCTTTGGCTTTCTGTTAGGCTTGATGTTACACTGCCTTCAACTTTTCCCAAAACCCATAGGAACAGAACTATCTTTGAGGCTCCAGCCATCTTCCAAGTATGAACCCAAGGGTTCAAAAGCTGTCATGAGGAGGCAGACAGACAGTGCAATCTCATGAACTTATTTCCTTAAAAAACCAGACTAACGAGCCTGTCAGGGAGCTGAGGTACTTTCAGGATTTGACAGGAGGTGAGCAGCAGTTCTCAGTTTTCTTAAATATTTACCTAAGTACTTCCTTTAATAATACATACTTGAATACTATGTAAGTCCCTTCTTCAATCATATTCTTAGAATCTCTTGCCTTTTTTTTACCCATTGCAATAACAAGCAAGTTCATGACACAAAGCCATCTGTCTGGTCCACAGGTGAACAGCAGACAAACTTCTGCATGTTGCAGAAGGACATGGCCTTTTACAAGGTAAACTTTTTATCTCCCCTAATTGCTGAGCCAGAAGGGCTGGAGCCAGAAGGGTGGTGGAGTGTTGCTAGGGAAATGGCTGCAGAAAGTACAGGAGGAACACAACCCCTTCCTCTTGTGCTCCCTCAGTGAGGAGAAGGCCACCTGAGAGTGGGCTTTTCTTCTTCCTCACAAGCTACAGAGTAAAGAGCAATTTGGTATCTTGTATTTTTACATCTGCTGAAGCAGAGTGCCACACATCAGAGACATCCTCTTCCCCCATTTCCTCCCTCCCCCCCAGTTTTTGGCTGTTCTCAACCTTCTCAGGTTTAACAGTGCATTAAGGAGAGTGTCAGGACACTGCTGCCACAGATTACTATGTTTTAGCAGACCTAGCATAGGAAAACAATTCCTTCAAAGTGTGAAGTCAAATTTAGAGGCAGTCTAAGCTGAGAAAGAAGGCACTGATGTGCTGTCTGCCTTTTAGTTGTTTTCGGCTATTATTTCAGTCTAATTCACTGTGTAAGAGGAACAACTATGTTGAGAAGTTATGTTTCGTACAGCTCACCATTGCAGAAATGGTCCCCATGCAATTTCCTATTCCCAGTACATCTGGATGAGTTGCAAGTGAAATCAGTCATTTTGAAAAATTACTACAATTTTCAGTAATTTTGCAGTCATTTTTCAGTCATCCAGTTAGCAGAATGAGCAGCAGGTTTTCAGTGAACTGACTAGTCTTCTAGCTTGGTTTTTATCCAGTTGTTTTATGAAATGCCTAGATGTTTCAAGCAGCTCATGAAACAGCTGGGTTACCATTCCCATCACACTATGAAACTGGCCATTATTATGCTTTCGTTGTGAAAAGTGACTCCCCTGGGCTGAAAGAGCCCCAGACTCGGTGTGATTCAGGTGTCAGCCCCTCTCGATGAGGCAGGGCTGAGCCTGGGCTCTGCACAAGACTCCTCCGGCATTTTCCAGGTGGTGAACAGCATTGTGTAAAATGTCACTGTACACTTGGCAATAGGAGGAGAAAACAGACAGATGCAAATGTTCAAAAAGGAAATCGGAGTGTAACAGACGATGTCGCAGTAGTCTTAGAGGGGAAAATAAGCACTGGCTCCTCTTCAATTGCCTGTCAACATGCCCGCTCACATCCCCAACACTTGGCCTGAGGAATGTTTTTTCCCTTTGCAGTATCTGTGCCCCGTGCATGTGCCGCATCCCACACGTGCTGGGCACACTGCTCCTTCTCCCACAGCTTGGGAAAATGCTCCCTTTGCCTGCTTCTTCCTGATTTCCTCCTACTGGTCCTTTTCTTTTTTCCCTCCCCTCTCTGCCTTTACAGTTATTTCTTTCAGCTTGTTTGTGAGTTAAAAACAAAACTTGTTTCTTTCTGACAGAAGACCCTGTGTCTTCTGAGGCAGTTTTCATGCTACATGGTGCTCATGCAGGTTAAGGCCTCTCCATCCCCTTCCTCCCCAGTCCTCTACCTTCCCCCATCTTCCCTTGCTGCCCTCAAGCTGTGGAGCTGAGAGTGTCAAATTATAATTTTTACTCTTTTCTTTCCATTGGATTTAAATTATTTGCACATCTTTCTCTGACCAGTAATTTATATATTCATATACTAACGTATATACTAGCTCATATACTAGCTCATACACTAGCTCATGTTATGACTTTTAAAGCTCAAAGTTATGACTTTTATTAGGCTGTTTTACACTCTCTAGCTTCCTCCACATCCCCAGGTTTCCAATCTCTGTGAGCTGTGGTAGCCAGGGGGTGGTGATGGGCACTCATGTTGCACGCTTTTATTGCCTCAGGGAAGTCCTGCAGTCCTTGGCCTTTCGCCTGCCCGCTCTGACATTCACAGTACCAGTTTCCCAGAACAACTACTGGAGGCAGAGGCAGCTCCCATAAAGGGGAGACTGGAGCGGACTGCCTTGTGCTGGACCCTGTAGATCAGGGTGTGCACCCTGGCTCACATCCTGGGGCTGGGCGGAAGACACAGGCTTTCCCCACTGCTGCAATTTCCCACTGGCTCTAAAGCAGCTGGAAAGAAGGCGCAGTGCTGCCCGGGGGGCAGATGCAGGTCAGCTCCTGGTGCTCAGCTGAGTCGTAGCAGAGAGAGTTAATGGAGAGGGTATTAAAGCTCAC
The DNA here is from genome assembly GCA_030449065.1 of Oceanodroma leucorhoa. Taxonomy (NCBI): domain Eukaryota; kingdom Metazoa; phylum Chordata; class Aves; order Procellariiformes; genus Oceanodroma; species Oceanodroma leucorhoa. The sequence goes on along the minus strand of JASVER010000029.1, from coordinate 3,002,103 downwards.
CTCAAATCCTCTCCTTGGGGAAATCCAAATGTGAGTGCAGCTCATCTGCACCTACACATTCAGACTTCATAGCAACATGCACCAAGTCCTGAGACCTAATTGTGTATAGTTAGCTCTGTTCATTAGCTGGGCTGCTCTCTGAATTTGAAAGGCTTCCATTCAAGTAAGTGGTTGTATGTGTAACAACAGAGGCTCCTGCTCCAAGTGCCAGCAGTTTCCTGGAGGGTTTCATATAGCTCTGAAGATACACAAAAAAGAAAGCCAGCAGAGCAGCGTGTTCTCTGTTTACCTTCCTCTTTTCACCTTGCTTATTTCCTTTTTAACAATTTGTGATCAAGTAATTAGTGTTGACCCAGTTGCAGTGGATTCTTTAGCTGCAGTTTGTTTTCTTAATTGAGAGAGCTCTATTTAATCTCAAGGCCTAGCCAGAGAAATGCACTAAAAAGCTCTTCAGAGATGAGGATGCATATGGTTTTATTTATACTCTAATACAACTTCACTTTTCTTATATTGTTCAGTGCACCAGGTATATTAATTAATATTTGTATTTAATACTCTAGCTGAACAGTAGAGCACCCTGGAGAAGATTTATATTTTTTTAATCTGTTAACTGGTTCTGAAAGCAAGAAAAATCACATGTTGATAAGAAGAAGGAGGAGCAGATCACATTTCTAATCAGAGTTCAGAAGCCCTGCCGGCACCTTGCCCTGCCCAGGTAGAGTGACCTGCACCAGGGGGCCATGAGGGGAGTCTCTGCTCAGAGCAGCATCCACATAGCTGCGTACCAGCCAGGCCTTCTGGAAGGAGATGGGGACTTGGTTCAGTAGTTGTTTGAGCTTTAGCAATTGACAGAGGAAGAAAAGAGAGAGGGGCTGACTCATGGAATGAAGACCCATGACACTGTACGCAGGCAGGAAAAAAACCTCGGTGGCTTCTGATCCTTGGTTTTCTGATCCCTTTTTTCACTATTTCTTCTTCTATTGTCCATCTCTGAATATTGCCTGCCTTGAGGGCATGAAAATGTTTGTTATTCCAGGCATAGAGTGTCTTCCTCCAAAATGGAGTTCATACAGTCTTTTGTTTTTCAGTTTATATGCTCTTAAAAAGCACATTTCTCAAGAGAGCAGAGAAGGTCTTATGATACTACAAAGCTGGCTTAAGAAAGACAGCAGCTATTTCCAAAGAAGCAGCAAATTATAATGGTTGTATGTGCTGGATGGAAAAATTCTTTTCGTTATTTCATTAAACTCCACAGGACTGAATCAGCTGAGTCAACTCAAGTGGCTCTTCCCAGAAAGATAAGTGGCCACTTATTTCCCATTGCCACATAAAGTGTTTCTCAAATGTACCTGAAAGTTATAAATAAAGACAAAGGACAATGAAGAATTTTCTTTTTATTTTCTTCAGATGGGACGAAGTTGCAATTGTTAGTGCTATGGTATAAACGGAAAGTGAGTGTGTTACATAAAAATGCCTTTGAAGAAAAGTTAAAGCTTTTGTGCAAATTCCTACAACGTTTCCAGATGCCACGTCCAGCCAATCTGTCAAATAGTTGATATATCGCAGGCTTTCCTCTTGGTCTTCCTAGAGAATGTTTCCCCATTAGAAACCTTCCAACTGCTTCTCTTGTTTCTACTGTTTCTAGATGCCTTTTATCCCCTTTGCCAAAGGCACCTTTCCAATCACATTCCCTCAAGAGACAGATTCCAAAACATTTGCTCTCACTTGGCAAGGCGATGATCTCTTGTCCCTTCAAAAGGTGTCTCCTGTACAACTGGTCCTAGTAATGTCACTGGAGGTCATTTCTCATCACGGAGATTTGGGGGTACATGCAGTGTAGTATTTTGCCTTGGCAGTAGTCTTGCTGTGTCCTATAGGTAAGTGGTGCTCAGAATAAGTGGGAGAATCTGTCTCTTGTAGACTGACTACAGGAACGTGAAGCCAGATATTATTATTTCTACTCATTCTATGGATATGGCCACAAAGCAGCCAGCATAACAATCAGGTCCTTGCTTATCTGAAGATTATTCGAAAGAAGAATAATGTGTTGTTTATTTAATGATGTCCAAATGTTGTTGGCCTTGACTTCCACTGATACAGCATTTAAAAATGAAAAATAACTCCTTTGCAGACACTGGGTAGGGTCTAGAAAGTCACGTTACACCTTCAAGGTTAATTAGGCAAGGGACTAAAGGAGAAAGCTCAGTGGAGGAGACTAAGGCAAGCTATATGATAAAAGTCTCTGTAGGTTAGATCACTGCTCTGCTTCCACTTGTGACGCTAACGGAAATGAATTTATCCACCTACAAGGACATGTGCCTGTTACTAACACAGGCACTTGTACATTTCTTCACTCTTCTCTTTCAGAGGCAAAAGATGAGAGGCCAGAGGAGGTCATAGTAACTCTTTATGTTTTTTTCCCCCTATGTTTACTTCTCCTGAAGAGAATAACAAGCAGTTTTTACAAGCCCTGAAGCTTCACAATCACTTAGATTGCCCAACATCTTAATTGCTTTCTGTGGTATGTATCAGTGAGAGCGTGATAAGGTTAAAATCCAATCCAAAATCCCATGAGTGTCGACAGATGTAGGAATCTGACCGGGATGCAGGGCGCCGCTGTACCCTTTCCACTGGGCTCTGCCAGCACCCTTAGCCAAACACCCTGAGTTTTGGAGAGTTCGTAATCAGTCAAGATCTGCATCAAAAATGTGCAGCGCACATCCACTTTTGGTCTAAAATATGCCAGGCCACGTGCCAGAAGACACATACCTAATTACCAGGCTGTGCTGATTATTCCTTCTTCTGTACTTTTCTCAGTAAATTTAGAATAAATTATATCTTTGGCAAATTGCACAAAGAGATGATTATACATTTAATTAGATGTTTACCTCTTGTTTTCTTCATGCAATAGTAACTAGTGCAGATTACAGGAACTCAGAATAATTTTTCTGTATGGCCACATTTTCCCAGGGTTAGATTCAATAAAAAAAAAAAAAAACACACCAGTAAGGCTTTTGGTTAGGGGAATATTTATAACATATTCACCTTTTTTTCTTCCTTTAATATGAAAATGAATAGTATCAGGGGATAGTGTCTCAGCTATTTGCAATACATTGGAAAATGCATATTAGAGGGGAAAATACATAATTTATTAAATGTATTGCTTAAGGTGAGAAATTTGAAATTGAGTTTTGTAAGGCTGGGGATTTTGGGTTATACTTGACATAGGCTACTCAGTCTGCTGAATTATTCAGTGCTAAGCCTGCCGGTGGGAATAACAAGAAAACAGACATAGATTCTGAAATGTGTTTTCATTTGATTGGGAAAAAAAAGTTTAAAAATTAAATAGCTACACTCAGAAAAAGCTTTATTCCCTCCTCATTGAACAACTGTTGATGGATGACTGCAGTTCTGCCTGTGAAAGGAGTACCCATGTGTATTCACTTAGTGGCACTTAAACAAGAATGTTATAAGAGACTGTACTGCACATTACACTGACACAAATGTTAAATATAATTAGAAATTGCTTCCCATTGCAACTATTTTTTCCCAAGTAACCAAAAAGTACATATATGTTAGAAGATAAGGACAGAAGGTGGTCAAAATGCTGATGTCTCTTACACCTGTTTGAGAAAATCAACTTAAAAGGAAAACCCATCTCTTAAGATTGCTCTTTCACTGCAAAATCAGTTCCCTATGTTAGAAAAGCACGCTGATTTCCTTCAGAAATGGAAAGAATTGTGCAAATAGTAGTAATTTTTACTCATATTTAAATGTTGTCAGAGGAAAGTCTGCCTTTGCTTTACTGGAAGCTAAATCTGGCTTTTTGTTATCCAAGTATCAGATTACCTCGTGTCTGAAAGATTTCTTATGTATATAAAGAAAAACAATTTCTTGGCAACAAATATCTTCAACCACCACGAAAAAAGAATTGCTTCAGAAACTGAAGTAAAAACCTTATTTTGTCAAATCCTATTTTTTTCATCATTAATAGGAGGTAACTCCTCTTGATAACAGCAGGCTCTTTTTCTCCTCATCACAAGGTTGGGTAAGATCTCATGAGATAGGAGGGATCAAAGTAACCAGGATCACACTCCATCTTACTTATGCTGAGTCACACTGTTTAGTTGGAAATAGGAACTGCTAGCAAGGGGCAAAAAGCATCTGAATCTGAAAGCTTTTCATTCCTGCCCATCCCATTTTTCCCACACCCTACAATATTCTACCCACAGCTCTCCTGTGCCCTATGACCAACACTTCGAATAATCTCAATGAGAAGGGATGAAGACAGACTCTCTGCCCATGGTTTCAGTCTCACACTTCTGGTTCTGCCCTTGATCAGCAAAATATAATCCCCGTAAACTGAGGAAGTGAAGGTAGCAAAATGACCTCTTAGCAAAACACTAGGAAGTCTAATGAATAAAGAAAAAAAATGTAGCAAAATTCCCAGGTCCTTCAAAGTGTGAGCGTGGTTCTCCACACTCAGGGTCCTCCACACTGAGTCCTCCATGCAAAACCACATGTAGAATGGTGCACCACAGAAGCATGGCATTCAAGTATGGGGCAGAGCAAGTCAAAGCCTCTGCTGGAACAAACCAAACCCATTGCAATGAAGCCAGCATGGTGGACCTGCATGTGGACTTTGATCAGTGAGGCGTTGCTATGTGACTAGGTAGTAGCACAGCACCTTACACTATGACTAAGAAAAAGGAGGTACCAGGCTGTTGAATTTTACATCTGCCCACTTCATCATATGACACCTTTCCTTATCTTTGGATAACATTGAATGGATTCACAGACATCATGGTAAGACACTGCCAAAGTGTTCATTCACAGAGAGCTAAGAGTTACAGCAAAGCAAAAGGCTGATTTCTGGACATCCGCTTCTTTAAGCGTAGGAAATAATTGACTTTCACAATGAGACAGCTTTTCTAAGTTTCATATGTGTGTGCTTTTTCCAAATCACTGTTTTTGATATTTTGTTTAATATGTCATAAATTTGTACTAGAGTTGACTGACATATACATCATGATAGCACTAATCTCTCAATAATATACTATTTTATCTATTCTTCACCGTGTTTTGGTAAAAAGGAAAATGCTCTTTTTATTTTCTCTGATTAATTTTAACAACAAAGGCAGTAGTTGTCAGGCCTAGAAACAGCACTTTTGCAGATTAAAAAGGCTGTGGAAAATTTCTAGGTTTGTCCAAGGAGAGATATTCTAGATGAGGAAGAAATCAGTTAAACAATTTTAAGAGAAACACAGAAATATCATTTTAATCAACACGTACAACTCCTTTTAGAAGAAAAAGTTCTGCTTTCTTAATACGAGCAAATAAAAGCTAACATTTCTCAAGTTCAGAGTTCACCAAACAGTGACTGACAAACATACTTTTGCAAAGCTTTCTAAAGATCTTTTTATTTAGCAATATAAGGCAAATATTTCAGCTTGATGACAATAGATTAGAAGTATGGAATAACAAATATAAATTGGATTTTTTTTTTCACCCTAGGACTTGAGAAATATCCCCAAGCTGACTAATAACTCTGGTCACTTCCCCTCTGTCTCACTCTTGTCCAGTCTCTGAAGGGCTCTTAAATATTTGTCAAATGCAAACAAGAAATAAGAAATAGGAAAGGTGTGGCTATATACAGGAAAATGGATATCTAGAATATTTAAGGACAAAAAAAGGGAGAAGTATAAATTACACACATTAGCCTGCTCCAGGGCTATTGAATTCAGCTGGAGTTTTTCCATCAGCCTCAATGACCTTCAGACCAGACTGTTATGATGAAGTGCAGAGTTCTCATCTCTTGCAGAGAACTGTCTATTCAACCCAAAAGCCAGTGTCTGTGCTGGAGCCCTCCCACCCCAGCTGGGGCTGCATTCAGACCACACTTCAGCCAGGACACCTGAGCTGAAATCCGACCTATTTAGCAAACACAGCACATTGTTTATTGAAGCAGATACCCCACTTAAAATGCAAGCATCATGTGGATGGACTCTGTCCAACCCTCCTTTGAGTCCAACTAACTGGAATCAAATTTATCAGTCTACTCCTGCTGCTCTGTGACAGTCTGGCAACACAAAGCTGTTGTGAACTTAAGGGATGACTTGAAACATGCTTGGCCCAGGTATAAATGGTTACAAAAGGGACTGGGCAAGGTAGCGTGATCTACCCAGCACAGTCATTTTAAGGTAGGGTCATGACTTCTAAAGGTTTATTTTTCCATAGGTGACCCCCTTGCTCTGTGCAGTGGTGAGAACAAGGGACTGGGCAGTGGATGGCATCTTGCATTTGTTGCAGGAATTTTTCCAGTCTGTTTCCTGCTCTGTAGAAGGTGAAATAATTCACTTGAATTTCCCCAGCTCCTTTGCAACTCTATAAAAGGCAAAACTGATATGGAAACAGAGTGCTTATGGGCAAGATGAAATCAGAGTGGTGTAATTTTGTAGCCTTTTCCAAATACAATAAATCAGAGGTGCACTTTGTGTGTGGGTTTTTTTTTTTTTTTTTTAAGGAAAACAGCTCTTGAAAAATTCTGGTAATTCAGAAATTACCTCAATCTTTCACCATTTGAAATCTTTTAGCAACTTATAAGATGTAATCTTCCTAGCAGGAACTTTTTCTAAACAATTCCTAAAATATTACTAACTGCTTTTTTTCTTTATTTTTCTTTTTTTTTTCCTTTTTTTTTAAGTGAATCTGCTCAATCTTGAAACAAACGTAGACTGATATTCTGAACAATCTTTATGTTCTTTTACTGTGTAATGAAGTACCCCCTTGGGCTTACCCAGAACTGGATGAACTTACATGAAAAATAATATGAGCTGTTACAGTACTCTCAGCTTAACTGGAATAAAGGCAAGATTTTTTTTCAGAAGTATTCATCCATTTGGAAACACACAGTTCAGTAAGTAAACGAATACATGGGTCCTCATATAAAATGACCTTCCATAATTTCCCTACATAACTCCCCATGCTGTTTTCATCTTCTTTCCACAGCCCTGGAAACCATGCCTGTTCCATTTGATAGCTGGTTCTTACTGGTGTGTAAGTATCTCAGCACTTCACTAGGTCACATTTCTTCTTACTGACAGTTATACACTTTCCAGCACAAACCACAAAAGTAAAGCAGACTTCTATCGGCTTTGCAACAACTCAATTTTTGGAACAATTTGAAAACCTAGAGGTTTTCAAAAGCTTTCAGACCTTCATTCATGTCTCTTTTTTTGTTATATCACCACACTCACTGCTTTTTCAGAAAGATAAGAGAAGTTGGGGTCTTTCCATAGTTTGGTCTCTTTGTTCGTATATTATCTTGCATGTTTTAACTTCACACTTTCAGTTATTTAAAATGTTAATATATTTTGTCTTGGGAAGATCATTTCCTGAGCTCAAAACATCCTAATAATTGTGATATAGAAAATTAACTCCAGATTTCTGAGTATTAATTGTATTTATTAATGTCTGTGCATTGACAGCATTAATCACTATAGTGCAACTGATGGCATCACTTGAATCAAAATGAACTATGCTATATGAAGCCAAATTGCTATCTTGCACTTCCTTGAGAATAAAACCCCTGGCAGATATCCCTCGCTGATGGTTTGCACCAGCAGCAAAACAGGCTCTGAAGGGCTCTGAAGGGCTAGTATGTATAATGTCATGCCACCCCCTATCAGTCCTAAAAGTTAGAGCTATTCTGGGGCAATGCACAGATGGCAAAGGGCCATTACTGGTCAGCACAGAGTAGAAAAGCCATCAGGGTGCACCAAACTGTTTGAGTGCTGGGACTCCTAAATTAGAGTCACAGCTGACCCTTTTGTGCTTTCCTTTCCACTAAACCAGCAGAAACTAAATATATACATGCATAAATATATGTGTGTTCATATTTGTAAATATTTCCTGCCAGGAGCCAGATTTTCCTCTCCCGTGTATTCATTTTCTCTCTCACACACACACATTCCTTAGACCGCAATCCATCAATACTTGGAGGAGCCTTAAGTTTGTTGTGTTTGGACATGGCCTATCGTTACAATCCATGCCCGGAGCATCCACACATTTGTGAAATGTAAACAGCAACTACACTAAGAGTAATAAATATAGGATATATCCTACAAACTAATGCTGGGAGGCAGAGTTGTAATTTCTTTTAAAATCTATTTCATTCAAAAAAAAAAAGTTACACTCTCTTCAGACACCCCTTAACATTTCACATTGATAGCCTTACTAGACATTTAAGGTATGACATAAACCAGTGAGCAGATCACTGAAGACACATTTTAGGTAGTTTGGGTGTCTGCCAGCTGCTTTTTTGTCCTCATAAAGGTGCTGTAGGACCTCCGCTCATGACCCACACTGATTCAGCCATGTGCCTCCGGTACCCAGCGACTGGGCTCCCGGAGCTCCAGTTCCTTCGGCTGGCATCACGCAGCTCCTCATAACTCAGCTGGAGACTTCTGCTTGACGGCGGCACCCGACACTAAACGCAAAGCTGTTCGAACAGCTTCTCTCGCAGCAGGGTGCCATTGCAGCAGTGCCTTTGAGCCGCCGCTGCGCATTGTTCGGCAATAAAAGTCCAAAGGAGGGAATGGAGCCTGCAGCCCGCCGCAGCCCCCTGTAAATGGTGCTACGGCTTCCCGTCTCGTAGGAAGTGCCCGCTCCATGACCTGTCGTTTCTGCTGTCTGGACGGCTGTCTCTTCACTTCCTGGAGCAAAACAAAACAGCACCGAAAGAGAGTGTCTCTCTCTTCCTTTTGTTTCACTACTTCTCTTCCACAGGGGCTCTATGAACTTGTGTGCCCAGCTGGAATTAATACACCCAGAGTCTCTGCGGGGAAGGCTGGGGAAGTGGAGGAGGCCCAAGGGGCGATGTCAGTATTTGCTGTTGATATACACATAAATCAGAACCAGTGTATCACTCCCTTGGATCTCTGAGGCAGGATCAAGGACAAAGGAACCTCAGTTTGCGACGCTCGGCTCCTAACTTTTGTGTGTCTGGTCCCCAGACTTGTATGAACAGCCCTTCGCATAAGTAATAACAAACACCAAGGAAAGAAAGGCACATCTTTCTGCAGCTCCACATAAGCCAGGATGGATGCGTTTTAGGTAGGCTGCAAGGCCTCATCTGCATCTATCTACCTAAGCTTCAGGGCTGACACCTCTTTCCAGAAGAGGCTGAGGCAAAGGCAAGGTAGGCAGGGAGGGAGAAGGGGAAGGCAACTGCAGAAGTAGTAAGTGCTACTCTCAAGTTATTTTTTTGATGCCACTCTGTTGTAGAAGCAGCTTGGCACTGACTGGTACATGACCCAGCAGAATATCACCCCGGCCAAACACCCTGCTGGTGCATCCACATCACAGGCAAGTGTCCGGCTTCTGGATTTCCCCTTTCCAGCACAAGTTGGATACCATGAGAAACAGGGAAGGAGGCATGCCAGGGTCTCCTCCAGACAGTCTTTCTGAGAAAGTCTACTTTCTTGTTCACACACAGAGGTATACCTCAGAGGTGAGCAGGTTTTATAGAACTTTTTTTCTACCAATTCACCGTGACTATAGGCCTGGAGAGCCTCCTTCTGTGAGCCTTTGCTTTTAGCTTTAGATCCCCTGCACACTGGTGTCTGTGAGACACACATTGCTAAATGGAAGAGGGCCAGCTGAGCACTACACATACTCGTGTCTACATTGCTTAAGTGTTACCTCAGTCTGGTTCAGATCACTGGAGCTAGATTTCGCAGCGCAGTTTGAGTGACAGGTCACTCAAAGGACCAGTCTCAAAAGTTTTTATGGATGTGTAGAGTTGGCTCCCTTACCTTATATAGTTCTCCAGTAGGTTTTGTCCCCTGCAATGACTCCGCATGGCCTCTAGTCTCAAGCCATAGCATGCATGTCCTCAGTGTCAGGACACAAAAACACCAGCTGAGTGGGCTGCAAAGCAATCCTGTCATTATTTCAATCCCTTTGAACTGAAAAAAAACCACAAAAAGGATAATCATTATGTCTCCCATAACCCATGGGACCTAAAGAGACCCACGGCCAACTGCTACAACGTGTGAATGTAGCCACTCTGCTCTAGAAGCACTGGAATGGAGCTGTGTGGGTGGAGGACATTCTGACACCTTTTGGGCTAGGAACCACTTCATTTAGTCTGCAATATAGTCACAGCCAGATAGACCCCAGTCTTGACGTATGTGGTTCTTATTGTGCTCTGATCATTACTAAATCTAAAAACTGTTGCCAGTAGCATTTACAAATGAGGAAAATGAGGTATAGAACAGGTGATGGGCTTGCTCAGAACTAAGAACAGAACTTTTGAGTTTAGTGTTCAGCTAAGCTGCTCTGCTTATGTTGCCTAAGACCTTGAATGAAGATATAGGCTTTAGGAGGGGAATTGACAGAGAAGAGGGAGATCTGCTCAAAGAGGAAGTTCTGGTGTTGGATTGTGCAAGAAATAACAGATTTCTGTTACGTAAAAAGAAGGTGGTAAGGTCCAAAGTGTTGACACTGATCAAAGAAGAAGATAGGAGCTTTATGATAATTATATCATAGAAATAAAAAGTTGAGAAGGTTTTCTGTGGTAAGACAAGAAGCCTAAATTTGATTCACTAAGTCTCTGTACTGATTTGCATTACTAAAAATAACCATCATTTCAAAGCATAGATTTGGCCTGCTGCATGAAGTTATTAGTCAATCCTGTCTGGTATTCAGCCTGGGTAGTAACAAGTAGCACGTGGTGATCAAATGGAATTACAAACAAAACGTGCTGTCCTTACCCAATTAGGCATTGCTACACATGGAGTGAAGCATTTCTTTCCAGCTCTCACTGCTGATGACTTTATGCCTTCGAGTATCAGGCTGAATTAGCCTTATCTCCTGCAAAGCTATATATAGTATTTCGCTGTTGTAAAACCTGGCATTAAAGGAGTTTTTTGTACACATTAACCCTAGACTGCTTGTGGCGGTTGGAACTATTGGAATTTCCAACACCACAATATTCTAAAAATGCCATGGAAAACCTTGACTGTCCACGTGAAAAGCAACAGGCCCTCAGAAACTCTTGGAACAAGGTGTACAGTTTGCTTTCAGGTAAGTTATGGAGTCATGATTGCATCAGGTCAGCTGGGAGCAAAGCTGAGCAGAAAGAGGTGTCGGGAGATTTATTGATCAGATGAGAAGAATGAGTATGTGCCAGACCTCCTACACATCTGTACTGACAGATCCTGACAACTCCATTGTCGTGGTCAAGAGAGTCATTGCCCAGGGTCATGGATCAGAGCAAACTCAGGTGTATCAGCTAAGAAGCAGAAAAAATTAGCCAGCTGTTCCCTTTTTTTTCTTGTGCTGAATAGATTTCTATCAGAGCAGAAAAGCTGGACTCATGCACTCCTGAATCTGAATTTGTCCTAAAAGAACACCAATGACAAACTGTTCTTCAATATTTTTTTCCTGACAACACAAACTGCCTGGAAGTGACGTGAAGAAGTAGCCTGCAGGCAGAAATGGATGGCATTAACTAAGAGGAAACACCACCTTAATTTGTTCCTTGGACCAAATGCATCTTTTTAAGATTGCAAATGTTTTTAATGCTCAGACAGTATAAACAACCTTAGCAGTAGATGCCAACTGATCATGTTCCCAAGTGGCAGCTAGGGAAGGGCAATTCATGCAGCATCACAGCTGCTGTGTCTTTGGAAACATGCATCTCCAAAACAAATGGAACAGCCAGGAAAGAGGTAAGTAATAAGATAAAAGACCCACCACCACCACTTTTTTTTATTTATTTTCAGTTTATCACCAGAAAATATTGCTGAATGAAGAAGCTCTAAGAAATATTCATGTCATCAGTATGGCTTTGGGTAGGGAAGAAAAGGAGTACCCAACCAAGAAAATAGTATCTATCTTGCTCATTTAGCAAGTGTTTTTTAGCATTTCTTTTCCGATTCTGCTAAGGAATTGTGCCATGTCTGCCTGTTTCTGTTGTCAGCACTGCAGACCTTCCTAGTCTGGAATTGCCTTGAAGTCACTTTCAACTTGCAGACTAGGAACAGTGACAAAAGTACATAAATTTTCTCAGCAAGTCGCTTTCCCTGGCAGCCCTCTAGCCTGGTCCAGAAGCTATCCGTATTTATCACCATCTGACTGAAGAGTTGTACTGCTCCCAGAGGAGCTCTTTGCTTTTTTGCAACAGAGCTGTCACTCCCTCACTATCAGTAGATCCAAAGTAAGCAGCTAGTATCTCCTGGAGGTGGTCCAGGAGACCTCCATGATCATGTTTTTCCAGAAGAAGAAGGGCTTGCTACTGTGGTTAACTGGGGAGACCCCTTCCTGAAGTTCCTTCCAAGCATGTTATTTATTTTTTTTTTAACTCTTTTTTGCTTTAGTATCATCTTTGGCACCAGGGTTAAAGCTGATCATTGTCAGCTAAAGGTGTTGATGCAGTTTAATACCTAAACATGTAGATAGGCACTGACTGGGAGTCTCCAAAGCGCATTACCCTGCAGCTCACAAATCAGTGGGTGTTAGGCATTGCCAGGTGTGCAAAGTTTAGATATTTAACTTCTATCTAACCTCTATTTTGGGGCACTTAAATACAATCCCATAAGCTTCAAAGTCTCCAGCCTGCTACCACCTCTAGGAGTGAGCAGCAAAGTCCCCCTGGCACTGAGAGATGCTCAGAAACAGCTGAGGAGGGAAGCAATTTGTTCTTGCAGGTTCCCTTCCCTTGGCCTTCACACAGCTTAGTCCAGAGATGTCTCATGGCCAGACCACTATAAATTAGCAGCCATCATGCTAAGTATGGTCACATTTTAAGCTTTTCGCAGTTTTTGGCCCTTGCCATTTTTTTCCAATCCGCACCAGTATTTCTCTGCTGCCAAAGGCACCCAAATGCATCTAAAAGTCTGCTCCCTGGTTGCAAGTGAAGGATTTATCTTTCATTTAATTTGTACATTTTCACTTAAATGAAAATCCTACTTTCAGCTACAGCTTTGTAGTGGATTATAGGATAACTTAGGAATTTTAAGCAACAATATGTGTGATTAGTAGTTATGGTCCACCTTGACTACTCCGAGGAAGGACAGCTCTTCCAGCCACAGGAGTTTTCACTGTTTTATGTTGTTGGACTTCTATGGCTATCTCCAGCTGTACCCAAATACTAATGGGTACATCCAGAGCTGCCTCGAGCCCTGCTAGATCCCTAACTATTGAACTGACCCATCATGGCCAAAGGAAGCAATACTCATTGGCACACTTTGGGCTGCTCTGACATGCATTAGGAATTACCCACCACAAATTGCTCTGTAACATGGGAAAACAGTTACAGATTTATTCTTTTCTCTCTTGTTAAACTGTGCCAAATATTTGCAGTTCAGGCCTGTAAGTGAAATGGGGATTTCATGCAGGGATATGAATACCTTGAATTTCTCTGTGTCATGCATTTGTAATAATTTCTTTTTTGTTCATCCAGGACATCCCACTGCCATCATGTCAGCTGTTAATAATATCATTCTTTCTCCATGAGCCATATGGCATATATCTGCACTGATTACTGTGCTCATGTGTCACAAGTTATCTCCCCTGCCTCCACAGAAACAGCACAGCATCCTTGAGAAAGTGGTTTAAACATAGCCATAGGCCAAATTCACTCTTGAGGTAGCCACTAAGTTAAAAAGTTAGTCCAGGCATACATTTGGCCTTATTTGTCAGCAGTTCTTTCAAAACCTCTCTCTCCTTCTGCCTGGTGGAAGCTGGTGGCGACATGCCATCAGCAGCTGACTAGCACGACCCTTTGTCCAGAAACGGGGCAAGTGAGGTTATCAGGCAATAACTCAGCATCATTGTCACCATTCAGTCACTGTCTTCCCTGTCCGGGTTGCCATGGAGTTGTGGCATATGCTACACAAAATAACAATGTTATTTTAGGAGAACTATGCAATGAACTTCTGTCCTTAGTCCACCAGGCTCCCTACACACTGATTGCCAGGATGCTAACTGGAGCTTGCAGGGTTGCCATTGATGGAAAACTCGAAAGTTCGTGTTTTACTAAACAACATGATACACCTCTATGGCATGGGCACAAGACATAGTTATGCATGACCAATATTAGCTGAATGCTCTTATGCTGTATCTGTGGAAAATTAGCATTTCCCCCTGATGTGCTTGACTGGCTTCGCGTCATTCCTCTGGCGAGAGGGACAGAATTACAAAAGCTTTTTTTTTCTTTTTTTCCATGTGCCATAGCCAACAATGTTGTACGTTATTAGCCTGTAGCACAATTTCTAAAATTGGAATTTCCATTGCTTGGAAGGCAGACTAAATGTTTTCTTTTTGGAGAGGCTCTATCTGTTTCTCTCTCTGCCGCCTTTCTCCCATACCTCTCCAAAACATATGTTTTCAATCTTTTTAATTAATATGTAAGAAATCATTGCTGACAGACATTTTTTCTTTGCAGTTTATCTCTCACTGACCTCCTGGAAAAAAAAAAAAAAAAGAGATAAGGAAGAAAAGCCAGAGATGGATTTACTGGTATGATAGAAGAGAGAGAAGGAAAAAAAAAAAAGAACAAATAAATTCCTCAGTTCAAACGTGAGCCTGCCAGACTGCAAATCAAAGATTTGCTGAAATCCGGAAATGTTCAGATCATTTTTCCTTTTCCTTTTTTGTGCTTTGAGGTGCCGTCTGGGAGCCACGGAGCCAAATCATTGTGAGGAAAGTGGTTGTTCCCAGTATCTTCAGTTGGCACCGGAAGCACCAGTTCTAGGAAGTCTCTCAGGGAAGCAGCTTTTTATACCTCCGCTCTAATTTTAGAGACAAGAGGTTTGGGTAATATGAGCATGCACCCACCTTGCAAGAGGCTTCTGCAAACTGAACCTGACTGGAGCCTTTCAAGGGACATGTGTGTCTCCCAGAAGCTTGGGTTTCAAATGAAGGTCTTTAAAAGCATGGATCACTCCTGATTTCCCCATTTAAGGTGGCCATGACAGAATCAAGCTTCAAGTTGCCAACTATGGGAAAGAGTTTTTAGAACTTAATAGTGCCTGTGAGCATGAACAAAAAAGAAGGACAAGGACATCTCAGTTTCTTAGACTCAGTCTAGGAGCCGAGGCACGTTATTCAGTGATTTGATTGGTCCAAACAGTACTTACTAACTACAACCAACAAAAAGGGCCGCATTTTATGAATCGGTATCCACATCTATGATTGCTAAGGACTTTGTTAGCTTGGTGCCCCGATGTAGCTCCCCCATAGCCGGAGATCTTTGTCATGAGCCTGGCTGGCCTCCCAGCACCACCTACTTCCATCTGAACTGGATGCCATGAGATCCCACCCAGAGGAGTCAAGCCTCCCCGGGAACAATGAGTAATTCTTGGGAGACGCCACTGGAAGGCTGCTGCCGTGGCACGGGAAGGTCGATAACATCTCCCAAGCCACAGCAGCCCTTTGTGTCGGCAGACACAAGTGGGATGTTCCTTCTTAAGCTTTCCAGAGTCGGAGGAAGTGGGCCTTGAAACACAATGCTCATTGAAATCGGTTTTCATCTGGGGGATCTCGCGGCGTAAGCGCCGCTTGGTGATGTGCTTTCCATCTGCAGCCGAGGCCTCCTGATGCATTTCCTCTGTTTGTTCCAGAGGGATGGATGGCAGCACCTTAAAGCAGGCACACATTGTACTGGCTGGTGGGCATTATTCTGGACTGTGGAAAACAGTAGTCCTGAGCAATAACAGTATCCTCAGGAGCCTCTGGTGGAAGTGGATGACATGTCGAATTACCTCCTCCTTCTCCTTCCCTTTCCATATGAATAGCACACTCGTTATAGAAGGGTTTAAAAGCATTTCGCATGTAGCCGTGGTCATGTTATGTGCTCTGTTGTTCAGAGTTTCTCTCAGCAAGGAAAGGCCACGTACACTTATGACGCTAAACAGTTTAAGCTCTGGAGAGCAATACTGTAAATGGGGTCAAACTACAAGTGCTAGGAGACTGCTGAGTGTTACACTCCGTTGTTTCACCGTGCTTGACAGATTGGATTATACAAGAAATAGAGTTGAGAAGGATGTTGTCACTAAGAGAGAGTCACTTCAGCCATGAACTAAGAAACTGTGAAAGCAACTGAACCCAACAGTACTTTTCCTGTCGTGTGGCTACAGATTGGTCTTCTGCTTCAGGCTGTGGCTTTGCAGGACTTCTGGTTGTTCATGGATTCTTGTAATTAACCACAAGGGAGACCTAAGCTGAGGCTGGTTGCAAATACAAATGAGTACCGTACGAGTCTGCCATGTGGGCAAGTGTGTAACTGAATATGGGAGTATAAGGACAAAATGTACCAGTTTCTAAAGAGTAAATGTTCTCATCAAATCCTATCGAATATATCCCCTTTTCTGCTATAGGGTACTGTGGGAAGAGATAGACATGTGCTCTACTTATTTGGCATCTCCCTACCAGAAGTATTTCAGGAAGGCTCAAACTGCAGTGAGATAGGATTGGTAAGAAGGAACTGGAAGTAACTTGTCTTTCACAAACTAATTACTGAGCATTAGGACTAAGCCCAGCTCATGGATCACAAGCAGGTTTTGGTAGCTGGGGATAGCTCTGCTACTTAATCACCCTGAGAGGTTTATAGAAGGAGGAAAACTGCCAGACCAAAAATTCATTGAGTGTATGCGGGGATGGGTGGTGTGTTGCATGGGAGGAGGAAATTACTACAAAAAATAGCATCATCCCCTCACAGTCCACTTTGGTAACAAAATCTATTTTTAAATTTTCGTATCTAGAAACACTGCTGGCCATCCCCTCTGTGCTGCCTATTCAGGCACTCTAAAAAAAGATCCTTACTTCCATCTGCCTCCAATGAGTAAGTGCCATCCAGTCTGAAAGGGAGAAGAATGTCTTTTTTAACTCTTGATCACTTGTCTGCCTGGATGCAGATATCACGAGGCTYCCTGGGTGGGCTCAGAGCAGCAGGGTGAGGCCGAGCTGGGGCAGGGGACACAGCAGGCAGGGCAGCAGGCAAGAGGGCAGGCTGCCTGCCCCATGATACTGCTGGAGAAGAGCCACTGGAATCAGAACTTAGGGAAAAGACAGGCTGAAAGGAAAATCACACCAAAGAATATAATAAGAAAAAAAATTGAGAAAAGGGGGAATTAAGTGTTTTATAAATATCTGTAATTTTTTTTTTCCTTACTGACACAGGTCAGGGTATGCTAAACAAAGGGCAGCAGGATACGTGTTAGATAAATCAGAAGACTGTCAATTTATTAAAATGTTAATTTACTGCAGCAAAGGGAAAGCAACTCAGCCCAGTAACCAAAGGAGGTTTTTGGTCAAATGCTAGGAAAAAATATGGCCTGTGAGAATTTTGATAATAATACCGAGGATTACAATGATGCCCAAAGACTTCAGTCAAGTTAGGCCTTTGCTGTGAGTAATGCTGTATAAGCATATAGTGCCCATTCAAGAACATTGTCATGCCTCACACGTGGAGGTTCAGGGCGAACCGATAGTGCTGAACTGGGACGGGATGAATTTTCCTCTTGATCTGAGTTGACTGAAGAGGGATTCTAGTTTAGGCTGAGGCTATTCCCATAACTTTTAGACAATTAAAGCTAGGGGAAATAAATTCCAGCCTCAGCGTCTTTCACCTGAATGGCAGTCATACTAGAAATGACATTAGTGTTGTGATGAATATAATAGAAAACAAACCTTTAATTTGCCAAGCTTCTGAGATTAAGACATCATTTTAGAAGTTAGGTGCTGCTGAAATATATTGTTCCCACACTGCAGAAATCAAGGGAGCTGACTGGTAAAGAGTACCATTCAGTAAAGAGTGTCTTAGTATGACTGTGTCTTTTCAAAGTAATACGTATCTTTAATACATATCTTTAATATAAGCTCTGTTTAGAAAGCAGCCATGTCAGTTCCAAACACGCCTAACCCTTTTCTGGGGCTTCTCAGATTCTCTATACTGAAAGAAAACTCTCTGTATTGAAGATCTGAGAGATGCTTAATATAATAATTCTTTTCTTTCTTGACTCTGTAGAGAGACTCACTGTATTTTTCATTATTCTCAATGCATCTCTGAAGAGACATCTGCCTAAACCCCACTTCTAGAAGTGAGTGCCTGAAAGATTTACACTGGCACTTAAGAGTGTACCTGAAACAGAGGGAGGGTAAGCACAGAGATGTGCTGGTAGTGATTTAAAGGGAGATGACAGAGGAATATAACCTCTTAAGTCAGTTGTCGCATTGTTATTTATGCAGTTCCAGCTTTAGCCATCCTCCCACAAGCTTGCCAGGACTCAACAGCTGCTTCTACTTACTTTCACTAAATGTGATATTTTAAAGCATGGTGGAAATTAAATCATACAATCATCATGAATGAGACCAGTTTATTAACCAGAAGTCTAAAGTGTCAAACAGAGTAGTAAAAGAGTAAACACGATATCATGACCTCTAGTACCACCGGTATTCTTTCTTTATTTCTATAGAAAACTGCCTGCAGCTTTAGTCAAACGGTACCTTAAGAAAAGTCCTATCAGACAGGGACTATCATCCCTTGGTATCTCCTTTCCTTAAGCTGATATCAGTCTGAATCACTTCATGTAAAATTCAGTGACTAAAAGTACCACATTTCATTGACGTGGATCTCAACTGCTTACCACAGTGCTGCATCGTTAGTGATTGGCCACAGCATCTGAGACTGTCAGGTAGTAGAAGATCTGTAAAGCACCGTGGTGGGACAGAGTAGTCACAGCATCTCTTAGTTACCCTGGGTTGGGCAGGCGGTGAGTAAGCAGTGTAATACCAAATGTGGGTGTCACTAGATAAAGTATGTCAGCATGACTACAGTCTAAATATTATAAATTTAAAGCAGCTTAAGTCCCTAACTGCCTCCACAGACATGAAAATCTGACATTAAAATCTGAAAAACCTTAGCTTTGCTGTTGGTTCGGTCTGGAGGTGCTTAAATTCTTCATGATACTTGCATTCCTTTTTGGGGCATGAGCCGAAACACCTGGGCGGTGTGGCACCGGGCCCAGGAACACGTAGAGACTGAGGCAGCTTATGGAGCAAGGCTTGCTCTCCTCTGCAGCATTTCTAACCAGTTAACTTAACTCTGTGGCTTTGCTGCCTTTTCCCCCCTGTTTGCTGCACTGGAAAAAAGTGAAGGAAGGAACTTTAACCAGCATTTCAGTGTCCTCCCCCTTTCTGTCCTTCCCCCTTCACCTCCACTCAGTGCTCCCCATATCTTTGGAAAGAGCTGGAATTCCCACCTGATTCAACAAGAATCGCAAACACCTCCCCACCGACCTCCTCCCAGCTGGCTGCAGTGTTTGTGGTTGTCTTTTTGCCTCCATGCATTCAGCGTATATTGGTTTAACAAAACTGATGGTGTAACAAAAACCTACGATTTTTGTTACTCTCCAGGAGACTGTTTTTGTGCTTTGTTATGTTCCCCGCATCCCTATCCCTGAGTCAGTAAAGGCTGAGGCTTTTCAACACAGTATGCTTTTGTTAAGGAGCTCGTCCTCAAATTGACAACATGTTCCATCTATCGTTAATTTAGCATCTAACTCATCGATAAAACCTGACTGTTACGAAAAAGGCTGGAGGGGGAATCAACATTAAAAGCACTAAAAATAAAAATTCCTTCTTAAACTGGGATACCTGGGAACAAGTCCACAGAGTCAATGAGAAACAGAAGGCCAGGTCCCAGGTTCACTGCCGAATAGCAGTGAATCTCCCCGTAAAAGTGCCTTCTAGGCTGACCCTGTGCCCTTGAGTCCCATGTCCCTCGGGAGCTGCAGCGCAGGAACAGAACAGCCCCTCCGGGTCTCTGCCTGCCCTGCCTACTCCATCCCCGCCGGCCCGTGACGCATGTACCCGGGTGGCGAGGGGGTGAAATTGTGAAAGTCTGAAGAGGCCTCGGGAGCTTTGCATTACGTACAGAAAAAGGACAGAAAAAAATAGAGGCAGGGGTTTGGAGTCTCTAATCAGCAGTGATTGCTTCCTGTGCAGAAGTCAGCTGTTTCCATACAATAGCCAAGCTGTTCAGTCTCTAGGCGCCATCCCAAGGTCATCACTTTTCTATTGTTGTTCCCCACCCCCATGGAAAATTCCTGTGCTCTTTTATGTATATAAGGGTGGGGTTTTTTTTAAACTTGGAAAACTCACGCCTGCCTCTCGTGGTTGTGGAAGGGTTCGGCACTAGATACTGACCTGAACTTGGCTTTTCAGGGCTTTTCCTTCGCTCTGCATCCTCAATTCCTGATGTGCCTCTTATCTCAAGAACTTTTTAAGGTTTTTAAGCAAAATAATTATCTGCACTGTGTTATTTGGAGGATGTAAGCCAAATTACAATTTGACATTTTTTCCTACTTGCTTTTCTAGGAATTCATATGTCATTGACCTCCAAGACAGTAAGAAATGAGGCCGTGTCAGTTCCTAGATATTGTTCCCTTATAAAATATTTATTTACTTACACACATACTTACTTACCCTTGCTCTTTTAAACCTACCTAGTGGAAACTCTGTGAAAGGAAGTGTTTTATTCTAAAAAGCCACTGAGCCATCATTGCATTGGTTTATTTTGAGACCTGTTGAACAAAATTCTAAAACCTTCAGAATTCAGAAGTCCTGTAGAAAAATATTCATTCTGGGCACTTTCTCTGTTTTCTCAGAATTCTTCCAAATCCCTTTCTCTGGGCTAGAGCTCATCCTGGGGAACACTAAGCAACTTCTTAAAAACCACTGCTTGTTACGTGTTGCTACTGACATCAGTTGGACAAGGAGATTTAGCTCTTTGCAGGTTCGATGCCACCTATAGCCCAGTCTACAGTTTTCAGAAGCTTTGATTAATTCACTGTGAATTTTTCTCGGCTGATGTAGTTTACTAAGCAGAACTGGAAAAAAATTGTGGATTTCAGGAAAGGCCTATTCGCCGGCACCCCGTGCTGCTCAGGAATGCAAGATGGGAGCAGTTTATTACCATACCAACACTAGGATCTCCACATGAGATATTGGCCTCTCAGGATGTTCAGTGGTGATTGTGGTCTCACAATGTCGTCTCTGGTGTCACTTACTGCTAATGAAACAATTGTGCTCCTCAGCCTGTGGCTTAAACAAAATTTAGGACAACTCAGTGCTTTAATGTGCAACCATTGAAGGAGGCCAAGTCAGATGAAAATGATGTATTTAGTTATGAAAAATGTTTTTTCCTGATCTATCCTTCTTTTTTTTTTTTTTCCCAGATGAACATGTTTTGATGGTCCCTACTGTTGCTGAAGCAAGCGAGGCTGAGCCACAGCTGTGCCCCCCACCGTGTCTGAGTTTGGGAGGTGGGGGCACTTGCTTGGATATATAGACTCCTTTAAACCAGTAAGCTATCGCTGCTTGTAACTCACCCTTTAATTTCTCTCTGGGTGATTTTCTGCAGTTCATGCTTCTTAAGTTCCCTCAGGAGCACAGAAATCTGCTGCTCAGCTGCCAGCCAAGTTCATGAATATCTGTGCCTCTTAGAGTCCTCTTCAAGAAGGTATGGCCAGACAGGCTTCACAGTTCTGCTGGGAACAATCGCTGTTAAAACACTTTTGTTGGAAGGCTTCTTCCCAGTTCTATGGGCTCTGATTATTTCTTTTCTGGTACATTATTCCACTGTAATAGTTTCCTTGGGGCTATTTCTAACTGCTGAATAGATTATCATTCTATCATTAGACAAGACACCACAAAAACCATCTCTGATGGCTGTGTCATTTTGAAAATCCCGAGTGAGTTACTGTTTAATGTGAAATCTGTGTAGTATACATAGGACACAATGTAAATTATATGGTTTTTAGCCTCTAATTTTTGTACTATTTGAGGTTATTAAAAAAAATAAAATAAAATGTTTTGGTTGTAAACCATTGCTTTGTCATGTTAGCACAGTTTCAAAGTGACGGCTAGAAACTTAAGCACAAAAGGCTGTAGAGATTTACATATGGCATCTGTACACTGCCCTTTTACCCTTTCCCTGATGACTCTCACTACTGTATTATATCAAGTGCCAATAGGATAGTACCATTATGTTGAAATGTTGGCATTTTATTCTACTACATACAGCTTTTAATTAAAGGCCCTTTTAAGATTTATCCCAAAAATTCAACTACAAAAGCCTTTTCCTTCTCGAGAATGATTTTTCATGTCTAATATTTACTGCCACAGCAAGATATCCAAGCACTTTCTACTAAGTATGGTATTCTTTGTCACTACTGAGTATCTGCACTAGTTTACTTGTTGCTATTTTCCAGAACCTGTGAAGTCTTAGTTGCCCACAATAAGGCTTAATACAGATTTCTCTACAGCCCTTACAGTAATGGCTCAGAGCACTATAGTTCTTAATAGCGCAGTCCTAGGGTTTCAGATAACAATGTCATAGCACTATGTCTGGCATTGATTCTTAATGAAAAAAGTTAATGATGTACATATTTAAATACCTTAGTGTAAAAGCATAGTCAAATAATGTTTTAGAATTGTGAAAGAATTAGCAATACTATAAGAAATGTTACTGTAAATTCTTTATTTCATTTCACACATAAATAAAATCTAAAAGAAAAAGAAAATACTGCTCTTAGTTTGCACAATACCACTCTAATTAGGCTCTTAGACTGGACACTTTGCTGTATCACCCAAGTGTCACTCAGCAGACTGCCACACAGACTGAGCTGCACCTCTCTTAATGTCCTTTCCATCCCTCTCTCCCCTTCCTCTCTCTGGCAGAAAATGGTATGAGATTTAGTGTTTAAAAACAAGCCAGACAAAACCAACTAGAGCAGAACAACCTTTGCTTCTCAGGACAATTGCAAATTCATTCCCAAGAAACACGGTCGATATCACCTCCACCCTTTATTGCAATGGTTTGAATATTGTTTTCTTTTAATATTATTTATTTATGTTCATTTGTTTCAGGGCAATGGGTCATTTAAAGCTAATAATATGTAATACTGCAGCCCTCAAATTTTATGATCATGCAGGAGCTTTGCGCTGTTCACTGAAACGTATAAAGTACTCAAGGAAACAGGATGAAATGGCAGTAATTTAGGATGAAGTAGAAGATTAACTTCGGGTTTTATTTTATTGAAAGATGAGGTTTGCCCTCATATGCTATTATATGCTATAATAATGTTTCTGAAAAGGTTGGACAGGTTGACTTCCTCAACTTTGCTGTGAGATATTTCCCAGACGGGTTAACAGCTAATATACTAACAATTTTTTTATGTTTGTCTTCTCTTCCTAGGTCTCATTTATACCTTTGAAGAAGATGATTCCTTCCTGCTACGATTCAATACCTAGTTCATTAAAATCTTCCTAGTTTCTTAGATCATCTTTACCCTCAAAATTGCCTTTGTAGAGGTGAAGCCCCTTGGAATAATGACTATGACACGACTTCTTAAAATCCCTCAAGTAGTTAATTATATTCCTGGAGAGCTGGGGTAATAGCAAGAATATGCTGAGTTGTAATAAAATATAAGAAGATTTTTAGAGGGGTATAAATCAGTCTTTAACTACAGTCTGTTTTGAATTAATAAAGGCAATAGGGAGGAGAAAGGGAGCAGAAATGAGAGAACTCACGTGAAGCAATAACACAGGAAATATAAACCATATGTAAGCTAGGCTATGAAAACACACCAACATATTCACCTTCAGAAAACTTGTAAACACATTTCCATGGAGAGCAGAAATAACTGTAAGCAGCAGTTGGTCACTTGGRGCCCAGCACACGTGGCTTTCACCCACCACGGCTGAGCCCAAGGCAGGGCACTACCCCCACACCGCCGGGGTCACCAGTGACTGAGGTACCAGGAGAGCCTGGCAGATAACCTCCAGGCAGGTTACCCACACCTAGATGTGGGCAGAGCACAGCATGGCATGTTTTCCACATGTGTGGTACTCAGCAGCCCCTGCAGTGGGCAGGGGCTTTCCCACGCAGCATCCACCACCGCACGGGAGCAGCGCGCAGATGTTTGCCCCCGTTGCAAGAGGGGAAGAGACCTCTCCTCGTGGCAGGAAGCTGCACAGGACAAATCTGTGCAAACACACAGTTCCTGTGGAGCAGCTGGCGCCAGGTAAAAACTTTATACACATTTTAGCATTTAGCATGTGGAGGTACTGAGCAATGGCTGCGGTTCTTGATGCTGTTTACTAAAGGCCATTATTTTTTAGTTTGTGGCAGCTGGGTGCTCTTTAAGAAAGGAAAATAGAGCCAAGCTTACTAGTGACATGAGCTTGTGCAGCAATTTCTATGGTCCTGCTCTATTTGTCTGACATTCAAAAAATAGCTACAGCATAAAGGAGTATTCTGGGTGCTACTCCTTACCCTCTGCTTTCTAGGAACCCCACTGCATGGATGAGTTCCTGTTGCCACTTTATACAAATCATGTTTTTTCTTTCTTGGCCTGTGACTCTCATACAAAAGCAGCTTCTTTTATCACCACCTAAAAATAAAGCACACTAACAAAATGCTCTGATTAAAGTGGTTCATTCATCAGCAGAATGATTTTTGTATGTTGCTACTTTGTATGTGAGAACTATTACACAAGGAGAGAGGCTGTGAATAGACTTAGTGTTTACATAGTACCAAAGTATAAGGTTGCTCCTTGTCACCAAAAGAGCACTGAACCCTCATGATACACTAACATGTGCGTGGTAGCCGATGACACACCATTGCTGCCTACATTAGCACAGCAAAGATGCTTTGTTCTCTGATGTCATGAGTTTCAAATCCCAGCTGGGGATTTACTGACTAAGCCACAGTGAGCTGCTGTGAGTTCCCTCCCAAAAGGAGAAGAGGAATAAAATAGAAAGGCTTTCTCCTTTCCGTTTCACTTTAGAAGGACTGCTAAGCACTGGGACTTATTTCCCTGTTGGTACCAAAATATTACTACAGTTCTTGCTGACAAGAGCTACATACACCCATCAGTGGAGAAAAAGCTCATTAGTCACCCCAGGACAAGGCATAATAGCGATTCCTCTGAATTCAGATATATAAATCAGAGACGAAATCCTCTTTCGTATAAAATTAGAAACTGCAATTCCATCCTACCATGGGTTGGAACTGGTAATTTCTCAGCATTTCTCTATAGCAGGCCATTTGTTCCCCTGCACAAATGCAGACTGAGGAATTCCAGTTTTCCTGTCAAGTAGCTGCCTCTTAAATTCTTCTCTTGTGTTTCTGCAAGTTCTTGTCTTTTAGTAATGGCACAACATATATTGCATATGGAAAATGTTACAACATAAGAGCCTCGTATAGCCACTCACACAGAAAACTATTTTTTCTGCCTTCTTCACTGTGAGACGTGAGTAGTACAAGTGTATCACCAGAGCCAAGGCTAGTGAACCTCTACAGGAGGTTCTTCATGATGAGAACTAAACCAGAAGAGGACAGAAGCCTGGACTCTTGCTGTTACTGTTGGTTGTGACCTTTTTGAGTGATGATCCCAAAGCACTACATAATAGTTAAAAAATTAGCCTCACAGCATTCCTAGAAAGACAGGATTATTACTTCATTGTTAAAGAAGTGGGAACTCGGTCACTGAAAAGTTGTGACTTGCACATGGTCACACAGGAAGGAGTCAGGAAGAGGAAAAAAAGGTCTAACCAGTGACTTAAATTCTTCATCTTTTCCTCCTAGTTATTCACTTCATGATCTTGGGCACTTCCTATATACCAACTCATCCCAGAGAAGAGCTTTAAAGCTTCATTCATATATGGACAGCACATGGAGATACTTGGATGGAAAGGATAACTAACAATTTCTCATTGCTGTTGTCAAGAAGCATGGGCTGAAGTCAGGTGGCACCTGAGTCAGGCAGGGTTTGCAGAAGCCTGGTGTCCCAGAATGGTGGCAGGAGAGTGAGCACCAGCCTGGCTTTTCCACCCACAGCAGCAATCCACTTCCAGAATCGCTTCACAAAAACGGTGTAAAGAAGGGAAAATCAGGTGCTGGGGGAAAAACACAGGCTCGAAGTGAGCCCAGAGCATGAAAGCATTCAAAATCGCATGACTCTGTGTGCTGTCACATCTCTTCCCCCAGAGTGAGGGCCAGGTGGGAATCAAAAGAATAAATCTCCATCCTGGTCTCCCAGGAATGGACAGGTCTGAAAAAACTCTAAAACTTAGGAAGGATATGAAACAAGACCAGGCACTGAAATGGACAGGAATCTGGGTGAAGATAAGTACTCAAGGACAGTGTGAGAGAACAAAGGAAAAATAATGAGCAAGAATATAAAAAGAATTATAATTGGTCTAGTGAGTTGCAGGTGTCCACAAAGGTTAGTCAGAAAGAGTGAAAAGTAAGATTGAAAAGTGTTTTCCCATCCCTAATTCTAGAAAAAGCAATAAGAACTTATTTCTTCAGGGTGTGGGGAGAAAGAAGTCTTTTGCTATTGCAGAGATTGCAGCACATCAGATGAGGGGGTTATGAAAGTTCAAACACACCCAAAATCTGTCAGCTTCCTAACTACCCATTTCGGAGCTAAGTGCACACCAGGCTGAATGTACAGGCAGGGGTGTTGCAGGAAAAGTAACTAATGGTTGTGTTTAAAATAGCACCGACCCTTCCTATCTTACTGGCATTGACTACAGGGGCAGGCACACCCACTCAGTCCTGCTTTGCACTCCAAATATTTTACTGGTCCGACTATTTTGATTAGAGATGTGATGTCTTTTTAACTGGAATACTGTGGCAGTAAAAGCCCTCAGGTAGAGGCCACTGTACAGCCGTATAAATACGACCATACTAATGGTCATTCAACATCCCTTTCAATTTCCATATGGAATTAGGCAAAGCGGTATAAAATAATATTCTATTTCTAAACTATGTCAGTGCAGAGGCTGCTGTATTATTTTAAGTACACCAGGAAGCAGTTCGATTTTCTGGACTTATCAGCTTACCCGGCTGGAAACTGCTGTCTCACCTTCACTGAAGCCAAGCTCCCTCACAGTAGCTGAGGGTATAGACTGTGTCTGGCCAGACTGTTTGATCAATGTCCAAAGCTGGGCTTAATCTTGCTTGTTAAGTCGATTCAAACCTGAACGTTTCATTTGGTTGTCCTCTCCCTCTGGCGACTGTGGATCATCTCTAGATTACCCCTTTGTCAAAATAAGTCAAAACTAATGATGCAATTGGAGTGAATTTAATGAAGTTACACCATCAATTAATTAAGGTTGACCAGCCTTTATTAACATTGTCGGTGGTGTCTTGAAATAGGCCTTTGTAAGACCTGTTGAGCATTCCACAAACCTTGCACAGCTCCTCGCAGACACGCTCCGGGCTGAGGTGTTCCCGGTCAGACATCAGAGCCGCAGGGGGAGCGCAGCAGCGCCGGGCAAAGCCCGCTCGAGGGATCTTCGTGGCAGGAGCAAAATGTTGGCATCTTAAGGACAGAGGCTCAGGGCGTGCGGCTCCTGCCGCAGAAAGGGAAGGAGAGGAGAGGTGCAGCTCTGCAGCAGGGGGGTGTGGGGAGAGACTTGCTGGTGCTGGTGCTGGTGCTGGTGCTGGTGCTGGTGCTGGTGCTGGTGCTGGCATGGGAGGCCGTGGTGGTCTCTCCTCTAGGAGGCCCTGGCCCTTCTGAGTTTCCTTTCCCCACAGTCCCCAAAAAGTAACCTCAGATCACAAACACCCTCAGCCTCACTTTCCAGATGTCCTGTGTGGCAGGGCTGGGGCCGTTTGCTGGCTCCCAGCTCTTCCCGGCTGAGAAGCAGCACTGGTGG
Organism: Oceanodroma leucorhoa; assembly: GCA_030449065.1. Classification (NCBI taxonomy): domain Eukaryota; kingdom Metazoa; phylum Chordata; class Aves; order Procellariiformes; genus Oceanodroma; species Oceanodroma leucorhoa. The sequence continues at coordinate 2,974,362 of JASVER010000029.1, read as the reverse complement.
CAGCTGGCCAGCAGGACAGGCACCATGGCACACTCAGCGGCAGCCCTAAAATGTATAAAGTGAGTTCCAGGAATATATGGGAGGAGGCTGGTACTTGAGAAGGAGGCTACCCTAGAGCAAGTGAATGAAGTCCCTCCCTCACAGCCACCTGCTTGGAGTAAGAAAGGGTATGATCGTGCTTGAGGTGCAGTGGGAGTGGGCATCAGGGGATCTTTTCTGGTTTATTATTTTATAAGCCACTGTGTGTGGGCTATGCATCTGGCCTTATCCTGACTCGCAGTAGTTCAGGGGGGGATCTGAATTGCACTGTCCTGTGTGCAATCTGCCTGTGGCATCACACACGGTGGGAAAAGGCTGTTCTCCTTCCCTCTGCTCTCTGTAGTTGCAAGCATATCTCCAGGTTAAGGGAATATTTGAATGAGCTTGGTTACTAAACTCAGCAGTAAGCCTGTGCTTACACATTGAAATCAGCTATGTCATTCTGGTCTGAAAATAGAAGAGGGAGAATCAGTCCCAACTTGAACTGGATCCTGAAAAATATATTTATGGCTGCCTCTGCTCCACCAATTATCCTGCAAGCTCAGCAGAACCAATTACCCATTGTGTTTATGGACAGCCAACAACAGCTCTCCTAACTCCTGCCAACACAGGCCTTTTGGGTGTTTTCCTCTTCAGACCTACCACCTGCAATGGAGGCACCACACCGGGAGCAGGGATTCAGCGAGAGCCAACGTTTCATCCTGTGCGTAGTGCTGTCCTGCCCTGAGCACGTGTGGACAAGGCTTTCGCTAGGGAGCCACAAGCCAAGCTGCACTCGCACTCTGCAGAAGTCGCGTGGAGGGGACATTTGGAGAGGAGGGATGGGGACTGGTGCAGACATGGTCTCTGCGCGACTCTGAAGATGAATACTGAGAGGGTCCTTGTTCCTCGTGTGCCTCCTATTTTGATCTAATGGCTTGGCAGGGAAAAGCACCAGTGACTGAATGAAAAAAATATGTTCACATCTCTTTAATCCATTCCCAACTAAATCCCCATCATTATCTGCAGCCAGCACTACATATAATTAAAGGGTTTATTTTTGTATTACAAAATCTCCCCATAATTATGGAGTGTTTGTGAATTGCAGCATTTCTGTGTGCATGTTTGAAGAAGTGAGGGACCTGCCATTTTCTCCACTTCCTAGTATATCACCTACATTTTCCTTTCTGCCCACACATCACTAGCTTCCTCCCCTCTACCATACAACCAGCTCCACTAAGGTAATTTTTTTTTATAAAAAAGTAAAGATGAAACTCCTTGTGAAGTACCCTGACAGACACCAAGCGAGGTGCCTGACAAGTCACCATTTTTGCTGTATGTCATCTTTCTCATCTAGAAGTCTGGGATACTTTGAAATAAAAAGTAATGACGTGAAACTGAGTTCAGAGCCAGGGGAGAACTTTCCAAAGATTTGCTATTTTGCTGTCAAACAGTTACACAAGTGTTAGTTATAATTCCTTTATATCATTATAGACAGAGAGAGAGACAGGAGTGACTGAATTTCAGGGTGCTAGGAGAGTCCTGCAGGTTCTCTTCCCTACTCATTCAGTTCCTTCTTATCTAAAGGATGTTGGCAGGAGGATGAGTTCATAATACCAAATAGAGAAATTGCAGCTGTGAAAAAAAAAAACCTACAAAATTTAGAAATGAAAGGACTATTGTACATTAATGTCAATAGCTAGCTTGGTACTTACAAGATCCTTAAATGAAACTTGCATTAAAGTCTATGCAAAATAGATACTAGTGATGTTGGGTTTACATTTGCTCAATATGCTTCATAAAGCTGTCCGTTAAAATTCCTGGATTATTTTATCCCACGTTTTTGCAAAATGTTTAAAAAGAGACATTTGGGTTTAGCTATAACAGTAGCAAAATACAAAAATAGAAGAGGTAACAGTAAATAAAAGATTTTAGATAATCATTTGATAACAATTAGTTAACTTAACATCTTAAATTACAAAGAAAAACAAAATAGACAAAGATATGCACGTACATATCTTCTGATCTTTACAGATATTCTGGTTTATTACTGTCTTACATGTGCTTACTTTCCTTTTAGAATTAACAATGAACTACAAAGTTGTTATGAAAACTGCACATCACTGATTTCTTTGCTGCTATCAAGTCTGACAGGAGATTTCAGCACATGGATCACTTGTGATTTTTTGTTTAAAATATTCTTCCTCCTTTAGCCTGTGTGACTTCTCACACCTTGATTCACAAATAATTCATTTTCTTAGTGGGAAGCACGCAAAATTGTCATACCTGAAAATAAAATTGCTTTGTTTACAAAACCTTTTTTAAAAGAGCAATTTAAATTTGACCTAGTAGAGTATCAAGTGTTTCTTATCTACCAGCAATGGTATTCTTCTTATCAAGTTATGCAGTCATTAGGACAACTCAGAAGTAGCATGCCTCTGTGTTATCTATTATTATGATGATAATTATTATTTATTAGTATTGCAGCTATAATGTGGTCCCTGGAGGCTTCCTATAATTGAAGTTACCACTTTCAATAGTTTAATCACTTGAAGCTCTTTTGACACAAAATGATATAGTTACCTAATTAACCGAAAAGGGATGTAAGTATTTCATATTTCTCTTTGCCAAAAACCATAGAAGTATCCCTCATTTTAGATACTTTTCTGTGGAGAGAGTAAGGCAGTGGTGAAGAAGCCCCTGTAAAATCATCTAGTTCTCCAAGCATCCTCTTCATAGAAAGTCTGAATGGGGCAGAGGAACCCAGTGCTGGCCCAAGGGGCGCTGGTTTTGGGAACATTCCTCTGCTGCTCCTGACGCACACATATACTTAAGCTGCAGCGAATGTCACTGAAGTCAGCTGGGACCCCAGCAAACGGTTATAAAGCAACTATTTCCTGTGTTCGTGTCATTCCTGTGACACAGCTGTAATTTCAACCCAGGAGAGTTTTCCCAGGCCCTCTTCGTTGTCTGAATAGAAAAACAAGAAACTGTTGGCTGCTCTTCTGCCAGAACTCTCTCTAATTTTCAGGCTTTTTGAAGGCATCTGTCCACAGGCTTTAAGAAGGTTAAGTAAATAGATCAGATACTGGCAAAATAAATATCTATAGATGCGCTTCCGATGATGTGTTTTTAATGCAAGAGTACGCTTGTGCTACACATGGTGCTCATTTCATGCAATGCTCTTACATCATGGGTTAAAAAATATGTGGAGACCAGCAACATTTACCTAAACATGAGTTAGAAATGCTGCATGTTAACTGGGATCATGAAACAACATGATTATGAAAGTTAATCTTTCAGCTGAGCTAGGAAAAAGCCATGTAGGTGAATATATTTTGCCCCTTTATCTTGCCATTTCACTCATTATTTTCTCTTACGAATGCTCTTTTAGGATGATTTTTTGCTTGGCTCTTTGAATCAGTATTTGCCTGAATGCAAAATGGATGGAAAAAATTACCAACTTAGAAAAAAGTATTTGCTTTAGTGTTATCAGTGTCACAAGATACAGGATATCAGAGAATCAAGCTTTTCAGTTCTGCTTACTAGATAAGAAGAGCCTACTTTCCATAGGAAAGCCTGTTTTACCAGCTCAGCTACACCTTTTCTCTCTTCTTTCTACATTATCTCTATCTAGCTGCATTGGCTATTGAAGAGAACATGGTCAAATAAAAGAAAAACCACAAACAGGCCAACAGAGACCCTTGAATATTACTTGCATCTGAAATGAATTTACTCTGGCCAGCTGAGAATGTTTATCCAGTTAGGGAGCTGGAAAAGCACCATGTTTTACCTAGCCAAGCAAGACTAAGGACCATGGCTCACATGCAAAGGATGTGCAATGAATCTATTCATTACTATTTTAACAGCACCTGGAGGCATCAAATCAGAACTGGGACCCTGATGTGCTATACAAACACTGGGTAAAAGACACCTTCTACCTGCAAGAGCCTGCAGCCTAATTAGACAAGAGAAGCAAACCAAGATACAAGGCTACACACAAACACAACGTACGTGCGAGTCTCTAGTTATATTTCACTCCCAGTGACTGCAGACCTGGGTGAGGAAATGTTATAAGTGCAGGCCTTTCTCCCAGGATCCCACAGCTAAATGTAAAGCTGCAGAGAGCTCTGCTCCTGAAACACCAGAGCACCACACTACAAATACCATTATCTTCATAGTGGATAGTCTATGCTGTTCTTCTTTTGGACAATATTGTTCTCTTAAAACTCCAATGTGTTAAACGTGTGCACAAGCAAGCAACACACACACCCCTCTACTGCAAAATTTTTTATCAGGGCTGCCACCAGTGAAAAAGTATTAGAGCTGCCAATACAGCTCAGCCCATCATGAATTCCAAATTATGAAAATAGGTCTGAACCGCCATGTGACTGCCAGTGGTGTCTGCCACAAAAAAAAGAGAGTAACCATGTCCATCGAAGACTAGGTCAATAATCTTCTACTTGCCATGAGCTCAGCCCTCTTGAACCTAGTATATTTTTTAAAATCAACTGGTGATTGAACTTATGATCCAAATACAGCACATCAAAGTGCCACCTTAAATCTGACATGCCCAGAGACTTCCCATCACCAAAGCAGAGGAAACTGTCTCTTGGCAATGCACATACAGTTTCTTCAGAGTTCAGGTCTTGTTTTTCTAGTGCTTAGGTCATACACTATGCTCCGTTTTAGATAACCTACCCATGCTACAGGGAAGACACCGTGAAATATCAGTGTTAGCATTCACAGTCAAGGAAAAAAAAAATTGCTTAAGTTTGAGCTGCACAACAAATAACTGTCACCAAAGAAGGACAAGGGAAAGGATGGCAGGGTCATTTGGTTACTCATCAAGGCCTTAGTATAATTATACAGTGGGATCTTTCTATGTTACTATGTCTTTATTAAACTGAGTTTGGTTTTGTGCTGTTGTATTTGACACAAATCCATGGGTATAAGAGCAGAATTAAATTACTAAGTTAAATTATATAAATATAAATAAAAGTTTATTGTATTGTTATTGCTCCTGTTACCAAATCAGAACCTTGCTATCAGTTGCCTGCTTTCCCTGCTGCCTAAACTGCATAGGTCTTTCTCAAAGTCTTCTCGTACAGTGTTTCAAGTGTGCTCTTTAGTCCAAAAGGATAAAAACTCATCCCCTCTGTGAAGCTCTGCATTTAATAGGTGTAAGTTCTCAAAATCTGACTTCTGTTTTTTTGAAGGACATGACAAATTGCTATAGACAAAGATGCTGAGATGGCACGAAATATGTGACTGAGGCTTTCTGGGTTTTGATGTCAGAGCGTCACATGCTGCCAAGCTGTCTCTAAACAGAATCGTTTATACGGTAACAGCAGCTGAGATGTGAAACCCATATTAGATGACTTGTCGTTTTGAGGGATTTTTCTTCTGGGAAGGGCGTCTGAAAGCCTGATACAAAAAAATGAGAAATCTGGAGAAAAATTAAAATAAAATGTTGATGCAATGTTTTTTCCCTCTGAATGAGAGTGTGGAAAGAGTGGGAAACATATTTCAGATCTTCACTACTGCAGATGAAGTACATAAAGATCAGAGCAGAAATTAAGATCAGAATATCCAGATCCAATTCTGGTTAGAGAAGTTACAAGGAAAAACTTGTGTTATGCAGGCATTTTAAAGATTATTTTATTGCATAAAATTTTTAATTTATATTGTATTGGTATATGCAATGCCTAATTTTGCCTCCAGCAACAGCATTTTACTTATGATGACAAAGTACTGTGTAGGTACATAATGACTACTAGAAAGTCTAGAATTATACCAGTATTACTCTCAGACCTTAAGACTGAGCTGAGTAAACTACACTAAAAATATATATACAGAGATATCCTTTCCAGACATTTTTCTAGAAGTATATTTCTTCTCTGTGTTCATTAAAGCATTGACTACTTACGAACACTATGGCTATAACTTTCTTTTACAGTTATAAATTAACAATATTGATGCTTTGTATTTGTGGCATTTAAATTTTCCTGTTGTTCAGAGATATGCCAGCAAGCAAACTTACCCATAAGCACCTTACATTGCAGTATAGCTCTACTACTGCATATGTTTGTCTTTATGCAGTGGAAAAGAATTTAAACACATCTGTGTATATACTTACAGCATAAGCAGTATTTTCCACTCGCTGAATTACACGTAAGACATTTCCTGATCATAAATAAAGGTTTGTTTCTTTGACTAGCTATTTCATTTTTCCCCACATTTTTGTTTCTGTAGTTATTTTTACCCCTAAGTGATTGTCTGAGAAGGAGCTTGTTTCCTTGAGTTTACAGTTATTCAGAATATTCCACCTCTAAGTGTCCTCAGGCAGACAACCATTAAAAGAAGATGCAGAATAGAGCTGCTAAATATTCGCAGTACTATAAAGCAGCCCCATGCATCCCAACAGGGAAGGTGTTTGTTCTCAGCAGAAAAATTTTACATACATGGACCTGAATCACAGAAAATACATGGTACAGCTCCTCCAAGACACTTAGCTACCTCAAATCATTGCTCTGGGCCAAGCTAACTCAAGCAAGATAACTCAGCTGCTTTGATGAAGGACACATCCTCTCAAACTAGCTGTAAAAGGGAGCCTTCTTTGCTCCCTTAATACTACATAAAAGAGGAAGAAAGCTTAAGCCCTCTATGATGCGACTCTAAAGGAGAGCTGGTGTGCTGAGCTGGCCAGAACACGCTGATCTTGTTCATGGAGATCTTGCTCTGGGGTGACATCAAGACACTCTCTGCCTTACGGTCTCAGTGCTCAGCTTGCAAGTAAGTATTGTCAGATTCACAGTCATGCTTACTGAGGGAACAAACAAATGCGGGTGACATCGCTGTTTAAAAAGGGTCACAAAATAACAGCTGAGAACTAGGTTTTCCCGAATAGACAAACAAGCCAGGATGCAGCCTGGACATGTTGTGGGAGAGATCTAGACAATGGATCACATTCATGGATAGTCACCAAGACTGCAAGGACAAGCAATTCCTTTGGTTGGGAGGTGAGATTAAAAGCATCTGACATACTAGCAGAATTACGAAAATGAAAGACAACCAAGAGAGGAGGTTAAGGCAGGGAGCTTAATTTCCCTCCAATTCAAAAAGATTTTTACATGGTGTCTTGTTCAACACTGGGAAAATTGATAGTAGAAAATGTGTTACATAATTTAGAAAAAGAAGAGGAATATAAAAGCATGACAAAATACTTTGTAGAGACTTCTCCATGCACCACATAAACAAAGAAAAATGATATATGGTACGGTGTCAGTGGCTGGGAATTGAGGTCTCCCTTGTCTCTTGGGACCTGCCCACTCCGTACCACATGATGTCCACTGATTGCACGTCCATGCCGCGTGAGAGGAGGGTGGCCATGTCATCATGTGCACCTCTTCCAAAAAGAACCAGTTTGCAGATGGACTGTCCCTGTCATAGCTTGAAAAAGCCTTTAAAGGGAATATTGGCAGCTTGTCCTTCTCAAGGTACTGTCATGCCCCATTTTCTTGGGATTTTTTCAAGGCAGGAACACATTGAGGACCAGAGCTCATGCAGTCATCCTCAGTGGAATTAACCACTGGCCTCTGGATAGCAGCAAACACTACAACCGAGCTGTCTATTTTTTTACAAAACAGGGCTCTGGTTTTAAATGGGACAGTGAATGAAAACCACAAATAACAGACAGTGAAAATAACGAAGTGGAAGAAGAGCGAAAGACCAGTGAAAAGTTAACAAAAAAATTTAAAAATGTTAAGGTTGTGTGCTGATAGAGTTAGAAGTTATGTGCACATTTTGAAGCATGTTTGGATTCCCTATAATCTTAGATTTTGGAGTTCAAAGGTCTGTCTGTGTCACTAAGGTGAAGGGAGAAAGGATGGGGGATACACTAGGGGAAGGGAAAAATTAAGCAATTTGGGACAACTCAGGGGAGAGTGACAGGAAAAAACAGAGGGAAGGAGGAAACATAACATTATGGGAGTGTTATAATGGGAGAAGGAGGGACCATCAGGACACACAGCCACAAGAATATGGTGAGGGCAATATTTTTCACACTTGCAGGAGCATGAAATGACAGTTACCACCATTGATGTAGGATTTTCATAAGCCCTGGAGCAAAGACATTGCCCATGGAGCTATGTAGACCACTGCTGACCTGTAGGAGAGATATGCTCCTGTCTTTTCTCTCAAATGCTGCTGCCTGGGAACCCTGGCAGGGTAATACTGTGCTGGGGGAAGCTACACTTAGAGATGATCCTACTGATCATAAACTCCACGAGGGAATGTGGCAGGCCAAGCTAACCCTGAAGCTCCGGTCTAGGACTGCCAGTGTAACTGCAGGTTCATGCCGGGTGAGCAGAGGGCTGGGGAACAAGATGAAGAGATTGCATCTACAGAATTATTTATTATACTCTGAAGTTATAAACAAACATGTGAGAGCAAGCACATTCCAAACTGAAGTGCATTCATCATTATTGTTAGCAACGATGATTAAAATAACTCTGTGCTTCCAATAGGAGTGCAAATCTCAGAAAAAAAAAAATCCTAAAAACATGAGAATATTATAATGAATTTAGCTTCATGCAAACCCTGTGAAGTAGGCACCCTTATCTGCACATTACAGAGGAGGAAACTTTGGCATGGAGAGATTGCGATTTGCCCAGGGCCAGGCAGGAAGCCCAGGGAACAGCTGAATAGAGCCCCAAGCTCATGAATGCCAGCCCTCTGCTTCCATCACAAGATCATTTTTCTTTTCCTTCATTTGATAATTTTCAAAAGAAGTAAGTTAGGCAAATCCATACTTATGGATTCAAAAGTAACTGTTACTCCATCTCCCAACGCAGGGTGTTCAGAACTGCATGGGCACAGAAGTCTGGTAAAGGAGGTTTTCTCTGCTTTCTAATATATGCCAGGAGTGCAGATGAGTTAGGAATCTTAAGCATCAAACTAAGTAGTCTTTATAGACAAGTCCAGTATCAAGACTTAGAAAGGGGTGCCGGAACAGACCCAGAACCTTTCTAGATGCATTTTAAGCCCCAGCCATGAACCTTTTTAATTCTGTCTCTGAACCGATACATGTTTAATTACACCAGGGAGGCTGTGCTGCTTTGCACAGGAGAGCCGGCGAGCAGAACACATGGTCACTCTGTGCTTGAGGCAGTTGTCTGGAGGCTGGATAAGGTCCAGGATCCTTTTCACCAAGGCAGGACTCAAACATTGCTCATCCTAATGAGTGAATTCTTTCAGCATTAAGCAATTTCTCAATAGGTGGAAATAGTCACTACCTTCCCTGTTTCGCCCGCAGCCTAATCTGCCAGTGATTTTCAGAAAATTCTTATCAGCTCAGATCCAATGGGCAAGAAGGGGCAGGAAAGATTAATCGTGCTTGTGAAAGCCCTTCAGCATAGGCCTGAGATGGGCACCCAGCTGCACAGCGCTGCCAAGACCGTCATCAGCTCTGCTCAGTCCCTGCAGCAGACACGTAGGGCACATCTAAGCCTCTTGCCCGCCGTTCTCAGGGCAGACTGCAGCTAAGCGAGCTTGGGCTCTGGGAGCCATTACGGTGCAGCTGTTTGCCCTGGCTATTTTGCCTGCCCGCAGCATCAGCCCAGCAAGCCTTCGCAGCTTCAGGTTCCTGGGCTGGTATTTCTGCACAGCACTGCACTGTGGCAATTACATGTGCCAAATCATTTGAAACCAGGTTGGAGATCTTTTACCTTGTGTTGCATGTCACGTAAACTTGGACACACAAGCTGTGTTAGTGATGGAAGCATAAGTGCCTAGTGACTTCATCTGCTTCCAAGACTAAGAGCAGCCAACAGAGAGATTCTGAGGATGTAATTTTAGATTCAACAGTCAACAGTGCCGGTCTGATACCTAAGTCTTCTTGTGGATCTAACTTGAAGCCTTTCACAGACCACTACCAGAGCCATATCAGAGGTGGAAGAAAGACTGTAGTGCAGCTATTTAGTTTTCTTGTACACTTCTTACTTAAATACATAGTTTCATACACATTTTTCTTCCTTTAAAACTCTGATCCAGTAATATCTTATTTGTATGCTTCTGCACCTAATGTGTCTTATACCAGCTTCACATTCATCCGTGGCTGAATTATACTGCTTTCACAGCTTGCTAATAACTAGGCAGAATAAACTTGGTCATAGTAGCATATGTTAATCTCAGGGGAACCATGCTTAGTGCAAGTCCTATTCCAATATAACACTACTGCTGACTGCTTGCTGTATCCCCCCCATCAGCCAGTTTTATCACCCACCTTTCTTATGCTATTTGACAAACAATGCTCCTTCAATGTCACTCTAAGCTATCGGTGTGCTGCTGTGTCCATAGTATCCCTAAAATTCAGAGAAACTGTGTATGCTGCATTTCCCATGTCCTCCACATCTTTCACTGAAAAAGGCTGTCAGGCTGGTTTGGCAGAGACTCAAGTCAAGGATCTAGACCCCTGGATCTCTAAGGTCAGTGGGTCACGTTCGACCCCTATGAAATATCACTGAGGCTGGTGACATCCCTCAGAGGAGGAGCTTGCCACTAGAATTTTATTTTTCACACCTGGAATTAGAATGTGGTTTGGCACAAGTGGACATTTTTTTCCACGTCCAACATACACAGAAAGCAGGGAAGAGTGTTAAGAGGCAAAACGAAGAGGTTTCTGTGAAGAGTCACTCTGCCACACCACAGCAACACCAGAGATGTCTCCCCACCAGCCCCAGGCAGTGCTGCAGAGTGGCCCATGTGTCACACCAGCCCTGGGAAGGAGGCATCCACATTCGCACAGAGACAAGTGACACACGGAAGGGACAACTCGCAGCACCCAGGGGGATGTGCTGGTATCACAAAGACAGCACACAGGGCAGCACGCAGTGCTACTGCCTCACATGACCTACTGTAGCCTCAGATCAGCTGATAGCATCTCTGATCAACAGAGAGGCTATCTTTAATCTTTCCTCCTTTGGGAACACATATTAACCACGTGAGCATGACCCTCAGCATCCCAAGCAGGAAAACACATCTGCAGTTGTCACTTGCCTAACTACTTTTTGTTTCTCCAGCAGTTTCACAAGGATTCCTCACGTGACATCAGGAACATCAGTTCCTTTCCTCTCTTGCCAGTTATCCCATCTGCATCAAGAATACTAATAATTCCTGATCTCACATCAGTGTGCAGGATTTACCTTCAACTCTCCTCAAAGTTTCTAATCTAATCATTGTCTCTAGATATTTTACAGACAGCAGAAAAGAGAGCAGAAAAGTATCAAATCCATGAAGACTATTAAGACAGAGGACAAGACTTTAACCTCAGAGGAAAAGGACCTATCAGGAACAGCCTGTGCCAGGAACAACCAAAGCCTGAAACTCTTATGAGGAGTAACGTTTTACTCTTTAAACTGTTCATAGTAGCTATCAGGACTACTCATTGAATTAAATGCCAGACATTGTAAACATATTTAGCTGGGTCCTAGGAGAACAACCCCAGGATCATTTGATCCGCTTCATGAAAGGACTGCGCTGGGTGCCTTTTGCAGCGGAGGCAATGGTGATGAATGGCCGCCCTGGCCGCTGTGACTCCCGCTGCAGGGAGCATCATTCCTCATCTCCATGGCCCAGCCCTGGGGCTGCACGGGGAAGCTGGGCGGGAGCTGTCTCCTGCTAGCTGTGATGGATGTGAGGGCTGTGGTGCTGTCTGCCGTGGCAAATGAAGCAGAGGAAGAAAAATCGTCCCAAGGATAAAGCCAGTCAGCCTGCAGAAGTGTTGGCCCCGCTGAGCTGAAGCAAGACCAGGAAAGGCACCTTGTGTGGTCATCTCCCTGAGGACTTGTTGCCATGCTCTGTGCCCTCGGGCCTTCCTTTGCTTTACCAGGTCTGTGCCATCAGAGTGCCAGACTGCAGCACTCGGGCACGGGCTGGCTTGCCGCGGTTCCCCGTGCCTGAGCTGCAGAGAGGACTTCTGCCACCACTGAGGCCAGTGCCAGCAGGTTCTCCTGCATCAGTGAGTCACGCCTGAGTCACTTGTCCCTGCGCCAACAACAGCCAGTCTTCTCCCAGGGAATACGGCAACCTTCCTGCCTGACTCAATGAGACTAACTGAAAAGGACAGGTGAGACATCAGTGTGCATTTGTTCCCAGCGAGGTTTCCCAGGTATTAAACCATCAGCACCTAGCAACAGTTTGGAGATGGGTTTAAATTAGCTGCTCCTCCCTCCCCCATGGATTTTATTTTCCTTTTCGGCTCTGAGAAGGAAACTGCCTCTGAGAGGCAGCTGTTGTCAGTGCCGAGGACTTCTGCTGCCGGTTCAAAGTGTTTGCACCATGCAACATTAATAATGCCCTGTAGAAAGTCTCAAGGGAACACCGATCTCCAGAATAACAAACAGGTCAGCCCAAGGTTTTTGTTGATCTCCTTCAAATGGATTTGTAAAACCTCAGATCACTGTCTGTGAAATTTCCTGCTGAAACGCACTTTTGCACAGGCCACTGACTTCACAAAATAAAACCTTTCCTCTTTCTCTGTTTGATCATGAATTTGCCGGGATGGGCCAAAAGTGCCTCTCTTTATGCTTGAAGGAACTTCCAATCAATTCTGGAGTGACTGGACAAAGCATTGCTTAAAGGTGACTAGTCCAGACGAGAACATAAAGCCTCGTGTTCTGTTCTCAGTAAAACCCCCAAAAATGACCCTTTAAAGATGGACCTACTCTAAATTGACTGCAGAGGGAGGTCAGATGGGTACATTTAGGGACATTTATTCCCCCTTTATTTAGGGAATAATAGTGAGATCTTCAGAATATGTCTGGTTTCCTTTTGTGTTGGCTCCTTTCTGACAGAGACATTTAAGATGCGCCCTCATTCACACTTCAGTAGGCCTGCTTTGACTGCAGATGCCTGGTATCTTTCTAACAAGAAGAAACACAGACAAGGAGTGCATCCTGGTTTCCCCTCTACTTGGTGACGGAAATAGAAGAGAACGCCAAAGAACATAAAATTTGGCAATTGCTTCAGAGGAGCTGACAAGAGGCTGTTCTTGTACAAGCTAAGGTGATGTAAAACTCAATGATTCCAGCATCTGAAAAAAGACAAGTGACATGAGAAGCAGAACTCCACTAACATGCTTCTCCTTGGAGGAAGCATTTAAGACTATGGTGAGGTCAAGAAGGATCTTCAGAGTGTCCTTCACCAGGTCAGTGGTGCTTCAGTTGTCTGGAAGTATGATCCCCCTCCTCTCTGCAAAAGAAATACCTTTGAACTCCTCCCTTTGAACTTCTCATTGCCAGCACATTCAGGGAAAGTTCCAAATCACCTTCAGCCCTCACTTGGTAACCCTTAATAAACAAAAAAAGTCAAAATAAATGTTCTGATGCTTTAGCAATAGACAGGAATCGCTACCATGATACAGAACAGAATGGGCCAAGATACCCTTTTGCACATCCTCATCCATGCAAAGGGCTACATCACCAGTAGCTGCGTGTTGCACATCAGCGAAACCGAGTAACATTGGGTTTCCCTTCAGAGGTTGTTGCCTCACTTTCAGGTATCCAAACATGTTGCCAATATTAGTTTGTTACTGGGAAGTAAGAAAGACTATAAACTTGATTTTGCAGGTGCGAAACAAGGACAGCAGGAGCTCATTTAACCTTCTGCATATGGTGATGCAGCACAGGCAAGAATGTCACTCCAGAGCTGTGATCCTAGTTCTCTGCTTTTGTTAGTAGATAATACTTCATTTTATAACATGTTGCTCTCTGTGCCCCTACCATGACTCTGGAAATCAACCCGCTTTAACACAAAGACTGCAGGAGTGCTTTATCTGTGAAGCAATCCCATCTTTAGGAGCAACATTTTCAGCACAAACATGTGCGTGGTGGTTTGGTTTGGTTTGGGTTGGGTTGGGTTTTTTTGCAAAGTAGAGGAAGAAAATACTAATTATTTTGAGCTCTGCATCAAGATAAAAATATTTGCAATTTGTCTTCCACCCATCTTGAGCACTCTCAGTGGGGAGACATGAACCTTGCTAGAAAACTCACCCTGTAATCTTTTGGTATAATAGCAGTGAATTTCACAATATACTTGGTCTGATTAATGCTCAGCTCTGCATTTACTCCTAATCAGGCTATAAATACAAAATACTTGATGACATTACTCAAGTTGCCCAAGTGTAATAGCTTACATCACAGGATCATTCAGGCCATGACATCCAGCCTTAACCAGGTTTGTACTCATTTCTGGTCCCCTAGTAACATTAGCAAAACATGTGACCACTCTCTAAACCAACTACTGTGGCATCATATTTTTTTCTTTTTTATTTTTAAAGGAAAGAAGTTAAATTTTTGTTTTGACTTGAACTGTCTACTGATAAAGGAAGATTAAAAGATAGATAGTATGCTGGATGCTTCCTCTGTCTGGTTAGTAAGCATTTACCCCACACCCATCCAAGTGGAGACATAAACATGGTGAATCATGCTCAGCCCTATGAAAATGTTAAAACTGAGCCTTTGATGAGGTTTCTTCATATTTTTCCCTCCGGGAAAGTTCCCTGGACTCCTTCTGCAGGAAATAATGTCCTCTCTTGTGTTTCAGTATTCAAGAGGACCTGCAATGGAGCACTGAGATCGAAAAGGGTTAAAATACTCTTAGAAAATTCAAGAAGTCTGCTGTCTTCTCCAGGTAGCTCTGCAAATCTAACGCATATTCTATTGAGGAAAGAAAATGTCTGTTCCCTAAATACATGGGACTCATGGTCTTTCAGTCTTTTCTGAGATGAAAGAATCAATCAAGGGGTATCGTATAGCACATGATGAATATTTAGTAACAAATGAGTTTACCAAATTTGAAGATATAAGTGCTTTACTACCTACTCATTTTGGTTTGTCGGAATATGGAAACACTGCTGGTAGCTGAACCAAGTCTGTGGGTACAGTAATATCAACTATCACACAGGAAAAATGGTCCTTGTAGCTCCTGTTCTCAGTTGCAAAGCGATGCCCTAAAGTAGTACCCAAGACCAGCTGTTGAGGGATTTATCTCTGAAATGTTGGCATGAAGCGAAGGCCAGGCCCAGGTGTGAGCTGCCACTCAGGTGGTGAAAGAGCTGAGCATTGCATGGGCTGGGAAGTGTTTTTAGCCCTGTCCCATGCTGCTTTGGGAGCATGGCAGAGGGCAGGAGCTGTTTTAATGCAGAATGTAAAGAAAGATGCAACTTCTAATGTAAAGGTGTTCACCTTTGCCAATAATTTAAGCAATGTAGTTTTAGGCAACTCCATGCCTAACGTGTGCTTTCTTGAACTGTCATGCAGTAACCTTTGGATTGCAAAATCCCCACTTCTCTCATTCCCCTGGCTCCAAGATCATGATGAATATATTAGCTGATCATCCTACACTGGCTTCTGTGCTTCAGACTGGAAAGGAGAACTGTCACCAGGTGATGGTATTGCCATGAAAGTAGCAGCTGAATGTATACAAGCATTGGACTTACTGCAACTACAAACTCTAAAACCCAACAGTAATAAAATTTGGAACCTTACTCAGTGAAGGGATTTGCTTTCTCAGGCCTGTCCATTTTTTAATATTTGATCAAGCTAGAATTAGGTGTTTGCGGTAATTAGTTCTCCCATTTGAAACTGTTTTTCTTTAAAACAACAGAATCTGATTTCCAAATAATGCAGTGGAAAATTGGATACTATACCATAGGGTCTCTGATGAAAAAGGGTAGACACTGGTAAGTTAAATAAAGTTTGCAGTTACAGAAGCAAGGTAAAAAGCAATAGACAAAAAGTCTTATTTCTTGAACAGTGGGTTACACCTGTCAACTGGCAGGGAAAAGACTAAGAAGAAAATATCTCTGTAGCTATAGCTAAATCCCGCATAAATGTGATAAAGATCACACATAGGCCCATATGCCCTCAGACCCATGCTTTTTAGGCAGGCACCTACAACGATAGATGCTGAGATTACCCATGAGGTTGCACAACCCAATGGATGCTAATTCCAGGTTCTGCCATGAGGCTGACACTTTCTAAATCAAGTTCCAAACTATTTCAGCCCTGTCCGCTGCAGGGGGACCTTACTGCTTGCTTTGCATTAGGAAATGTTTGCTTTGCATTAGGTACCAAATCCTATTCTACCTCCCAACCTCAGTGAATTCACCTCAGTTTGAGCATCATACTAGGGAGAGCAGGCTTTGTCACTCAGGCTCTCAGATCTACTTACATCCTGCTGCCCATGCACTGGGAAAATACTCTTTCACATACGGTCTTGGGGTTGGGATTAGCAAAATGATCATGAGGCAGAGCAGCAGTTCAGACTGGTTATCCAGGCAGAGACAGCACTCTGAAACAGCTTAAAAAGAGTTCCCCGTAAGCTCCATTACCCTGGTTAGGGGGCAGCAGTGGGGCTGGCCTAGCACATTTGTCATGTCATCCCTGTAGGCATCCCTTCCATCCACCGTTAATCTCCAGTGCTGCTCTTGAGGTTTGCCAAGCTAAATGAGACCTACCTCATGTGAAGGTAACACACTCCAAAACAGATTCCTTCAAGAAGGCTTTGCCCTAAGTGTTTGAGTGATTAAATACCTATAAATAGCTCAAAGCGATGAGACGCAGATAAGCAATGACCTCTCCTCAGGAAATAGTGTCCCACTAACTTGATTCTCATCTGCTGCCTATTAGGCCTGGTAAAGAGGTTGGGCATGTGGTCATTTTAAATTTGTTATGTGATGTAGTCCACCTTTTTGGGACACCACAACACATGTAGAGAAGATAAGAACCATCCCCTTGGATATCCACGTGCATAGGCGAGTGTCTCTCAGCAGCACTCTAGCAATGCACCAAACTGCTCATCAGATCATTCTCTTAAAAAGAAAATAAAGCTGTTGCCCATGAAGTGTCCTTTGAAGTGTGGGACTCCAGGCTCTTGGCCGACATCCCTTTCCTGGCTGACTCGCTTTGTGCATGACAGCAGTAGCACGCTGCAGTCCCACGGGACCTGCTTATTACTCCCGAGTAAACTCTCCCTCTTCAACATGGGAAAACAGATTCACAATGACAGAAGGCTGGGACATTCTGCATGTTTAAAATCATAAGGCTTTTTAAATTATTTTTTATCTTTTTTTTTTCTTTCGGTCAAATGCCAAAGAAAAGAATCATGTTAACCCATGATTATAAAACATGCCTTTGATGGCTTGTGTGTTTGCCTTGTAGTACCTCCAAGTCAAATATTGTTTAAATCCCCGTCAGCTCGCCAAGATATGTGGAAGAGACAGGGTTCATGAGGCTGGCAGTGAGCTAACTGTATTAGCTGCAAAATAACCGGCTACCACAGCGCCACGGCACATGGATGAAGGGAGCTGTCAGGAGATGTACCTTCTGCATCCCATGGGGTTCCTTTTAGGCCAGCAGCCTGGTCAACCCAGCCCCTTTAGCCTCTGACCGCAGGGCCACCTGCAGCCACCTGCCCTGGTGCCCAGCTTCAGGGAAGCTCTCGCTGCCTCGCAGCAGGAGGGAAGGAGGGACAGACCTCTGGGCATTACAGGGAGGCTACATGCGGGAGCGGGATAGAGGAGTTTAATTGCTTGGTGTTGCTGGCAGATGGATTTTGAAAGTGGCAGCGTCATATTTGCGACCTAAGAGGACAAACTGATCCAACCTTTGTAATGACACATAAAATATTGTCTTCTGGATGTATTTGCTGTGCTAGGTTTAAAAAATAGCTTGCCCTGGAATTCCTTCTTTACCTCCTCCGGTGCTGGCAGGTGGCCTGGGAGACATGGCAGCTCGCTTTTCTCCTGGCTCTTGCACTCCTTTTTTCTATGAAACCTGTGACTGTTCATTTACAAGTTAAATGACTCTGGCATTATACTGAAGTGGTGCCACAGTGAACCAGAGACCTTTTCAAACCACCTGAATTTTAAGGGGACAGAAAGAGTGGATTTAACTAAATACAAAAAAATGAGTAATAGATGAAAAGCGAAAACCAAAGAATCTAACATCAAAAAAATATCATACGTTTATGCCCATTTCAATGCAGACCTCTGGCCTGTGGTCAGACACCCTGCTGCCTACAGACAGCAACAAGAGGTAAAAGTTATAAAAGGTGTAATGTAAAGTAAAAGTCAAATATAATTTAAAGTTGTTGAACTTTAACAATAGCCTAACTGTTGTTTGCATGTCTCTGAATCTAGAACTGCAGAAGCTGGTGCTCGGGAATAGATAGGTGTACCTATGACAAACATGGGACTGGAACAGAGTGTGTTGCACAGGCAAACCCCAGTCCCCCCGTAGTGCCACTCACTCACAGGTAATAAACTTCCGGAGTACCTCTCTGCTCACTTACTTCCATTTATCACAAACTGCAGAATCCTGCTACAAGAAACTTTGGACCTACAATTAAAAAAAAAAAAGCTAGATCTCTTTGGTGCAATGGAAGAAAGCAGCAGGGACTGAGGAATTCACCACTATTCTAGAGCCATACAACCACACGGGATTCATGAAGGAAAAAACTGTATTTGTTGACCTTTTCTTTATATTTGCCCATTTATTAAATAAAACCTTTATATAATATTATAATAGTTTATTAATAATATATATTGTACTGTGATAAATGTTATGATATGTAACACCATATCTGCAATATATTTTATTTGCTCCTGATTCCACCATCCTGGAGGAGTCCAACATACACTTTGGACCACATATACAACACAGGACCATACCCCATACAAAAGTATCTTCTTTGTATATACTGGAAGAACAAAGCATGCTCGCTACTGAACAAAACAAAACACACCTTGAGCTGTAGATCAAGGTGGAAATCACGAAGTAAAACTTCAGTGGATTCATTAAATGAGCAAATGTAATAATGCAAGGTAGGATTTCACTAGGAATCATTATTCTAATGAACACAAGAAGCAATGTGGCATTATTCACAATCACATTTATTTAGTTTAAAAAGAATTATGACAAACAGAAGAAAAAGCTCAAACACTTCAGTAGTTTGGTGTGTACGCATAAGTGAAAAGAATCCTATAAAATGGGGGGTGTGTGTGCATGTAATCTCAGATACACGCATGCACTTTGTCACCCAGGTGTTCTGAACACCATGTACTACTCTGGAATCAGAAATGTACAGTACATTCAGAGAGGATGTAATAAGAAAGTTGCACAAGGTAAATAAATACTGAAATTTTTATGAGTGAACTTTTGTGAACCAGTATAATATGGGAGCATGAGAGGAACTCATAAAAGGAGGGCAAAAGCCAAAGAACAGATGAGGATGAGAAAATGATATAAAGCATGCATCAGAGAAAGAAATGTAAAAACAAGCATGCCTTTTACTTGACATATATTCAGAAGAACATCCATTACAGCCGTGAATCTATTTTAGGATTCAGGAAACTAAAACTTTGCTCTTGCATTATAGCTATTCCCACTACATGTCTCTTGAGTTACAGCCTCATTAAATTATATTGAAATTATATTATTCTTGTGTTCTGGGTATGCTTTGGAAATTCTTAGCTACAGTGCAGTATAGTTGAAACTGATTTATTTGTATACAACACTGTAACTACATTACAGCCAGTACTCTGCATTTGCATACAGCCTCTGCATGTAAAGATTTTACAACAGAGAAAAAGGATGACTGCAAAAATCAGTGTCTGCAGGTAGGGCCTTGGAAAGCACTCCACAGGAACAGCTTCAGGTGAGTGAAACTAGGGGTGCAAGTGAATAGAATATTACAGTTAGTTTCTAATCAAAACAGGCTCATACTAAAGACCAAAAAGTCAGATTCCCCAGTAAAAATCCTGACAGGCCATGTCTACTGGTCAAATAGGTGTTCAAGTACAATAAAAACTGTTATAATATCACAGAATATAAAGAGGGGCAGGACTCCAAAAAGTCACTTTTATCCAAAGACCGATCTACACCATTCCTGATGAGTCCCAGCTGTTCATGGAGCCTCCTGAGACAGAGATTCCACAGTCTTTCTTGGTTATTAGCTAAGCTGGCTGCACTATCCCAGCACTTAACTATATACCACAACCCTGTATTGGCGGATGAGGAAGGTTGTGCAATGTCATGCAATAGGTTTGGCAGCCAACCTGTCACCTGCGGAGGAGGTAGGCTTGCTGGTGTTGAGCTGAACAGATGCACCGGGGAACTGTACAAAACTGCTCTATTCAGTTGGGAAAAGTGGAAATCCCCCAGTGCTGGCAACCTTAAACATTACGTGATCATTTTATTGCGTTTAAAGAACATGTGAGCAATGGTTGTAATCAATGGTGCCATTATATTTTTAAGTAATTTTCCTGTGCCCAGTATGAATTATACGTGGGTCTGAATTGATGAACCTGTAGCAAGTTTTATAAAGCTGTCTGTGTCATCAGGATAATTAAAACAATGTATGTTCCTGTTCAATACACAATTTCAGGTCATTGTAAAACAGTACGGCATAATCATAAATTGAATAGCTGGGTAAAGCATTACTGTGCTATCACAATGCCTGTTAATAGCCTGTTTATTAAAGCAACAGGAATGTAATTTATGCCATCTTTAACCAATCAATTTTGAAAAGGAAGGCTTCTGGGAAATAATTTCTGATATTTTCAAAATCTGGCAATCATGCAGACTCCTTTGAAAATTAATCATGTCAGCAAGAACAGCGAGGTAAATTATGGAGATTGTTAATGCTTTTAAGCGCCGAAATGGATGCATCGCATTTTCTTAACCTCTCCAATAGTAGCAGCAATAATAGGCCCGTTGGTTGTTTTTGCAGCTTGTGAGCAGAGCCACGCAGTACTGCTGGCCCCAGCATAAACATGCTCCAGCAGCCACCAGCCCCGATGCAGCTTCCTTCCACAGTGCTTACCAGCTGCTCCGAGTCGCAGAGAGCACGTATCCCTCTCCAGTTTCTTCTCAGCGACACCGAAAAGTGTGGGCGTAGTTTATGAAGAGGTGTGCCAAAGACAATTCTCATGCTACCAGATTGTTCCCATTTCAGAAAGCTCCTCCACTCAGCTCCTATACTGCAAAAGTTACAGCCAAACTTCTCACTACACCTCTGGGTACCAGTAGCAGGAAAATCTTCAGCCCAGACTTCTATGACCTTCTTTTTTTCAGCTTTTTTTGTGGGTGGAAGACCTCTCTTCCAGTACGCG
Organism: Oceanodroma leucorhoa; assembly: GCA_030449065.1. NCBI lineage: Eukaryota > Metazoa > Chordata > Aves > Procellariiformes > Oceanodroma > Oceanodroma leucorhoa. Next base: position 2,953,169 of record JASVER010000029.1, on the reverse strand, counting down.
AGAGGGTGGGGAGGATCTGACCTGCGGCTTTATTTCTCCTGCAGAAATCTCATGGGGATGCGGGTACTCCAGAGACCTCCTGGCGTGCTCTGAGTTCAAGGGTGTTCTTAAATCTCACCTGCCAGGTGCCTGTCAATAAACAGGGGCAGACTCAGGTAATGCCACTCCGAGCTGTGGCTCCTGGCACTCGCCATTCAGTTTGTCAGCATTTTTCTGCGGGTGTACATACAGACTTTTTTTAACGAAATAAATGGGAAATATGGGAATCTGAGCAGTGAGTGGCTATAAACAGGTTGCTACCTCTCATCTCCATTTGGTGAAGAAAAAACATGAGGAAAAAGATCAGACAGAGAATAAGAGTTTATATTTCAGCCCATAAAGCAGTAAGGATAGCATTTCCAAACTCAATAAACAGCCGAGAAGAAGCTGTTCAGGAGGACAGAGACGTGGCAGTGAGCAGAGGCAAAGCCATGTCCTCTGCAAGGAAAGCAGAGGGGCATAAACAGAGGGCGTCAGGCTACACCACCCTGAGCTGCTGGAGTTGGCGCTTCTAGTATCAGAACTGAATGCCAGCACAGCATGGGAACAATATCACAGTGTTGCTAACCCTCTTAAAAATCAAGCTCATGGGCGATCTCTAGCCAGCCACTGGTTTTTGTCTTGCTCGGTAGTACTCAAGGCAACAGCTCTTCTTTTATTTTCCCCAACAAAAGCTGAATTGAGGGCCTGGCAAATTACAAGTGTAATGACCTACCCTGAGTGTTCCTGCCACAATTGCTGCCTGAGTGGCTAAATCTTGGGTAAATTACCATGATACTGCAAACATGACATTGCAGTAACCCTCAGTCCTTCAACTCCCTGGCCACTGTGGGCTTAGGAGGTCATCCAGGCCATGCACAGCCGGAGCCAGTGACCCCAATCCTCCGCGGCACTGGGACAGCTCTGCTCTGGTGCCAAGCTGCCCTGCGGCTGGCCTGGCTGGCCCCAGGGGGGATTGCTGGCAGCACTGCGCACAAGCGGGCAGCCTGCCTGTACCCCAGCTGCTCTTGGGGGCATCTTTGGGACCCTGGCACCTCGCCCTGCAGATAGTCATGCTGGCTGCTCCGAGTATTGGCACAAGGCGAATCCCCGAACTGCAAAGCGGAAAAGGTCATGCAGAGCAAGCTTTCTGCCCCAGAGCATTTGCAACCAGTTAATAGCATTTGATGAATATCAGTTGATCTTTTTTTTTTATAATTCATTGCAAATGTTAAAAGGAGGCTGTTTACAGCATATGGTAGGTCTTTTATTAGTCTGCATGAGTTTGGCTTGGTAAGGACTGTAAGCTTGGATTTTTTTACAGTTCTACAAATGACTTTCAGCCTTGTGCTTTCTCTCCTGGTCTTACTCATCACTGTGACAGCAACCTCCATCACTGCTGTGGGCTGCTTTTTAGGAAGTGGGCACACGATGACATACTGGGAAAATGAAGAGCCAAACCTCATTTGGAGAGATGCCATTTTATTCACCTTTTAGCATCACGTCATGGCATCATGGTCAATCTTTGCACAAAGGGGATGACAAGCGGAAGGAGAAGGTGGGGATTGAAAAGGAGACCCCAGTTTCTGCACAGAAGATTGAAAAATCAGCTTTTCCTGATTTTATTCTGATGGTTCACTTTCCTGAAGGTCACAGAAATGCCCGGCTGTCAGGGAGACCGTTGAGTAACACCACCTCCTGATGCTCTGTCAGGCCGCTCGGCAGCACTACATCGTCCCCAGTCATCTTGTTTCGGATGGGTTTTTAACGCAGGGATCACGCTGGGCCCGCCGCGGCCCGAGGCAGCGGCGGTCGCTTGTCGTCCCGCCCCGCGGGCGGCCCCACGGCGCCGTGGGCGATTTCCTCCTGCCCCCTGCCGCCCGCCGCCGCGGCTGCACGCCCGCCCCGGCCAGCCGGGCAGCCGGGCAGCCGGGCAGCCGGGGAGCCGGGCAGCCGGGGAGCCGGGCAGCCGGGGCGCGGGGCCAGGGCCGAGCGGCGGCCGCAGCCGCTCTCTGCCCGCCGCTGCCGGGGCTCGCCCCGCCGGCCGCCCCCACCGGGCACCGGCACAGCGGCCGCTGCATCCTGCCCCTGCTCTGCCCTGCATCAGGTCTGGGGGACTCGTAGGAAGATTTTGGTAGGGGGCCAACGCGCAAAGCGGGAAGGGCTGGCACCCTTGAGCGGCTCTCTTGCTACTGCTGCTTGTAGGGCAGGATTTTTCAACAATGCAGCACAAGTGTTGATTTCTTATACCGAATAAACATGCAAGGAGGGGAAGGAAGAAGGTAGAAATGATTTCACACATCCAGAAGGGAAATGGAAGGCTACCTGTGAAGTTAAAAATACAGTTCAGTAACAAGAAGGGGCAGAGTAATTTGCCTTGTGTGCACCCTAAAGAAAGGGCACTGGAGGTCAGGTGGATACACAGGCTGTGAAGCCGGACGAATGGATGCCCAGTCTTGCTGCAGAATGGCCGCTGGTACTGGAGAGGTTCCTCAACACCTTTTGCCACAACTTCTATGCCAGTAATACAATGATATTAACACATCTCAGTGGTCAGGATCAGGAAACTGTCTGGCACAGTATGACATTATATTCTTTTTCAAAATGCTCTAAAGCAAGATTAAGAAGAAGTTCGGTCTGCAGGCTGGGTATTCCATAACCCTATCCTCCTATGTTCTCCTTCTGAGATATTTGAATGCAAGCACTAGATGGAAGAGAGAGATAAACACCTAACAGCAGTCTGTGGCAATTCTACATTCCCCTCTTTTGAGGAACTTAAAGGGAATGTCATTAAAATGTTCATATTAAATGTTTAATATTAATTATTTTAATCAGTACTAAATATATTCAGACTGTCATAGCAAATGGTCGGATGGATTTTTAGAGATAAGGCAGAAAAAAAGTCTTGGTACAATGTTCTTTCACTCTGTTTTATGTCCAAAAGATAGATCTCTCCTGAGAGTCACCATAAAAGGCAATAAATACCACAGGTCATACCTTAATCTCTCTATGCTGAAAATCACCATTAAAACATCAAGAATAAATAGCATCTATGTGAGGGCTTTTTTGGAAGCTTTAACCCAAGGAACTGGAAAGTTGGTATGCAAGTTATGTGAGATAATTTGGAAATAAGTTTACAAGCAAACATAGCTAAACACTGGTATACATTTTACTGCTGCTTGCGGTGGTAGACAGCATAGCAGCCCTATGTGGAATATCTCCGTCCCACCATGCTAACCTTGGCTGATGACCAGAAGACTGGCTAGTGCTTCTCGTTTATCAAGTTAATATGCTAAAGAAACCTGGTCTTTTCACTTGCTCAGGACACACGTACTGAAGAACTCTTGCCTTCATGTCTAATGGCTAAATATTGGTGAGATGTACTTGGACTCAAAGCAAGGAGCCAAATGAGGGTAAACAAAATATTCAGGTGATTCAAATTTGTTATGGTCAGACTGTACGCTCTAAAGTAGTAACGATTGGGAAGCTTTTTGGATGGTGGAGATACTGAAAATGAACATATAGGTTTGACTTAAAAGCTCTAGAGTATATTCACTCAGTGATTAACTGAAGCAGTTCCATGTTGGTATAATTAAACAGCGTACTTCATCTTCACCCCATAATATTTTTTCTGAGATGGTAAATCAGCGATAGATCTGTAACCTGCTTGACTAATTACCAGTTATCCATGCCCTACAACTACCGGTAAAGAATAAAACCTTGAGGCAATTGAAAAAGAAAATGCAGTAAAATATGGAAATAACTGTAGTAATTAAAAGATCTTTTTTCTTAGTCTTTTGGAAAAAAGTCAAATATCGTAGTTAATGTCGTCTGCTCAAAGTCATGGCGATTCTGCTTTTAATAAGGACACTAAACTTGCTGATATTCCAGTTCCTTTCCATTTCTAGAAAAATGTGCTTAATTATTTTGCAACTATAAAGGGGGAACCCAGTGTTTTGAAACAAGCTGATCAGTCAGTCTGGTTACATTCTTTGCAACAGCTGACTTGCAACCTCTCCCTCGACTATTTCCACTTACATCTTATAACATTTTGGAGTTTCATAGCCTGTGACGTCCTCCCTGCCCTACTTCATCACTGCATCTCAGGTCTAGACTGTGTCCAAAGCCCCAGGGCCGTGCCTGTCTGCTTGCAGTGAGGTATACTCTTAATTCAAATGAATGCTGGGGCAATCCAGGAGCTGTAGCATGCTGAGATCTGAAGCTCTCTTGCAGGTTCAGCTGAAGGGACATGATAAAGCAGATCAGTGTAAGAATAAGGTTGCACCAGTAACCATAAGAACAAAAAAATGGAAAATGTCCAAGAAAAGACAGGGGAAAGCAGAACATGCCAGTACTAGTAGGCAAATTTCTAACAGCAGGGATCATAAATGTTTGTTTCCTGAGGCATGCATATTAGAAGGACCTTTCTTGGTAATACTTTTGTGCGTGGATAAGAGTTGGAAAATACCTTTTTCTGTTGCAACAACATCCTCTGAAGTGATACAGTGCTACAGCACATGACTCAACTCATAGAGGAGAATTAATAAAAACAAGCCTTATTTACTTGTGGATTTCTCCCTCCCCTCCTCCCACTGACACTGCCAAGTCCTTGCACTGTTCAGTCTCATCCTTAAGTCTTGTGAGTAAACTCAGGGATGAAAAGTGTGCCTTTGTTCCCTAAAGTATCAAAGGAACTCTGATGTTCCTTTCTCATGCCAATCATTATAACAATCATTAAGTCAGCACAATAGGTGCCGGGCTTTCATGTCCTTAGGGTTGATGGCACATACACAAAATATTACTGTTATTGTTATTTTTAATATTTTTAAGCATACTTTGTTAGGACTACAGCAAGCCTATGAAAATAGCAGACATTCAGTTGGTGGCCGTAACTACTGAAAGGTCTCTCTTGGGAATCTCCCCCAAAGCCTGGTTTTGTGCCACACTGGGGCCCTGTTGACTGTGGTGGGGCTAGAATCAAGCACCTAGCCATCATCTAGTCTTTCTGCGAGCCAACAGTGTAACATACTTGGTAGTAAATTCCGCCAAGGAAAAGACCTGGCAGATGTAACTTTCTTTCAAATATATTTAGCTGTTGTTGTAATTGAAAAGAAAATACTGTAAACAAGCTTACCAAAACATACTGACTCATTCTCAGGTGCTTTGTGAAAGCAGGGGCAGATTTCTTCAGGGCTCTTCCCCAGTGGCAAACCAAAAAGCTTATCTCAACTGGATTTTTGTTTAATCTGATTTAATTTTTGTTTATGTTTCTATTGTTGGCATGAAGGAAATTGTGGATCTGGAACCTTCAAGGTGTTCTGGAGTGTCTTAAGTTTGAAGCTAGATGCTTAAGATTATTCATATCAGTACAAAGAAATCCTCAGATCTAACCAACACAACAGTAACAATAAAAATTACGGTTCAAGTGCCTGTCCCATTCTTTCAGCTTTATCTTATTTTACAAATGGAGAAACTGTGATCCAGAGTGGCTAAAAGATGCCAATAGTTGTGAAAGAAATCAACAGGGAATAGAAATGAGTTGCTTTAGGTTTGAGTTTGAAACAGAATGCTTCCCCTTAAACAAAAAAATGTCGTTTGTGAAAACCAAGAGATCATAAAGTTCAAATGACTGAGCCCCAAGTTAGTAATACATACCCTCTAGTTCCCACACGTACATGATTGCACTTGATACATCTAACTAGTGAGATCAGTACACTGAAATATCTTGGCTGATCACATAATTTAGTTCCCAAAAGCCTGACATTGCAAATCCTCTGTTGACATCACAGAGCATCCAATCTGTGTAATCCCTGAAAGATAAAAAACAATGGAAGCAGGTGTTCAAATATACCTTGTGAAAATCAAGCCTCTGAGGTTAAGTGAAGGTCAATAAAAATACGAGAAAAAGCAAGACAGAGCAAAGGTTGGCCCAGATGTTCATCGCTGGAAGACCTGACTAAAGTGTCTTAAAAACTTTTTTCGTGGTCCTTACTAAAGGCTTGGCACAGGCGTGAGGAATTCATCCCTGTTTTTTAAATAAACCTCAATGCTTGCTGTTACAGGAGCCCATGTGTGCGTGTGGTCATTGCCAGATGTTTAGAAATCCAAGCAGGGCGGATGAATTGAGGAAAGTTATTTGTTCTTTATGTTCATCATTAAGTACTACCGTATTAAACCAAGGTACCTAGTAGTCTGTGATAGAACATGTAATTTGACCAAGTATTTTTTCACCTCCCCACGTATGCCAGACAGTTCTAGCCAGAACTTTCTACTTTAAAACATTTTTTCCATACTCCACTCTATTTTGTACTGGTTTGGTAAGTATTCATTGGCTGAACATAACAGAACAGTGATGCCTGCCAAGCATAACCTCCTTGACTAGAAGTGAAGGCAGCACTCAGCTATCACTGACTGTTAACTTGTAAATCAGTTGACATGAGTATGGAACACTGATCGGCAATTAAATGTCTCAAATTTGCAAATGCTTTTCTTCATGTAGTGTAAATGATCTGGGTATGGTAAAGTAATATTGATTTAGAAAATCAAGCTAATTTACTGATGATTCTTTAAATAATTACCTATATAGGACATGCTAAACCACAAAACTGTAACATGTGACTGGCAGCTCTTTCTGGATGGATTGCAGAACAAAACAAAAAAAAAACCATAAGACATATTACTGTGAGCACTGAAGCAGCAGCATAAGGCTTAGGTGGTTGTACAGTCATCCGTTTAATCCATCATATACATTTATAACATAATTTAGCAGCTACTCAGGTTGATAAATATCACAGATGACATTTCACAGAAACGTTGTCAGGCCAGGCAAATTTCACGCACTGAATGTTAGGTTCTCATTACCTTTCCTCATGCAATTATGTTGATTTTTCCCCCCTCTCCAGTTAAAAAAAAAAAAAAACAAACAAAACAAAAACCAAAAAAACACTTTGTCAGTGTATCCCTTATTCTGATGACCTCCCACACCTGGCCTTGGTGTAGGGAAGAAGCCACCAAGAAAGAGAGCATTCTTGCTGGACCTTGCTGGGTATTCCTAAGAGAAATTGTAGCTTAGTGTTACCCAATCTCACAGAAGCCCTTTCCTGTCCAGTCACTTGACATAGCGTAGACACACAGCAGCACAAAAGAAAATGCATTGAGCCTTAAATGTCTCAGAAAGGAGATAAACAAATTGTTTATCACTTTTTGGCCATGACTGGCCACTGTACTGTAAGCAGGAGCAGGACAATAGGCTTCTGGTGAATGGTAGCTGGTATAATTTTTTTTAATGTATCAGGTGGCACCCAATAGGCACGTCTTGCATAAGAGATGGAGTAGAAATGAATTGCCCCAGCATTTGTTCAGAGTTTGCACGTTTGGCTATTCCTTTGACAGCTTCAGGTCTTTGCTCTCTGCGAAGTAGCTAGTAATCACTCCAAGCAGGTACACAGAGAGCTATAGCTCTCGAGCAAGGACTTTCAAACACAGAGATGCTCACAGGCAGAGGCTGCTCTAGAGCTAGCTTTGGTACAGGTTGCAAGCAGACAAAATGTGGTCCCCTACCCATGCCCTTGTGTGACCAAATCTTCTGCGTGGTCCTGCATTCCTCATAAACTACTTCACTCCACATCAGCAGGAACATCTCTAGTTCAGCCTCCCTTGCTTCTCCCTGCTTCTCTCAAACCACAGGAAACAGTCCAGAAAAGTCAGGATTTGTGTTTTGATAATACAATTTAGCCTAACTTTTCCCATTGATTGATGCAGCATGTATGCATTTGTATTTTCAGTATCTGAGCACAGCCTCTTAAAACATGTACTCTTAGAGAACTGGTGCAATGGAAGGATGCTGCGGTTCCCACTTTGCAGACTGCACAGAGAAATTAAAGCCCAGGTCTCCCAGGGTATGGAGAAACCTAACCTTTATCGATTTCCTTTGAGTCACACGGGAAGTTGTTGCTAAAAGAAGGAATCCAGAAGCCAGGCTAGGATCTTAATCACTGTCATCTTGCAGTTAATCCAATTATCCTTCCTATTTGTGCAGTACTTTTCAGTCGATCGCATACAGTGGAATGTTAGAATGTAATTTCGGGAGCACAGCAGCCAATTACTAGGATATATCCACATTCATGGAGACCTATCAAGCTATTAAAATACATTTTTTGAAACTGGAGACTGCCCTAGAAAAGGCTGCACCATAATTTCCATGCACTGTCAGAACAAATCGATCAAGAGCAGCAGCTCAGGATCCTGGCCTACCGTGAGGGAAGAGGGAATAAACAGTTGTCCCTCTTCACTAATCAGCCGCCCCACCACAGGCAGCTGGCAATGCAAGCAGGACACCTAAGGGCAATCTGCAAAAAGATTATTTACTATTAATGAAATTCAGTAGCCTCTAAGGTAAGCAAGTGCTCCTCAGATGAAGACTCTGGAGCCAAGTCTCTTGCTTCCATTTGAGACTCATTAAGCAAAAAAATAATCCAGTGGAAATGGCTGCCTATACAGAATCCTCTCCCTGAGACAGATTTTGTAAGCCAGACAGATATTTTCCGTGGCTTTATGTGATTTATTGCAGCATGTTGGCACTAACCAAGGGGTTTCGATGCGGTGTATATCTGATCCAAATTCTTCTCATAGAAATGATTTTTGATCTGTCGTGTCTATCTTTAAGTTCGGAGGTCCCTGGGAGAATGACTTTGTTCAACACAAATATAAATAGTATGGAAATGTAAACTATTTCTCTTGTAAACTATTTTGCAGGTTGAGATACTCACACTGATTCATAGATCTCTAGTGTCAGACCTGCTTTGACATGCTGCTTAAGCATCAGTCTTTACTAATTAGCAGTACGTTCAATAGAAGGTACAATTTATCAGCTGACAGGCAGCATTAATTTGATGACACCGTGAGAATACTTACAAAATTAAATTAGTCTCAGCATTGGTTAAAGAAAAGAATACAGACAAATAGGCCATGGTAGAGACAACATGCATGTGGGAGAGGTTTCCCTCAAGTTTTCTCAAGAAAAGAACCCTACAGCACTTCAGGAAGTTATCCCTGCTCTCTTTGGGCTAAATGAAATGCAAATATAATTATGGGGCTGAAGGCTGCAATGCAGAATTTTGATATTTTTACTGGGAGCAATGCTTAATGGCCCAGTAAAGCTGTAATAACATACAGAGCCATTAATCTCCAAGCCTCTGAGACAAAAATAGTCCAGACGCAGCCACAACGAGGTTGTTATCTGGTGAACATCCAGTAAGACAAAAGTTGGATGTGTTCCAGTCACTTCCAAATGAGCCCTGTGTGTTAAGCTGGTAGTTATAAAACTATTTTCAGTTTCCGTCCAGAAAGGTATCAAGGTGAAAGAGAAGTTCAAAGATCTCATCTGTGGTCTTGGCAGACCCACCGAGGGCTGCAAAGAAGACTGACCAGGGGAAGTGGTGAATTTGAGTTGGGAGGATACGGTAAGTATTTGCCTTGGGTCCCCCACACACACCACCATTCCCACTTTATGCTGCAAAGCAAACTTGGCACTCGAACCAGAGGTTCAGCGCTGCTCTCTATATAAGGTTTATATACAGGGTGACACGCAGCCCCAGAACAAGCAGAGCTGGTGTCTGGCAAGACCATGCAACAAGTTGTAAAAACAACTGCAAAAATTTTAACAAGCTATGACAAAGAAAAGACCTTCTTACAAGTCACTTATTTTGCACTTTTCATGAAAACTTAAAAACCTGCAACAATCACACTTTGACATTAAAACTTGTAATCTCTGTTCCAGGCTGTTTTCTAGCAGGGATATTGTAGCTACAACTCAGACTAGTCTATTTGCGCAGAGTAAACATCATCAGCAAAGTGCTTCAACAACAACTATACCAAATTGTCCTGCAGCAACTGCACTGTACATCCTTTCCCTTGCTATTGGCTCACGAATTAACACAACTAACCCAAGGAACAGGAGGGATTTATTTTGTAGCTGTTAGGACTTGCCTCTCACATGAAGGAGATAATCTCCCAAGATTTACTCATACGATGGGATATTCCAGTCATTCCATGGATTTCAGGATTAGTCATATCTGAGGTACATAGCTTTTTAGCTGTTTTGAAATGTCAGGAGTTAGAGCTCTCAAAATTAACTGCTTGTGGGACCAGTTCTGAAAGATTTGAACTCAGTCAATACTTTCCCATGTTGTTGCGCAGCAAAAAGCAATCGAACAGCCTATTTTCCAATTTGGAAGCATCATTAGAAAAGTGCTGGGATGGGGAAAATCAACTTTGAATTTTGCAATGCATTTTAAGGCCTCACTGAACATCCACATGGAAAATCTAGCGCTTGCTTCACCGATGGCATATGTCACAGATAACATTTTCTATTTCTTTGTCCCTTCCAAACGTAAGGGACCCTTTGTTGGAGGGTGTTGTGTACTTTGGTTTCCTGTCAGTCCATGGAGGGCCAGCTGAAGAGGCAGGATAAAGCATTTTCCTTTCACTTCCAAGAACTTTGTGTTCACATCCTGGGTATTGTCTGAAGTGGCATAAGGCCTGAGTGATTTTCTATTGACCTGTATGTTCCTTGTATCAAATCAGTGAACAAAACCTACCATAATATGACYGAGCCAACAGGCCACATCATTTTTTTAAAACAGCAGGCAGTAACCAAACCAGGTGATCCACCTAAAAATTTGACTGAAACTGGTCACAGACTTCTAGTTAGGCATTTCACAGTAAAACATGAGAAACCAAGCAGCTTGATGCTTACCTCAACAGTTTTTACACCAAAACAGTTTCATTGTCCTCAGCCTCGCTTATGATGCAAATCTAATACACAGTTCACCTCCTCAGTGAAGTTAAAGGGGGCAAGGGGGCAGAAGAAAACAGGAAAAGGATCTAAAACCCTCAAAAAAGTACTCAAAACTAATGTTTTTTCAATTTTGTTTTTTTATGAATACATAGGTTTTAAAATGACAGCTGCTGAAAATGTCTGGAGAGATTTAATTCCCTGTCTTCAGACAAAGAACCTGTCGTTATATTGACAGACTTGACCGGGAGGGTTCCCTCCTGCAACTACTTGCATAGGAAACCGTGTCAAGGAGTCACCCCACGGGTTCAGGAAGAGGTTTTGATTTTACTCAAATGATTCATGACATTACAGTGCTATGTTCTCTTTGGATGTTTTATGTCCCTAGTGATGTGATTTTCATGTCTTGAAGTGTTGTGTCTTTTGTTTTTCCTTCTACCTGCCTGCTTTTGGGGTAGTCATCAGACAAGGAAAAAGTTTCTCTAAAGGAGTACTCTGAGTTCTCATTAAAAGATACTCTAATTGTCCAGGCACTTGCACAGCCCAGCCCTGTTTATAATAACCTCAGGAGCAATGTCTGTGCCAGAAATAGTTTATTAAGGAAACTGGAAGTGTTTAAGCTACTCTATAACTTGCACGAGGTCAATGTAAACGTTCCACCTTGGCAGACAGCAAGAGAGGACATGCTGTTACAAACCTTGAAAAAGTGACGCCAGAGCAAAAAGCTGAACCCGGGACAGAACAGCGTGACAGGCTGTCGTGGTTTAACCCCAGCCATCAACTTAACACCACGCAGCCGCTCACTCACCCCCGCCTCTGGTAGGATGGGGGAGAGAATCGGGAGGGCACAAGTAGGAAAACTTGCGGGTTGAGATAAAAACAGTTTAATAATGGAAATAAAACAAAATAGAACAGTGATAACGATAACAACAATAACAGAATATACAAAACAGGCGATACACTATGCAACTGCTCACCCCGACGTGTTCCGAAGGAACCATGCGCCCCAACCCCCAGAGCCCCCTRGTTTTTATKCTGRGCATGATGTCACATGGTATAGAATACCCCATTGGCCAGCTGGGTCAACCACCCTGGCTATGCTCCCCCCCAGCTCCCCCTGCACCTGGCAGAGCATGGGAGGTTGAAAAGTCCTCAGTGCAAGCACCACCCAGCAACAACCAAAGCATCAATGGGCCATCAACGTTCCTTTCATTACCAAACCTGAAACACAGCACCCCCTCCAGCTACAGAGTTAACTCTGTCCCAGCCAGAACCAGGACACAGACTCCAGAGATTTCTAAAACTAACCATTTAGGACGAAACCCTAAATTCAAGCCAGTCAGTTCCCACTGACTGATCGCAACACCTGCTTCTTCACACCCCACCTTGATGCTCCAGCTTTGCGTTGCCGGTACACGCCACACAGCACCACCGTGTCTCTCCTACACTAGGACCTGTGGTGCCAGGCTCAGGTCTTTGGGAGAAGTGTGATCCAGGGCTGTGACAGAGAAGTCCAAGTGCACAGGAGAGGCTGCAGCACAAGCTGCAACGAAGCCAGGGGAGCAGGTCACCCTGGAGGATGTATTCCCTGGTGTCACAGCTTCTCCCTGTCTTGCCACCTTTTGCTTTGGCCTCACCAGCATGTTTGATGCTCTCAGAAATATCAGAACCTCAGCATTTTAGAGGGCTGGTCCAGTTCTCATATCCATACTATTGAAACAGCGCATTAATCCAGACCAGTCCTCCAATTCTGCGCAAACACAGATTGAAAGCAATTCTCTTCAGTCATTTTCACAAATCACATTTGTTTCAAAAAGCCTATTTGCAGTTTGAAATCTGAAACAGGCAGGTGAGCTTGTTACAAACCCTGGCTCTGATTAAAAGCAAAGCTTTCATTCTGTGTCTCTTTAGATTAGGAGAAGCAAAGTTGCCTTCCCATACTTTAGATCTGTTAGTCTTTCCCTCTCTCTCTCTCTAATTTTGTCAGTGCCAGCATTGCTTTGCAATGCTGTTTTGACTGTGGTGAAATGGCATATGCTAACAACAATATTCATTCATAATTTATTCATAAGTATTCAAACCAAGCTTTCGTCTTCAGCCARGGCAAAGAAATGGACAAACGTATTCAGGCTTCAGTTTTCAAGCACTTTATTCACTGTTAGCTGTGCTTCACTTTTCTGAAAACATTCATACCCTCTGTTTCTGGCAGGTGCTGCATTTTTGGATCACTGCAGTAGAGCATTAGAAATAATTCAGGAATATCCTCAGAAAACTGGATGACATTTCTTCGTTCCATGACCTCTTCTAGTTCATCCCCACTTTTGCAGATTTTTTCTGGTGTATAGTAAGGAAAAAGAAAAGGTACTTCTTTTAGAAACAGCCACATCTAGTCTTAGTATCGTGGGTTGGCCACTCTCACATGCACAGATTTCATACCCAGGGTCTGTAGAAAGTCCTAAAAACAAAGCCAGAAACATTGTCAAACATCAGTTGCACATCAGCCCAACTTTCCTGCACTATTAGCTTTTGTGTGCAGTTGTGCGTGCCTCTTTTACAAGCATGTCACATGCTTCCTACAGTGAAAGTAAGAGACCCATGTTGGACCCCGAGGCTTCAAAAGGTATGTGTGCTTTATGTCCAAGTATTGTCTATCTAACAATGGAGCTAYTCCACGGAAGCAGCAGAGCAGCCGCTTCTCTCCCCCCAGCCTTTGTAGAACAAAGCACCAGGCTCCTCAGGAGTCAGCTTTGTTGTTTGGCTGTTGTATAACGAGCTGTCATCCGGCCACAGGCGCCGGCGGCCGCAGCCCCCCTTGCGGGACCAAAACAGTTCAAAAGCAGGGCTGGGTTTATGCAGTTTAATTTGATGTGTCAAGCGTCTTTATTACAAGCATTCTTGCAATGTTTGCTGTTAACACTCAGAAAAGAACATGTATCAAATCTAGCCAGGACACGGGGAGGGACAGAGGACAGCTCTGGCAGCAGCTCTCACTTGCTCTGACAGAAACTGTAGTTTGCAGGGCCAGCATGCAAACTACCAAGAAAATACTTCAGCATGCTGTAATATTGATCTTCCGTGAACATCAGATGGGATTACAACCAATAGTGTTTGCCACTGGCAATCCGGTCTTTGCTCCTTCTCTATATCCTTGGCAGTCACTTCCAAGGAGAGAAGAAAAAATGTTTGCAGATAAACAATTTGTAGCCAAATTATATGAGTTAAACTTACAGTAATTATGATGGTTTTATACTCTCTCTCCAAGTGSCTGTTTAACTCCTGTTCGGACTCTTGGGAACAATATCACACAATATCCCATGCAGTAAATGCTCAGTAGAATTCCCTCTGCTAGGGATAACATACTGCAAGTGTTACTGTGTTCAATGATATCAGCATAGGAAGAAACACTGCTCATCAACATAGTCTTCAAGGAATCAGAGCAAAAAGAAAAAATCTGGAACTATAACCAAAACCAGCTGCTGACAGACCAAACCCTTCTGAAAATCTGTCCGCATTTTCTTCTGCCGTGTCCATGCCACAGGCACCATGGTAATAAGTGATTCAGATATATTCCTGATTAAATCCAAGAAAGGTGACATACTTCATAATGATGATAGGCAGATGGACAGAATGATTTAAAAAGTAGTCTGTTCATTCCCGTTTCTCAAAATACCTGTACGCATTTTGATTCACAGCTTAAACCTCTCGGATTCAGCTAATCCTTTCAGAAATAAAATTGACATACCAGGCAATAATAGTCTTCATATAAATGAAAAAGCTTTTCTTTTCCGTGAACCCATTGACTCATTCATCTTTCAAGTCTCTGCTCCAAACACATTTCTTATAGCAAACCCTCCACCACTAACATTCATGCATGAACTGTCTATCATAACTACCGACAAGAAAGAAATGAAAGCACGCTGCTTGTTTGTACAAGAGCGAGAATGGTCTTGTGGTTAAGATACTTTGCCTGTGACTGAAGACATATGGATTCCCTTCTTTATGCAGAGCCATGATTTCTGTGTGAGTTTGTACCATTTACCTTACCTCTTGTCTCAATTCTCCTTCCCCTAAAGAGAGCRTTATGGCAACAGGGCTTTCAAACCACTCTGGGACAATGTAAGTATTTGCTTCATTTTGACAGTGGAAAGCACATTCACTAGTTTTAATTGCATGTATGAGTGATTAGGTTACCATAAAAAGTGCTATGTTGTAATTATCCATCTACACCAACTTTCTTAACCAAACTTTCCCTGAAGTCTATATCTATGCTAAGAGTGTTGGGCAAGCAAACACCAGCTGAGCCAGAAGACCAAGAAGCCTTGTTATGGTAAGTAGATAGACACCACCCAAGGAAGGTAGCCCAAGGCAATGGGCAGCTGGATAGAAAACAAAGAAAATTCCTTTTTTCATAAATGAGCTCCTCCCCAGCAGCACACAAACACGTCTAAACTAGCTCTCTGCAGTTCAAAAAAAACCACCCCAACTTTCCAGTCTTTTCCACCTAKCAACAGGCTCCCTTACAGGGATTACCTTCTCTAACACAAGCATATATGCCACTGTGCTGTGTGATGACTCCCCCACTTTCCTTCAAAAGAGTAAGGCAAAAATCCCTAGTAAGCATGTAATAGGGAATACCTTGTACGTTGTCATACCACCTTCTAACAACAGCACATTGTTGCAGAACACTGTCTAATCAGTTACTTAATAAAAGRTGTCCTTCCCAGTACCAAGTAGAAAACATGCACACTCTCCAATGAGCAAGCTCTTGGAATCCTTTCCAGCAAATATGCTTTGTCCAACCCGATAACTCTCCACAAAACAGTGCAACTGTGACAAAATGGTGTTTTGTCAGTGGTAAAAGAGAAGGAAAGGAGGTTTGGGRTCTTTACCCTCAGTTCTTACACACTTCCCTTCAAACTGCACTGCCTGCCTTTCTGCTTCATGCACTTCCCTGGACATTAGCACCCCTATACATGATTGGGAGCACTTGACCTGTCCCCACATTATTCATTAAAGGGTAAGCAAAACACTCTTCAGAGACCAGCTCTGTCTGCTTATCATAGCATCAATCTCACCCACCATATTTTTAATCACTCTGATGTCTACATCCATGTGCTGCATGCCCCTGGGCTCAGGAACCTTATCATATTGTTGATCTATATAGAACCATGCACACTATCTATAAATAACAGAAGTAATTATTACTAGTAAATAATATATACTAGCTCATTTTAGATTAATCATGTTCTCCAGTCACCCTGGAGAACAAATAAAATAGTCAAAGCTACAAGGCATCACTTTAAAATACTTCTTATATAATTATTATGAAATTGCATTAGGCTATGACTCATTCCTGCAAATGCAGGGTTCATTGAGGGTAATTAAAATAAGTCACTATTTCTTCAAGGCAGTGACTCATAGGCTGCTGCCCATAGCGGAGTGCAGTGAAGTCAGAGAGAAGCTCCTCTCTTCCCACTGAAAAAGCAATAGCAGCTTATTAAAGCAGTGGGTAGGCTCAGTTTGCCCTTCCCTTTGTCCATTTAGCCAGCAGGTTTGGATTTTTTCCCTATCCAAGAAGTTAAATCAACTACATATTAACTAAGTGTCTTACTAGGACTATAGGGAAAAAGAAGGGGGCTAAACACAAAAAAGAGGGGGATATACTCAAATGCCATTTCCCTAAATAATTGTTTGTAGGATTTTTAAAAAATGGTGGTGTCTGTGTGTAGTTATATAGCAGTCATCTAATCAAAAGTTGCTAACAGTAAAGTGCCATACTTAGTAGGTATATATGGATCATTTCATGAAGGAAGTCAAATTGCAGCTGAGATTGAACTAAGGGCACCCAAGAGCTAAGAGGAGCAAATTATGAGTGTCATGCTCCTGTGATATTATGGGAGGAATTATAGCAAGACAGATGATGTCAGCCTCTGCACCCGTGTATATCTGCACAATAGCTGACAAGAGTTTACATTCTCAAATCTTTTTAAAAAATACACACCTTAGCCGGGTCAGGTCGGAATAATTCATATAGTTTTGGAATTTGGTCATCGAAATACAAAGCTACTGAAAAAAACTAGTATAAAAGGCAGTAGAAGTTAGCTGCACCACTCTCCCACACTCCAGCACTAATGACAGCTCATAAGTAGCTCTTTGTTTATCTCYACCATGGTTTTCCATGCTCTAGAGTTGGTGTTCTGTGCTTTCTAGTATGCTTCAYTTTGCTAAATATGTTTTATTTTTTATAAGTATATTCTTCTCACAAGCTTTTCAGCTCTTTTGATGTGGGAAAAGCCAGACATCAAATACATTTCTCATTGATATTCTTAACAATATTTCATATCAGAAGATTGCTGTCCACATGATGAGAATTAACTTATGGAAAAGAGTGTGCTTGCAATATATAAATTAATCTAAAATTTACCAATGCTGGGAAATGTATTTCTTGGGAATATATGATTAAGCCCATAGCATGTTAAAATAATGCTTTCTCATTATAAACCCCTTTGCAATAACACAAATCATAATTATAGGAATCTCTGACAGTTCAGTATTAATTAACTGGCTTCTTTTCCTTAAAGCCTACCATCCCTGCTAAAGCTTGCAAAAAGTTGTGCAATATCAATAATGGAGCACATGCAGAGTTTAACCTGTTTTATGAGCCTAATCAGAATGAATTTGTCAAGGAAGCTGCGAGAAATACTGATGGAGGTGCAGAGTTCATGATGTCCAAGTCAGGTTAACTTAAAACAGTGCTTTAAACACTTACCTTCTCTTTCAGGCTTCACAAGCAYGTTCCAAGTATTGAGTGGTTGCTTCACCACTTTCTCTGTACCAAGGGGGACATTAACATACCATCTCAACAAACCCCATTTGAATATAAAGCATGTTGTTGTATATTGGCCCCAGGGCCTAAAAGACAGGGTGGAATTCATTTAGCAAGCTGTTTTTTAAAGAGGTTTAACTGCCAATTTATTTATTTTCCAGGTTGGGAACTGAGATTGTAACTGATAAAAGCAATCTGCTTTGGAATTTGTACCCAGGTTTGCAAATATCCATGGCATATCATTGGGTATAAGCCCACTTGCGTAAAAAGAAAGGGTGAATTTACATTTTTGTAATTGTACTGGATCTGGCTGGGGTGGAGTTAACTTTCCTCATAGCAGCCCATATAGAGCTGTGCTTTGCATTTGTGGCTAGAGTGGTGTTGATAACACACCAGTGTTTTAGCTATTGCTGAGCAGTGCTTGCAGAGCATCAAGGCTGTCTCTCCAACCTTCCCCACCAAAGGCCAGTAGACTGGAGGTGGATAAAAGGTTGGGAGGGGACACAGCCGGGACAGCTGACCCCAATTGACCAAAGGGATATACCCTACTATATGATGTCATGCTCAGCAATAAAAGTTGAGAGAAAGGGTGTCGGGGGGTGGGGGAGTGTGGGGGGTGAGGCGTGGGTGGGGTGGGTGGGCAAGGAGTTAAGGCATTTGTCTTCCAAAGCAACTACTACACATACTGAGGCCCTGCTTCCCAGCAAGTGGTTGGACATTGCCTACTGATGGGAAGTAGAGAATCCATCTCCTCTCCTCATTTTGCTTTGCTTCTGTGTGCAGCCTTTGCTTTTCTCATTAAACTGCCTTTATCTCGACCCATGAGCTTGCCCATCATATTTTGTCCCCYGACTATTGAGGAGGGAGAGTGAGAGGGCGACCTGGGGGGGTAGAGGTGTCTGGCATCCAGCCAAGGTCAACTCACCACAATAATATTCACTGATTTTTAACCTCCTACGCTTTGACATGCCAGAACTTTCAGTTCAGATAGGAAGAACTGGAAGGTCTTTCGTAGCTCGTCATTGCATCTGTCTATTCATCATGCCCCRTTTGTACACTTTCGTATTCTTATGGTTCAGGTCTTCATGTGATAGAAGCTATAAGCTCACAGAAACATCACATGTTATCTTCTTGCCAGACCACTTCGCACAGTGGCTCTCTTGTATAAAATGAGTTTTTCATTTCAAAGCAGTGAGTTCAGGGACACACAGCAGCACTCTAAAAATCAGCATCAAAAATAACCAGCCTCAGTGAATAAATCTTGTGGACTGTTTCAGCAAAGGGGTGTTAATTTTGTGACACAGAAGTCCAGAAGATCACACTAAAATCCTTAGCTGACCTGTTCTGTCAATTGTAATTATATTTATCAGTGTTCTGGCAATTCTGTCCAATGTTTCCTTCATACAAATTTAGTCCACTCCCTTTTTCCCTCAGAAATCTTTTAAGAGCATAATTGGACAGAGCAAAGCAGCTTACTAAAAGGTTCTCTGTTCTGTTCCCCTTTTTGCAGGCATGTACTCAAGCACTCTGGAAAAGAATTCAACGTTTTTCACTAAAATTACTTCTAAATACAAAAAAATTCTTACTAGGTAGCATCAGTCACTCACAAGCAGGAAACCTTTGAAATACGCTGTGTATTTCCAAAAGAAATAGTTTGAATTCCAAATTCTTGGCCTTCCTGAAATATGCTGGACTTCCCTCCTCTCATTCATGTCGATCCTAAAAAACTCCCATTGCTTTGTCTCACCAGTGGAATTTCATTAGTATGGAAAAAGAACCACCAAAACCATTATTGCAGGACMGGGAGCAAATGTGTATGAATTATGTATTCTTGGGCACTAAAGAACTGTATGAGATTGTTTTTATTATAACCATTATCCTGTCATTCCCACTCCTACACTCCTATTTATGTTTCTGATTTGCCTCAATATAAACTCCTAAAGTTGGAGACCGTGTCCCTGCAATATCTATGGCACTAATGGATGGCACTAGAACAACAAAGACTACAATGCCATTGCTTATAATGCTCATCCAGAAGACCTGGCAGCAAACTAGTCATAGGTACAAAATTAGTTAGGATAGACATACACAAAAAGTAAATTCCTTTTATCAATACATCACTTTTATTGAACGAAACTGGACACTCAGCTGTCTGAATTGTGTCTAACGGCTGCATTTAGTGCTGTTGTTCATGTTAACTAGTGCTACAGAGAATATCAGGGCACGTTGGTCAATCTATATATGTCAACTTCCAAGAGAAAGCTTTTTGCTTCCAGCAGCAAAAGAAGACTCAAGGCTAGATCCTGACCAAATCACTACAAATGCAGTTTACGGAAGAGTATAGCCTTTGAATTTCTTGTTGCAGCACTTCAGGATAAACAGAAACCAAAAACTAAAGTTATTCTTGATTACATATGCCTTAGTTAATCCAGTGAGTTAAGGGAAGAAGAAACCTGTTCCCACTTTGAGTTTGTATACATTGTATAGCAATGTGTTGGGTTTTGATAGAATAAAGCTTTTTCTTCTCCTAGCTACGTTCACATAGCATGGCAGATGTTTTAATTTTTGTCATTGTGAAATGTCAGTTTGATTTTCAGTGTAGTATCACAGATATCGCTATGCCTCAGACACTTTGGAAGGCATTCACAAACTCAGTGGCCCATTTATTTAAAAGTTGTGCTTAAAATTGTTTCTGTGCCACAGAAAACRTTTACAGCTGTGTTTTCAAATAGTGCAAGGAATGTCTGAAAGACAGGCACACCGGTACTGAGACACGTAATTAAGTTTGCTCCTAGAGATTTGTGGCAGCTCAGTCTCCAATCCTCATTGTCACTGAGAAACACATGCCTAGGCCGATGTGAGGCTGAGATTGCTTATTATATCTCTCTCTCTCTCTCTCTCTCACTCTTTGTATCCCTTTTTTTTTAAATAATCAGAAAGATTCAAGGGGGGCAACAGGTATTTTCTAAGACAGATAATTGCTTTGGCACAAGGATGTCTGAGTAGGCTGGGACTCTTCAGCTTGGGAAAGAGACAACTCATGACAACAAATGATAGAAGTCTACAATATTACAAGTGCCTTGGAGAGAGTGTAGAGGCATCAGGTTTTCAACCCATCTCAATAAAAAATCTAGGGCCCATCAAATGAAGATGGTAGGAGCAAGGTTCATAACAATGTGAGCTGGTTCTTTGTGCAGCAGGTGCTAGAACTGTGAAATTCACTGCCCGAATAAGTCACAAATACCGCAATTTAGCTGAGTTCTCCAGGAAACCAGACGAGTACATGGAAAAGAAACCTTTTATTCTGGGGGCCCTAACAAGTTTATCTTGYTATTGTTGTTCCTGAAACACCTACTTAGGTCCAGTGTTGAAGAAAAGGTACAGGGTTATATGGATTCTTTGTCTGATCCCTTTGGAACTGTTTTAATGTTTTTATGCTATATATTCTTGGGAACGGACTTCCTAGGAATCRAGACAAAAGCTCCTGGGCCACTCTGCTGTCAGAGCCCTTACAAATGCTTTGGAAGCTGTTCACAAGCTTCAGCCAAGGCTGACAGCTGCAACAAGTTTCTGAAATAGTAACGGTGTACAAGTTTTTTTAAAATCAATGGCGGGAAGAAGRAACAGATCCAAATTATTCACAGCATCACAGAAGGGTTAAGGTTGGAAGGGACCTCTGGAGGTCATCTTGTCCAACCACCACTCAAGCAGGGGCACCTAGAGCCAGTTGCCCAGACTCTAGTAAAAGAGGAAAAGACTTAAGCATTCATCCATCAGACACCAGAGAAACAGTACAGAAGAGACACAAGAAGAAAGATGTGATAAATTTTACAGCTCATGGAACTCARTTCTTACTGCAGAAATTTTACACGGAAATATTTTGGGGGACAGAGGTGATAGGAATTGTACTTTCAAAATTTGAATTTGACTTTATCAGGCTGGGTAGTTCTTGATCTTCATATTTATCTCGTTTCCTTGGCATAATTGCACTATGCCGTATGACTAAGATGTTATAAATAAACTCCAGCTATAAATGACTCATAGCTCCCAAATATAATATATAATATCAAATTATGAAAGTAATACATACGCAATGCATTAATATTGCAGCAGCAGCATCCAAATAATCGCTGTGTTTTGAATATATCTAAAAATACACAGRTTTGACCACAAAATCCATTCCCATTGTAATAGTGCAAAATGRCACGATGAACTTCAAATAATTCCTATTGTCAGCTGCATGTGGAGCTTTCAAACACAGCACATCTGTCTTGGTCCACAAATTCTCCTTTTGCAAAGAAAGCAGAAGCCTTTCTCTCTGCTGCCATGTCCAGGACATTGCTGGTTACCTAATACTTGCTCAGCTTTCCTTCATATAATTTAGAATTTTACTTCAAAAAGTGCCTTGGGACATTTCAAGTATGAAGGGAACAATTTAAATCCCATTTTTATTCTCTGTCATGCCAAGGGGCAAAAGTAATAGCCTTACGCAATGTTGCACCACGTTGCATAGCCTGATGTGGTATTAGGTAACGTTGGCTAGGTACTGAAAGAAACGAATGTTTTCAACAGACACACAAAAAGCCCTAAACGCAGGGGTCCTTTCAGTGCCCTGAATGAGCACAACAATAYAGACACTGTAAGCAACAAATCTGGCTTTCAGCTGAGCTCATTCAGACAGACACGTAAGACCAGCGCTCCTGTTGCGCTCACTTTGCCCAGGAGTGAACCAGAAAATGTTCTGTTAAATCTCCCGTCAAAAAAAAAAGGATCTTGCATGGTAAAATAATGTTCTTTTTTTAAATCAAAAATTACAATGTTGGTGACTACACATCCTTTGATGATCATTTTTGAATCTTCTATTTCTATTTCAGTCACAAAATCAGAGTCAAAGATGAAATTCAATGTTTGTCTACACTCCTGTGGAAAAGTAAGGAATGTTTAAGAAGCAAGCTATAATATCTAAGAATAAATGGTCAATAGTGGACCATTACCAAGCATCTGCACACTGTTCCCTGTACGTGTTAGCTCACTGTTGATCAAGCAGGACAAGCTAAGCTTCAGAGAATGACTTACCAATATGTAACCAAATTTGACCTACTTCCTTACTCTTTTACACACATTCAGAAACTATTTTATTTTATACCTCAGTAAAAAAAAATCTTGTAATACAATGACAAGGATTTTCCTTTATTAAATAAAACCACTAATGAGCATAACGTGCTGCCTCTATTGCTCCAGACACYAAGGTAGTGTCTGCTCAAGGAACGTACTGCTACTGTACCACGGAGCCAGCTATGAGCACTGAATGGATAACATCTATATGAATAAAGGTCTGTCTGGGAGCAATAAGACCATGACTTCTTCAAAGTAAGATGGTTTCTAAGAATCAGACTTCAGACACTGCTGAGAGAAAAATCTTTATGAGCAGAGTTGAAGAAACCRCATGAAAATTCTTCTAATTAGCCAATATCTAATTTGTACGTCCATTGAATTTCCTAAGTTAACATGTTCAGGTTTCTTCCACAAGGTCTTGAAGAAGCTTTCCACATTATAATTTCAAGGGTAATATTCACAGCAATAGTGAGCAACTATTCCCTGCAATATTGAATTGTGAAGGATTACTGGAGAATGMAGGTAAAAGGAAGGCTAGGTTAGAGAAACCATTAAAGAAGTTATGAAACCTTCCATAGAGGTATTTCTTCTGTTTCTCTTTGTGAAACAAACTGTTATTGGTGCATTGCAGGTTTGTAAAGATCTTTCCCTTTCCCTAACCATAAAGAAAGATGTTCTGGTGACAACAGTCAAAAGACCTCCTGAAAGTGATATGAGAAGTTTTATTTCTCTCAACTACTTTCAGAAATAATTTCTATTTTGTCTATATTCTTGGTCATTAATTCAGAAACAATAGTGAAATGCAGCTGATTTCTGAGACTTTCTTTTTTTCAAAATAAAATTTATTATTTTTAAAATTTTAGTTAAAAAATATTTGAGGCATACTGGAACTTTAAAACAAAATTCTCAGTTAACAACTCTAAATTAGACTTATAGAGATTATTTTCTGAGTTAGAGGGAAGTCTCACTAAATACACATAACCAAGAGGACATTATTGTTAGAAACCTTGTCCGCTTACACACTTCAATGTCAAGAGACGTTATAAGTAAGTACATTACAAATAAGTGGTTGAATAAAAACTCATCTCAAGTTTATCAGAGTTCATACACTTCAGTGAAGTCAGATAACAGTGTCCAGCGGCTGCCACAAATGTTAGCTCAGTTAATGGTTTCACTTGTAAACCATTAAAAAGCTGCTTTTACACTATTTTGTATTTAAACTAAGCCAAACCAGCAGTGCCACAACAGAGTGTACCTGAGAGTGATGGACTCAGTTTGATGGATGCCTCAAAGTCATCACAATTTGCATGTAAGATACTACTGCAAAGTTTAACTGCTGATCAATGACAGCTGTCTCTTTCACATCCCAATCTGGGAATTCATCTTGAACTCCAAGTCCCAGAGCAGAGAGGAGAAAGGTGATGTACAGACTCAACTAACAGAAAAACAGGTTGGAAGGATGCTGAAGACGTCACTGGTCCTTCCTGCTTCCCAGGGCAGGGCAGGCATACGGTACGTAGCTCGTTCCCCAGCGCCTTTCCCTAGGGGTCTCACAGGGACCTCCTGGCACTTCCAGCCATTCCCCAGCCAGACTGCTCCAGCACTTTGCTCTCATTTTGAAGCAAAAAAAAAAAAAAAAAAAAAAAAAGGGAATGTATGAGTCCCCACAGAGAACAGCTATTAATTTCATACAGCTATTAATTTCATACAGCTTCATATATTCTCAGTGTCTGCAGATAAATCACACTAACACAGTCTAAGTTGTCATGGTATCACAGTCTAAGCTAGAAAACATGACTTTTTCTTTCCAAAGAAGAGAAAAATGCTAGATCCTGAGGTGTTTCTAGCATATAGGCAAAAGTTGTCTTATGGGTCACCCCAAGTCTGCCACAGAAAAGAGAAAAACAATTTCGGTAATAGTCATGGCTCGCTGTGTCCAGCGCCAAAGAGCATGTTAAAGTGATTCTGAGCCAAAGCAATGCTTATGCCCAAGAAGGAGGCTCTACCCAGTCTTCTTGTTCAGAAAAAGATGAAAGAAGCTAAGGCTGGTCTGAGGAGAGAGGCCCTCTTCTGCAGAAAGGAAGGTTATCCTTAATAAATAACAAAATGCTGGAAGCACAAGCCAGAGGAAATATTGTGAAGTGATGAGAAAAAGGGTAACACAGGACAGGAGAGAACCACCTGGGATATGGCAGATCCAGTTTCACACTAACAGGGGCAACATCATCGTATAAATGAGAGTATGAATGTACTGTGTTCCCTCTTTGCTTTCCTGATTGTCATTAGTTATAGGCTGCATGAATTATGTAGGGACCCAGCTAGGCTGTGCAATTATAGCTGCAAAGATAAAAGCTAAGTCAAAAAGCTTGCTATCCTTTTTCACTTATTTCCATCTCACTCTCCATTTATTGTAATAAATGTGGTGATATCTGAATCCTATGCAAAATGGGGCTGAAAAATCCCCAAATTCCAAGGCAAGACAAGCCCTGACCCAACAAGGCAGTTACTTATGGGCCTGACTGTAAGTGCACAGATGGTCCCACTGAAGCTGGAGCGACTGCTTGAATGATGATACTACTTAGTACTAGGGTCTTCATGGGATGTGAGATGTGTCTTTGCAGTTACCAGAGGACAAACAGTAAATCATACCCGATGCTATCCATATACACGCTGTATTATTTTAGTGCACTGTAAATAGCTTGGCCACATACCCAGCTTGCTTACAAGGTGACATGCTCATCACTGAAGACATTGGAGGCCTGCTAAACCAAAATGTACCGCTGCCTCCCGTACAAGCCAGTGATGAACAGCTTTCATTTCAGTCACATYCCATTTTGTGTCAACCATACCGAGAACCATTCCACTGCTCTGAATAATAAAGGGACTACAGACACCATATCACAGTAATTAAAGATTTATAGTAGTGTAAATAATTAACACTCCCCCTTTCCRCTGAACACAAAAGTCATGCTTAGATGAATACAAAAGCATATCAGGCAGCTGAAACCAATTTATCTATGATATATCTCAGAAGCCTCACATCTTTTCTCAAAAGAACATTTTTTGTTAGGTCACGATATATTGGATATAAAGTTCTTTTTTCAAAAGAATGAAGATGTCCCCTATTTCAGAACTGCTTGATAAAACCAGTCTGTTTTGTGTTTAGACTCAACAAAGTAATGTGCTGAGCTCTTCAAGTACTGGAGACTATGCCACTCCTCTAGTCCTGACACCAGCAATCTGGAAACTTCCTGATAGGAGAATTTTTTTTCCCCTTTGGAATTTTAGAATCATAGAATCATTAAGGTTGGAAAAGACCTTTAAGATCATCGAGTCCAACTGTCAACCCAGCACCCATCCCCACTAAACCATGTCCTGAAGTACCATGTCCACACGTTTTTTGAATGTCTCCAGTGATGGTGACTCCACCACTTCCCTGGGCAGCCTGTTCCAGTGCTCAACAACCCTTTAGGTGAAGAAAAATGTCTCCTAATATCCAATCTAAACCTCCCCTGGCGCAACTTGAGGCCATTTCCTCTTGTCCTATCGCTTGTTCCTTGGGAGAAGAGACCAACACCCACCTCACTACAACCTCCTTTCAGGTAGTTGTAGAGAGCAATAAGGTCTCCCCTCAGCCTCCTCTTCTCCAGGCTGAACAACCCCAGTTCCCTCAGCCGCTCCTCATAAGACTTGTGCTCCAGACCCTTCACCAGCCTCATTGCCCTTCTCTGGACACGCTCCAGCACCTCAAAGTCTTTCTTGTAGTGAGGGGTCCAAAACTGAACACAGCAGACACATCTCTAGCTCCCAAGCAAACCCCTTCTTTGGCTTCCCTGACCAGCTCGTTTCCACCGAAATGCAACTGCCTGCCCTCCCTGATGCCCCTGGTGTGTTAGGAAAGCCTAAGAAGAGCCAAGCAATTTCTCTTAGCCTCATCCTCAGGAAAGGCTGGTTTAGAGTGACATGTCCTCATCTCCAAGACCATCACTGCAAGGACGATGTGCTGCCTTCAACAAGTGCACTTGAGTACCCGAGCTGCAATGAGGGCTATTGGGACCGGCGGRCAGGCATGCCCCTGTGCTTTAGCAGCCTCAGGTCATGCTCTCACTCCAGCTACAATGCAAGGTCTGGTGAAGACACGTGTCCATGCTGTTCTATACTCAACTCCAGGCAAGAGGAAAAGTGACTTTATGTACCTGCATTTCTGTGGGGCCAGAGAGAAGGAAAAAGCCTCAYCCCCGGGGTCGAGGGGAGAACATTTGCCTGGGGCACCAGGAAGGCATGTTGACAAGTGGAGGTTACGTGGAGGCAGTGCTTGCCCCAGGCTGGTGTTTCTTTCATGSAAGGGGCTAGGTATTCTTGTATCTGGGCCAGGATTTCTGTGCCAAAATCTGCCTAATGAATAAACCTCCGGGCCTTCCTTCTAGACCAGTTTCATTCCACCATCATTTTTTATGTACAGGGAAACAATATTTTTGTGAGAGTCCATTTGTAATATGCCGGTTTTTTCTTTGTCTCCTTCTCCTTCCTGCTTTTTCACAGCGGCGCGACCCGACCCTCGGTGGCTGGCAGCCACGCGCCCGGCAGCGCCTTGCACTCACCGAAGGGGTCTCAGAGTACGCAGGGGTCATATTCATTTCTCTTGAGAGTTTCTTAAAGACATTTGATTCTTRTGACATGAAACTAGTTACTAAATAACAAAGATTCAACGATTAGAGTTACCGTTTCTCATCAGGCTGCAGCCAGGGAGTGAGGGGGAGGAGGAAGGCAATAATGTGAGCTGCAGAGGACACTGAGCCTGCAAGTGCCGATGAAAAGACTCATTATTCATCAGGATTTCAAGCTGAAAAGTTAAACTCAGCTGTTTTCTGTGGCCGATATTGGTTCTCTCTGTTGCACCACTGCTGACCGCACAAGGTATAACATTGTCTTGCCATCACAATTTCACTTAATATTGTCAATGGTGATAAAAAGCCCATATGCTAATTTGCTGTAACGTGACTTTATCCGTGCTTTACTGGTGGAAGAGGACGAGGATTAAATAACTGTTAAGGAGAGACTTTCCCTGTTTCCCTGGGACAAGAAGAGGCATACATAGAGAAGAAATTGAGAGACAGCAGGGAAGATTGGGGTGAATTAGTGCGTATGCATGTTGCGTAATTTCTTGTACTGGGAACAGTGGGAACATTTGCAGTCTAAATCACACTCCTAAAGAGGTCAGAATATCCTGAGCTACAAAATGGGTCAGCTCTGCTTTTTAGAGGGTCCTGCTTTGAATACAGCCTCCCAGCCAGCCTGTTGGTCAGTAGGCGCAAGGGGATCTCATTCCTAAACGTGCACAACGCAAAGCATGTGAAATGTCTGAAGAGACAGCAGAAGTTTCTCTCATTTTAATTAGTGAATAAAAAAGAAAGAATAAAAAAATCTAGTGAAGCAAGCAGGTGTATCTTTTTGTTTCCCTGAGACTGAAAAGTTCTTCTTTTCTTCTATTCAAGAAACCTCTGGAGCAGTCTGCAGATTCTTTAAAGCTTTTCACTGCATTAAAATGCTCTCAGATTATGGCATGTTCTCAATAATATCCTTCTGCAAAGTGTTCAAATATTCATATAATGAGGAAAAATGCCTCTAAGCATGTTTTAGTGATCTGCAGTGGAAGTTCAGGGTTTTTAAATGCTTGTTTTTCATACAAACATTCACTGAATCTCTGCCTTTAAGCACAGCAGATGATCCCGGTACTTCTTGAAAGCATCTCAAAAAGCTTTACGAATGTACAGATTCATCATAGAGTTTTCCCCTAGAGTCAGAGGATGAACCTTAGGAACATTCAGAAGAACAAAGGCCTTGAGGGTTTTGCATTTTAGGCTTGTAGAGCACATATAAAAAACCAGCTGTGCCAAGGAGCCTGGGAAATCCACTCCCAGGGTTTTGCAGAGATCCCCTGGATTCAGCTGGTGCCTTCTGCCACCCTGCAGTATGCTCTGAATCAGCCCTGACCATGCAGAGCCCCAGCAAAGAGCAGGAGCTGCTTGCTTTTTACATGCCCACTTATATTCAAGTCTCTTCAGAAACTTGTTCTCCCACTGTGTACTGCTGCCTCTTTATCCTGTGCTTGGGACGGTGAGGAAGCAGCTTTGGAAGGGTATGAAAACAGGAGCTACAGGCTGTGACTAGGACCTCACTGTCCTTGTACAAATGCTTCATCTCAGCTGCCGTATCCTTTCCAAAATATGAAAGCTTGTTAGAGAAAGGTATGTGATACATAGGGGKGTGATTTTCCCCAGAGTTTTTGCTGATTCATTTTGTATCTATCTGAAGCAGGTAGAAGGAAAAGAACCCTACAGAAATTTTAATACATGTTGTAAATAAAATAAACATGCTGAGAGCCCAGAACACTTTTTTAAAATCCCATCTCCATCTGCCAATACCAAAAAGGAAATTTTTTACCTACGTAGTATTTTCCTAGCAATTCCTAAATAGAATTAGGGGTATCAGAAATTATGTGAGAAGTCTTTGGTGATTCTGAAGGTAATCATGCATATTGAGGTTGTCTGAATAACTTGTGGTTTAGATTTCACATTCTGTCTGCATGTACCATTAACTTAAGCCAAGCTCTGAATTTTGTCTTTTACTTGACACAGCCAACAATACCTCCAAGATGGTCAAATACACTTTCAGAGAAAACTAATTAGCTAAAAAAAAATATACATTACTCTATAGAGATATTGTGGCTTCTCTTTCTCTTTGTCTGGGAGCTGGATAAAAAAATTTAAAGCAATGGAGATATTTGAATGAGGTGGTAACAGCCTGAAATCCTTCCATATGAATTACCATTATCTGTAGTGCCAAGAATTCCCTCAAAGGAGCCATAAGTGCTGATGGCAAGGATTGAGAGATATCTTACTGGTTGGAGTCGGTTTTAAATTGTCATCCATGGGTGGTTAATGTTCCCATCATACCGGCAGTTTTCTCTGGCTCACTGATCAGGAAAAGAGAACTGGCTAGCTCTTCCCCTAATGAAGGATTAGGATTTCATCCTGCAGGCACCAACCATCCTCTTCCTTCACTACCATTCATTTCACAGGTTCATTGACTTATTAACACTTACAGAAGAGATATAGTCAAGCAGCCCTCCCGCAACACCATTGTGTTATTTAACCCTTACTGCTGCATGATATGAAATAACAGAAAGAGAAGCTGTTCAAAGAGGCTATCACAGAAGCATACATGCTTGACAGCCCCTTCCTGTCTCACTTCATGTTTTTTTTGTTTGAGAACACATTGATCTCCTGATCCCTCTTGATTCTCAGTCAAGGACATGACATTGGTACATCTTTCCTGAGACTTATTTGCCCATCTCTTGTGCTATCTTCATTTTCCTGACAGTTTGAAAGATTCTTCAGGCGTGAAGCTAAGAAAATGCCCCTTCCTTTCATCATGATCAAATTATCATCCCAGTTCCACCTATTCAAACTTGTTGTCTCTCTCCTACTTCATATCACATCAGTGAGTCAGAATCTGGCTTTCTACTAAAAGCTGCTATTGTGCCCACAAAAGCACATCCCTCCATGCACCTCAACATCCCCTATAAGATCCTCTATCATCCCTTTCTCTCTTGTCTTTCATTTCCAACCATGTGTGTGAGCTACCCCAAACATAGTTCCTTAACTAAAATTAATTATGATGACAATGTCTTTATCTTTTAGTATGTATAAGACATTGCTCAGGGTGAATTTCACCCAACTTCAACACTTTGCTTTGCATGTAGCAAGGAATACAGAAGAAAAGTATGCACTGTCTTATCTTGACTATGGTGGTGAGACCAAAGCAGAGATTTGCTATATTTGAGATGCAGGACAGGCATTTTGTGTTCAAGCTGCTGCTGTTGATACTTGGAGCTGTACCAGTTGCACTGTTTCTAATTTGGAGAATAGCAAGCACAGGGGATTATTGAATGCAGCCACATAGTCTACATTTTCCCTCTGACACCTTTTCCTGTGTGACCCTAGCCCCCTTCCAAGAGCCAGGCTAAGATGCTTCTATTAGATAAGACAGAAAAAGATCTTCCAATTTTAGTAGCCAGCGTATTTCTGTTACATGAAAGAGGCCATACCTTGGATTTGATACAAGATAACTAGGTCATTAAACAACCTGGCAATGTATCCAAAGGACACAGAGGCATCTGCATGGGGAAGTTTTTATGTAAACATTTCATTTCAACAGTGAACCGCTATCATTAGTCCTTTAACATGCACTTTGCATAATCATCAGATAATGCCCAGCCTTCTCTCCTATTTCATTTTTTTTTTTAACTCTCCTTGTCACCTATTATCCTCTTGGTATATTTCTGCATTGCCATGCAACATTATGTTGTGTAACTACTAGACAGATTACCCTATTTTGCAAACTGAGCTTCACTGTAAGCTAACAGGCATCTGCTAAATTAAGTTTGTAATAAAGCCACGTTCATCACAGATCACCTTGGCTTTTAACTGTTGATGAACAGGAACTTACTTCACAAATGCTTTCCTTTCTTCACTTTTTCCCTGTGCCAAGACACTCAGAATAGCAGCATTCATGCATCAAATGTATTGTAGCATTGGGACACCCTGGCCTCTGCTTTATTATTTTAATCATTATTCTGCTTTGAATTTTTGGCTGTGTTTTATTCTCTGTAGCATGAGGTTCTAGTACGTTCTTGTAATGAGAGATCAAACTAAATAAAAATGGCCCTGCTGGTTCTGTCAACTAAATTCAAATATTACTGTGAAGCTTTATAGCAATAATACCTTTCGTGCTACTATATTCTGTAAGCAATTCCAGTGGAATCCCTGTTCTGAGTGGTTTATTATAGCTCAACCATAAAAATGTGCTTTGGGCTGAAAGTGGATTTATAAGATTTCTGCCCAGGAGCATATGCTTTGTAAAATTTAATTTAAATCAGCTTAGCTATTTTTTTTTCTTTAAAGACTGAAGAATAAAAACAAAAATAGATTATTAGTCTTTTTCTTAGTAGAAAAAACCCCTCACTTTTATTTTTATAACAAGTAGGCATTATTCTTGCTCTTCATGCATATATGTAATTCCATCAACTTTGGGGAAGACATGAGAGGAGATCATGAGAGCAAAACTAGTCTTCCATATTTTAAATTAAATATGGAGGCTGTCTGACCAACTATTTGGACTAAGATTTTCTATTGGGTAAAGGGAAAAATAGAATCAGTGATATTATTAGTAGTATTGGAAAAAAGAAGGTCTAGTGCACATAAACTACTTTCACAAAACGTTAACAACAGAGAGTTCTGTGAAATGACAATAGAAAAAATCTCATTCTGTTCGGTATAACTCAATTTACAGACCCACTATTACTCTTGGGATTCCTGGACACAACTTTTTTTTCCGCTCTGACAGTTAGTTTGTGCAGAGTGTGGTTTTTCTTTTCCAGTTTTGCATGATTTCCAAACATTTGGACATATATCTTGCTGAGAACTTCCAGACAGAAATATGGCAACTGTCTCGCACACTACTGGTGGGCTAACTACATGCAGTAATTCCTCCTGCAGTCTTTAGGTGATATTTATAATTTGCTGTGGAGTAACGTGTCACGGTAACATTTACATAAAGGATAGAAAAGCTSCACCTTCTGGAATAATGGGATCTGGAATGATGAAAAGAATAACCGGTAAGTCTGGTTTTATCTAAAAGTGTTATCACAGAAAAGGTTTTTCGAACTATATAACATTTGTTATTTATAGTTCTTGAGGAATGGGGAGAATGGATGAATGCAAAAGCGAAAAACTACATTGATTTGGTTGAAAGTGACAAACTTTCATTTCAGTTTGACATAAAATATCATGTTTTTGTTTTGAATAGATTTACTGTGAATTTTTTAACGTTGTTTTACTTGCGTGAGATTTTCCTGACCAATATCTCCCCTTTCCCACCCAGCCTTATCAAACAGCAGCATTGACTTAAAGAATAGTACTCAATCAAACATATCACAGTCTTCTGACAATATTCAATCTCATGCTGGGGCCATTGCTTATGAAGAACTACAGCCCTGGCTACATTTCATCTTTAAATTTTGTTCACCTGAAAGCTACTTTGATAACTTGCCAGAGGTCATATGGACATTGAGCAGACTAGATTAGATTGAATTGAGCAGCTCATCAGACAGGGCTGTGCCATTTCATCTGAGTCACCAAACTGCTTACCAAGTAACAAGGAGTTTGGACATGTAAGAGTGATATTGCTCATGGAAACTAGGAAAAAAACTGTCTGATGGCAGTGTATGAGACATACACAGTTTAATTCAGCAGCCCCATCAGTTCRGATCATGTTTCCACTAACGTGTTTCAACATAGTTGAAGATGAAGCATTCTCAGATCTCTCCTTGAGAGAGTATTTGTGCCCCATGTTCTGGGCACTCTACTTACAAACATTTGTTTGTAGAGGCTTTTCCCTTCCCTTCCCTTCCCTTCCCTTCCCTTCCC